>JTEE01000240.1:84559-104114 GCA_002896455.3 Chlorella sp. ArM0029B | reverse complement strand
GGAAGAGGATGCGTTGTTGCAGGAGGTGGGCAGCATCATGTGGGGGCAGCGAGGCTAGGTGGGAGGTGGCGAGTAGGGGGTCGGAGGCAATAGAGGCACGGAATTGGGTGGTGCTTTCTTGGGTTGGGTTGTAGCGGAACTTGGGAGTGGGGGCTGTGAGCATCGTGCGGAGCTTGCCAGCCAGCCAGGCAGCATGATGACAGCCAGCCACGTGCCAGGCTGCGAGGCAGCTGCCGGGCGGCTGCCGGGCACAAGCGCCGTGTGCCGGCACGCCGCCCCCCCAGCTGCATCCGGCCAGCACGCATGCGGGGCGCAGCAGCGCGCCTCCAGCTAGGCAGCCCCTTACGCCGTCCATTCTGTAGCATAGCATATAGCATAGCAGAACTCTGTGTCTAGATGCCACCTGGGAGCGCCCCTCCCCTGTCAGGCCACCATCAGCCCAAATCAGCCATCCGATTCCTTCCCTCTCTCTGTCTGCTCTTGTCCCAGCTTCCTGACTTTCAGCGCGTTCTGACCTTCTGCGACTTACTTTCCGCCATCCAATCTGCTTTTTTGCGGCCATGTCGGACCCTGCCAGCCCTCGATCCACATAACTCCCTTGCACGCTACACACAAACCCGCCCCCCTGGGCTTTTCCTCTGAACCGGCGCATGCATCTCTGGTTGGGTCCTCCTGCTCACCCCCCCTGCGCACATGTACAGAACTCTGCGCACTGTACAGAACAGCCAGCCCGAGTCCCCTTCAGTCGACCGTGACGCGCCCCTGTGCTGCTCGCACCACCTGCTAGTGCAACACCTAGCTCGCATTTGGAGCCCTCCCTAGCCGAGCAGCACCCGCCTGGCTTTTCTGCACGGCGATACTGGTCACTTCATAAGTAAAGTCACAGCTAGAGCAACTCAACACAGGCCAACGTAGCCCACACATCACGTGGCATCATCGCAGGCGGTACGCATGGAACCACATAACGTCACATTCCCGTTAAATCAGCGCAGTTGGTCCGTCTCGTGTCCGGCCGCCACCTCAGCCAGGGGGCGTGGCACGCAGACCACCCTGCGCCCCGCCTGCTGGCACACCTCGCCCACGCGCAGGTGGCGCTGCTGACGTGGCGACTCTGCCACGTCAGCCACCAAGTGGATGCGCGGCTGCAGGGGGGAGGGGGACAGGCACGGGACAGGGCAGGAAGGGCAACGTGAGAAAAGGGCGGATGGGCAAGCTCGGCATGGCAGTGTGGGCTGGGCGGTTTTTCAAACAGGACCACACGTGCTTTGTTACGCTGCACACTTGCCAATGGCACCCCCCAAAGGTCCCGCGCACACAGCTGCCCTCCCACGCGCCCACCCCACCCCACCCCACCTGGTCGCCGTCGTTCTGCACCGTGTGTGCCAGCCGGTTGTTCAGTTCAAACGCCAGCCCCTCCTCCACATGCAGCGGCACGCAGGGCGGGGCGGCGTTCTGGCCAGCACCGCCCTCCTCCTGCCCAGCGTGCCTTGGGGAGTCGCACACGCTGAAGGAGACGGCTGCAGGGAGGGGCACGGCAGGAGCAGGCAAGGGTGGAGAGGCAGGGGCTCGCTGAGAGAGCAGCCTCGTTGGGTTGGAGCCACCAATGGGGGGCAGGCAGGGCGGGGCAGAGGGCACGACCACACAGACTGGGGCCCCAAGTAGGAAGATTTTGAATAACAACGTTGGGCATAAGCATCAGAACGTCAAACCAACCCGCTGCCTGAGCCGTCCCAGGTACCACGCGGGGGCCTGCCAACAGCACCCCCTCTCTTGTTGAACCCACCCGCCAGTCACCTGGGTTGCTCTGTATGACCAAGTGGATGCGGTGGCCCAAGGCTGAGTAGCCTCCTTGGTCCAAGTGCCGCTTGATGCCTCCCTGGGGAGGCATGCGGGCCAGCTGCAGCCGCATCACGTTGCCCAGGTCAGCAGAACCCAGCACCTGCAGGCGGGCAAAAAATAAAAGCAGAGGGGGTGGCTCGTGTCAGGTGACTGGCCACGCGGTGGGTACACAAAACGAGTGGGCAGCAGAGTTCGCGCCAGGATTCAGCTGGGCAGCCAGGGGTCGATCAAATCCTTGCACTTGTCGTGCCAATGGGCACACCGTCAACGCTGTGCATTAACATGGCAAGTCGTTTCGTGCAGCCGTTCACACATCCCGCACCGTGAGCAACCGGCTGCTCAATCAGACCGTTGCACTTGTCGCGGCAAAAGCCAAGCTCGCCACTTTGCACGTGGCGGGCCACTCGGCGTTTTGCGGCAAGCCATCCAGCGCCACACGGCGGGCAGCAAATTTCACACAGCCCGCACCTGGAGCAGCAGCGGCTCGATCAGGTCCTTGAATTTGTCATACCATGGGAAGCGGTACACCTGGGTGCCCTCGTGGTCGCTAAACACAAGCTGCAGGGGCGGGGGGCGGCGGGGGGATGCGGTGAGCCGAGGCGATCTGAGAGAAGGGATCCACAGGGAAGCAGAACGCCTCGGTGCAGTTCCGGCAAGGAGCACCGGCTGCGGGGGTAGGTCTTGGGGGAGCAGGGGCACGTAGGATTGACCAAGGCAATGGGTGCCGCTACCGGTAGCTAAGGAGCGAGTACAACCCAGCGCTGCGCTGCGCTGCGCCATGCGCTGAGCTGCAGTCATGCTGCTGCTGCCGCTGCTGCTGCTGCGGCCATGCTGTGGTCATGCTGCGGTCATGCTGTGCTCACCATGATGGCTTGCGCCCCCGGTTTGAATTTGTCCAAGACCTTGTCGCGCCCAGCAAACCACGCGTTGGAGGCACGCTGCGCAGGCTCTGCAGTGCACCGGGCGTGCAGGGGTGTAGGGTAGGTTAGGGTAGGCTAGGGGTAAAGGTGCGTGGGCGGCATAGGGTTCATAGGGTGTTAGGGTTCAGGCAGTTTGCGCAGTGCACGCGGTGCTTATAGAAGGCGGGCGCAGGAGTGAGCGCGACGCAAGTACACAGCTGCCATCTGAACCCATTACGCCTGTATTCAGCTACAGAAGCACACAGCTACAGAAGCACACAGCCTTAACAGCACCCACCCGCCCACCCCCTCACCTTCCCAGTCCTCATCCTTTAGCTCTGCCAGCCGCTCCTTGAGCGGCCCGGTGTCGTAGCGCAGCAGCTGCAGCTGCGCCCCGCCTCCCAACCCGCTCTGCCTGCCCTTGGCGCTGAGCAGCAGGCGGGGCAGGCCGCTGGACCAGCGCACGGTGTCTAGTTGAGGGGGGTACTGCAGGGCAGAGGGAAGTGGGAGGCGGGACAACGGAAGCTGGCTTGACGGGCTGGATGGTGCCGTACGCAGTTGCTGCCAAAGTGGTGCCTCGTCACAAGGGGCATGATGCCTCATCACAGCAAGCGTGGTGCCCCATCACCAGGATGGGGATGCCTTCCTGGGGCCGAGCCAGCAGCTGAGCTGGAGTGCACGTTACAGGCTGGGGGGGAGGCGTGTGGCGCAAGTTCTGCCAGCCAGGCAAGCAGGCGCAGCACAGCAGCGTGGCGCTGCTTGCAAAAGCGGTGCGTAGCAGCCATGGCAGCAGCAGCGCGTGCGCCCTGCTGTGCCTGTGCCTCACCTTTGACAGGGGGTCTTCTGGCGGCAGCTGTTCCACCTCGCTGAGCGCACGTACCACGGTTGCGTCCTCCTGCCCCGTGCTGCCTGCGCCTCCCTCCCGCTGCTGCTCCTGCTGCTGTTGTTGGCCGTCCTGCTGCTGTGCCTGCTGTGCTGCGGCCTCTGGCTCATGCTGTGCCTGCTGAGCATGCTCGCCCTGCTGCTGGTCTGCATGTAGAGAGTGCTGGTCACCCCGCTGCTGTGCCCGCTCCGAGGCTTGCTCCTCCTGCTGCTGCTGCTGCTGCTGCTGCTGCCCAGCCTGTGCCTGCGCTTGCTGCTCAGCTTCTTGCGCCTGCTGTGCCTGCTCCTGGTCGTGCTGCACCTGCTGGGCCTGCTGGGCCTCCTGTGCCTGCTCTTGGTCATGCTGCCCCTGCTGTGCCTGCTGTGCCTGCTCCTGCCCCTGCTGCCCCTGCTGTGCCTGCTGTGCCTGCTTCGCTTGCTCGGCATCATGCTGCTGCTGACCAGGTGCCGCCTGCCCCGCCTGCTGCCGCTTTGCCTCTGCCGCCTGCTCCTCCTGCTGCTTCACCACCTGCGTGGCAGCTGCCCCCTGGGCCTCCCGCTCCTGCTGCAGGGTCCACTTCTGGGCAGCTTCCAGGGCTGCCTGGAAGGCGGGCTTGTCTCGATAGGAGATCAGCGGGCGGGTGGAAACTGCGTACGTTGTGCTCTCCACAGTCAGGTGGGGTGCCGCCACTGCACGACGGGGGAGGCGAGGGTGAGGGTGAGGGTGAGGGTGAGGGTGAGGGTGAGGGGGGCGGGGCGAGGGCGTAACAGGCGGGTGACACAGATCCCTGGAGCTGCAAAGGCAAGGGGGTGGCAGCGCACACGCTGGCTGCAGTGCAGCGCGGCAAGTGGCATGCCGGTGCTTGGAAGCGTGCTGGCTGGCCATGCGCTGGCACCAGGGCGGCCGGACACAGGCAGCTGCCGCCCGCTCACCCTGCCCCCTGCCCAGCGCCTCGTTTCCCGCGAGCGCCGCATCCCTGCCCCCGCACCCCTCCCTCATTGCCTCATATCTAAACCACGCAACTCCACCCTGCACCCCCCAAGCCTTGGTAGTACATTGTTCAAGGCGACGGGGTGGCAGCATGGCTGGTGGTTGAGGAGTGTGGGCGGATGCGAGAGGCATGGGAAACAGACGTACATTGGCAGCATCTTGCTAGCTAACTGGACAAGGGCAACACTACACTGCCGGCCCTGAGCCCCATAAGAATAAGCTGAAGAAGATTACAGCCCGAGGACATGGGGTTGAGGAAACCAACAGGAAATCAAGCCAAAGGCACCAGACGGGGGATGTGGCTTACCAATGTTGAGTAGCCCCCGGGTGGGCAGCTGGCGGCGCCAGAGCAGCAGGTGCTGCTGCAGGTCATACGCTGCCAGCTCGCAATTGAGGGTGGGGTCGGCCCGCCGGCTTCTGGGCATGGACGGCGAGATCCCGAAGAAGGCAATGTCGTCCACGACCGCCAACCCTTTCAGGAAGCGGCCAGGCTCTCCCAGCTGCACGGGGCATGCGGGGGTGTGGAGGGCCAACAGGTGAGTCCGTGTGTAAATGTGGGTGTGGAGGGCCAACAGGTGAGTGCGTGAGCAAGTGGGTGTGGAAGGCCAACATGCGAGTCCGTGTGTAAATGTGGGAGTGGAGGGCAGGCCGGAGGGCACACAGGCGAGCGCGCGAGTAAATGGGTGGGCGGACAATGGTAGCGTGCGATGTCTGTGTGAGGGTGTGATGGGGTGGAAAGGCGAAGGCAGAGGTAGCGGTGGTGGGAGTGGAAGCGGCTGGGGGAGGGCAGGGCGGGGCAGAGGAAGGTGGGCATGGCAGGCGGCGACCCACCCCATGATCCAATAAGCCAACGGTCCAATGAGCCAACACGCTAATGCGCTCAGAAGCCAATGAGCGAATGACATTGTAATGAGCCAATAGCATTGTAACGAGCCAAAGAGCCGAGCAACCGAGCAGCGCATGCAATCAGCCAATGCGGCAATGAGCCAACGAGGCCTCATGCAGGCACCCTTGCCCCCAGTCAGCTAGGCCCGCACATACAACACAGTACCGCCGCCCCAGCGCCCCACCTGCCAGAGCGTCTGGGAGCTGCCGTCCTGGGTGTTGACTTGCACCAGCGCCCCGCCTGCCGAGTCCAGTGTGAGGAAGCCGTGTTGATAGAAGACCAAGCCATGAGCCATCTTGCCCACGCCTGGCAGCCGGCGCAGCTCTTTGCCCGTCTTGAGATCCACCTGTGATGCACAAGGCGGGGGGCAGGCAGGGCAGGGGCAAGGGCAAGGGCAAGGGGTGGATGGACAGGTTGAGCAGTCAGGCTGCAGCCAGGAGGGCAGCTGAGGCATGGCACTGGCGGGGGGTGGCGTGCATGCTGTGCAGTGCTGTAGTTTGGGGGCTGCAGTGCCGGAGCGCAGAATCAGATGCAGGGCCCGGGCAGTGTTCAGGGCACGCCAGCACGGCGCACGGCGTGGGCCAGCACGGCGCACGGCGTGGGCTGGCGTGCAAGGCCGGTGCCAACAGCAGGCCAACCCACGACAGCAGCCGAAATGGTCTCCAACCCACACACCCGCTTATCAACGGTACTTCCACCGGCCGCAACCTGATCCCGCTCCCACTCACCTCCACGGCAGACGAGTTGCCAAGGTTGTGCAGCATGGCCCACAGCTTGCCGTCCGAGGTTGGCGCCAGCGTGTTGACGTGCTCCTTGGTGCTGAACAGCGGCAGCTGGCGCTCCTGCAGGCAAGCAAGCAGGCAGCAGGAAGGGACATCATAAGCAGGCGAGAGGGGTGCATGCAAGCCTACTGGGCCCCGAGTGCACCAGCTAAGAACCGACAGGGAGCACAAGCCAGCCAGCCAGCCAGCCAGCAAGTGGCGGCCATGTGCAGACAGGGTGTCAGTGACAGTGACACACTCACAACCATGCACCTCTGACTACTTCTTTCCATGTTGCTTTAAGCCAGCTGAAAGCAACACACCGACGCAACAAACAGCTGCCAACATGGCGCCAGCGGGGTGCCAGCGGGGCGCCAGCGTGGCGCCAGGTCACTCACCAGCTGCAGCCCCGGGAAGCTCAGCTCCAGCACTTTACCCTCCCCCGTGTCTGCCACATACACGCGGTCCCTCCTCCGCACCACATCGTGTGTGAACTTGGAGGGCAGCTGCGGGCGGGGACAGGGGACAGGGGCGGGGCAGGGTGGGGTGTGGGGCGAGGGGGGATCGCAGAATGAGGGGGGGTGCGCGAGGGAGGTGCAGGGTGGGAGGCAGGGGCAGGGCGGGGCGTGGGGCGAGGGAGGGAGGTGCACAGCACGATGCAGTGTGCGAGGGAGGTGTGACGGGTTTGAGTCGGCGCGCAGCACTACAGGATGCCACAGGCAGCCGTTGGGTGAGCATGCATCGCACCGCTTCTCCACGCAACCTCTCCACCATGCCCTGACTCATGCCTTGACTACCCCATAATGTGCCACAACATGTGGGCCAGCTGCACACACATCCCAACACTGCGTCTGGCTTCCCTTGAGTGCAAACGACAGGAGCTGATTCGCCTTGGCGTGACGGCCAGCGGTGGCCGTAACTTGCCACAGCATGAAGACGCACACCACCTGCCCCGCCCCGCCCTGCCCNCCTCCCCAGCTCCCGCCCGCTTTCCGAATCCAGGTGCAGCAGCCATTCTCGGCTGCCATTGGTGGCCGCCGCCGCTGCCGCCGCCGCCGCTTGCGTGCCTTCCTTCCAGTCAAAGGGTGCGGAGACCACCAAGAGGGAGGTGGGCTCACCCAACATGCCGCGCTCAGCGCCGGGGAACACGCCATAGTACAGACCCTGCAGTTCAATTGGTAGCAGGACAACCCAACCATTCAATCTATAAAAGGAGCGCACTGAGTCGCAGGCGGGTGAGGCGGGTGAGGCGCCGGCGGCATCAGGCGGCACTGGGGCACACAAGCAGGCGAGGGGCATCAACACATTGCCGTCCGCCCCCGAGCTGCTTTCAAGGAGCTGCTTTCAAGTGTAAACGTGTTTTGCTTCACAGAGGTGATCCGGCAACAATTCCCAGCCGTCCGCCCAAGATCGTCCAGCCATCTCACCCATAGCAGCAGAACCCGCGCCCGCACCCCAAACAAGGCCACAGAGTTAATCAAACCAACCAAGTGCATTTCAAGTCCACGGGGAGCCAACAACAGTCTCATGGGACGGGGTGGGGGGAGAGTGCATCAGAATTGAGTGAAAGCCGCACACAGCTTCCCACCTCCTTCTCATGGATGACCTTCACTTCGTCTGTATCATAGCGGTACCACATCAAACGGCCGTGGCTGGCCAGCAGCAGGCGGTTGGCGTTGCCTGCAGGGCCAAAGGCACACACACTATCACTTGTCAAAGGTTTCCCTGATTTCAAATGGGTTTGTTGGTGCTGCAGCCAGAAAGTCAACCGATAGGTTGAGGGTGTGAAGGGAACCAGGAGCAAGCAGAGCACTGTGGGCAAGTGAGCCACATGCTTATTGCACGGCGGCCGGCACCGGGGCAGTGGCAGGCAGGCAGCAGATTCCAGCTGTTGCATTGCTGCCAGCGCCGACTGTTGCATTGCTTCCAGCTGTTGCGAGGCAGCCACGTTGCCCTGCCCTGCCGGTCATTCATTCAAAGCACAAACCCTCAGCGCCCCCGCAGGCCTGCCCTCTCTCCCCCCTGCACGCCACACGAGGCAAGATGCTGCTGCCGCTTGCCCACCCAAACCACTCACCAAAAAAGGGCCACGTCTCCGCTTTCCCCACCCCTCTGTAGGCGGGCAGCATCCGCATCGCTCGCTCCGCCCTCGAACGAGCCAACTCTTCGGCCCGAGCCTCGCTGGCATCTCCCCCACCGCTGCCTGCCTCCCCGCCGCCCACGCTCTGCGTGTGCCGACCGCCGCTGTCAACCGTGCTGCCCCCTGCTGCCGCCTCTTTCTGTGTAGCCCGCCGGATGCCCGCGCAGGCCAGCACCACTACAAGGAGTAGGAGTAATGCCTTGATGGCTAGCGGTAGACCCAGCTGGCGGCCGCCGCGCCGCCGCTTGGCGTCATGCGACGGCGCCACGGTGGTCTGCATGAGGCTGGGCGTTGACCTGCTGTGGTAGCCAGAGATGTCCATGGCTGCGGTGGGAGGCGCCAAGTGCCTTGCAGCCAATGCTTGCTGGATGGCCGCAGCGCTGCCGCTCCGTGCCGCCGCTGGCGCCGCGCAATATCAGCCGCAGTCCTCCTGGCGCTTCTGCTGCAGGTCTTGCAGGCAATTCAGGGAGACTTCGGACCGCCCTGCGTGCTGCCAGGGAGTGCCCAGGCGGCGGAGAGCCTGCGTAGGAGCAGACACTGTAGCGCTCCGTCCGATGCTCGATCAGTTCAAGCAAGCTTTGAGAGATCGTAATGCGATGTCAGGTTTGGAGAGCTTCAAAGAAGAGGATGGGCAGGGGCAAGTGTCCAACATGGCGCAGCACGCAGGCGCCACTGCTCAGGCTGCACGGTTGAAAGTCACAGCAGCATTGTCTGAACTCCCAGGAGTGGTCTAAGCGCAGCGAGCCCCAGTTGAGCCCGCTCCCCCACTTGAACTCTTTGCCTGCCGAGCCGTCCAGACGGGGCCCGCAGCAGGCAGACAGGCGCCCATCGAGCCTCGATCACTTCTCTTTGGCAGCCCATGCTGCTCCCACAGGCACTGCAGCTGTGTTAACAAGCCTTGCAGCTTGTGTTGCAAGGGCCTATGGTGGCCACCCGGCACAAGGGGGGCAGCGACGATGAGGGGGGTTCCGAGCGCGACGTGCAGGTGCGGTGCGCAGCCGCCTCAGGCTGAGAGCCTGCGGCAGCAGCGGCGGCGGCGGGTGCACGGCATGCAGGTGCCGCCAGGTGCCGCTGCATCGAACGAACTCGCCGCATTGTGCACCTCGCAGCCCTGGTCCCCATCCACTCATGGCCACTGCAACTCCTGCCCTGTGCAGAGGCGACGCAGCGGGGAGCGGCGGCGCGTGGATCCAGTGGTGAAGGAGGTGCGCTTCTGAGTGAAGGAGGGTCGAATGCTGGCTGCTGCCGGCTGCCCGCTGCGCACGCTCTGCACAGCTGCCCGCGCACAGCAGTACTCGCCAGCCCCTGCACCGCACCCAGTGCACCGCCACCCCCCGTCATGCCTCCTGCTCCTCCCAGCACCATTCCACTACCTGCCTACCTGTTCCCTGCTCCCTCTCCCGCTGCCTCTCTCTGCTCTCGATGCAAACACGGCCCGGCCAGCGCCGCCCCCGCTGCCCAACCTTCTCAGCAGTGTGCCTCTCCCCATCCCGCCCGTTGCACCCCCATCACCCCGCTGTTGCACTGCCACCGCTACACCCCCACTCCTGCACGCATACACACCAACGCTTGCTGCAAGTGGGGAACTTGCACGGCAACCATCAACTTGCCCCCCCACAAGCTGCTGCTGCTCTCATAAACACATGCAGGCACACAAGCGGGGTCTGGATGTTGGCAAGCTGAACGGCAGCCACACGCCCGCGTGGGGCAACCTGCGCGGCCGCAGCGCCGGCGCCGGCGGGCAGCGCAAGCGCAAGACGTACTTTGAGGGGCCGGAGGATGAGGAGGATGAGCTGGCGGACCAGCCTCCCTCAGATGAGGCAGAGGAGGGCGGCAGCGGCAGCGAGGAGGGGGAAGAGGAGGAGGAAGAGGGGGATGGCAGTGAGGGCAGTGAGGTGAGTGGGGCGCGGCGGTGATGCCGGGCGATGGGCGGGGCAGAGACAGCAAGGGCTGGGAGGAAATGGGGAGCTGGCGCACTGCTTTGCTTGCGCTGCCTGCAACTGCCAGTGCTTGTGCATGCGGTGCAATTGACTCGCGCCCTTCTAGATCCCGCATGCTGACGATGCATGCTGCCCTCGTGATCTGCGTGCCTGGCAGGGAGAGGAGGAGGAGGAGGAGGGCCCTCGGTACGCCCGGCGCGTGCGTCAGACGACGCAGCGGTACAGCCCTGTGAAGGACGAGCCGCCTCCTGCCAGCAAGAGCGGGGGCGGCAAGAAGCGGCGGAGCCACCCGCAGCATCCAGAGGAAGAGGATGAGGAAAGCGAGGAGGAGAGCGAGGAGGTGAGGAGGCACAGAAGGAGGCAAGGAGGCTCAAGATCATGCAGATTTATCACCGGCGGCACAATTTGGGTAGCGGCTTGGCTGCGGTGGGCCCAGCGGCAGGTGCCATGCTTGCAGGCCCAGTGTGCTGCCACATCATGTCCCCCGCTGTGCCACCTGCTGTGCCAACAGCACGTGCCCCTGCCCCTGCATCACTCTTCCTCTTGTCCTGCAGGAGTGCGGAGGGCACGAGCACAGTCAGGAGGACGGCGAAAACTTTGCGATGCGCTACTCTGTGCGCGAACGCCGCCAGGTCAGCACCCGCTACCCTGCGTTGCTCTTCGTTTGGGTGCTTTGGTCGTGCTGTGGTCATGCTATGCTGTCCCTACTCCCCATGCGGGAGCGCCGCCAGGTCAGCATCCCCCCCTCTGCCTGCTGTGCTCTTCTCGTGTGCTGTGGCCATGTTTTGACCATGCTGTGCCAGCACCCCCTCCAGGCCTCCCAGCCTTCCCCTCTCCTGCCTGCCTGTGCTTGGCTGGATGCAGTGCCCCACTTCTCTCCTGCCCCGCTTTGCTGAAGCACGTTCATGTGCTACATGTGACAATATGAACCTGTCGCATGTGAGGGCGCTCTGGCATGCTGTGCGGTCGTCCGCATGCTCTGCCTCAACCCTCCTGTCTCTGCCCGCTCTGGCTGCCTCTGCAGGTGGAGCGCTTCAACCCGGTGCAGCACGAGGGAGAGTTGGGGGGCAGCCAGCCGCCGGTGGAGGCAGCAGGCGCGGGCACCCGGCGGCGACACCCTTGCGACGATGGCAAGGGGCGCCGGCAGTCGCACGCTTTTGAGGAGGAGGAGGAGGAGCAGGTGGGGCAGGGCACACGTACAGGGTGGGGGGTCGAGGTTCTTTGCCTGTGGGCTAAGTTTAGGGCGGGTGCCTGTGAGTGCTGCTGTATCACGTGCAACGTGCACATGTCTGGCATAGGAGTTTGCTTTCCTCAAGTTGTGTGTGATAGCTCCCAAGAGACTGCATTGGCCTCTCATACCGCCGTCATCCCCGCTCACCCTGCACTCCCCGCTCTGCGTGCTGCCCTGCAGCAGCAGCAGGAGCGGAAGCAATACTCTTTCCGGGACCGGGCACTGGTCACCATCAAGCCCGCCAGCCAGCAGCCTGCCTCTCAGCCTGGCGGCGGGGGCGGGGGCAGTTTGTACCGGCACGGCAGCGGGCGCGTGGGGGGCGGGCAGCATGAGCGGAAGCGGGCGCGGGTGGAACGGCGACACGGCGGCAGCTCGCGCCTGCACCACCCCAGCAGCCGCAGCCGCTTCAGGTGCGCTGCGCTTGGGGGGAGGGCGGGCAAAGCACGCGGATGGGGTGGAGTGGGATGTGTGTGTGTGTGTTTGGCTTCCACCTTGTCCTGCCCTTGCCACTCCTCTGCTCCACTTGCCCTCACTCCGGGCAATCATGCGCGCTGTCGTGCTGGCCTGGCCTGCCGCTGACTGGCACTCGCTGACCTGGCATCCCGCTGACCTGGCATGCTGCTGACCTGGCAGGGATGTGGATGATGAGGTGGACAACCCTGAAGAGGAGATGCAGCTGGGAGGCCTGGGGGGAGGGGGGCACCAGGGGCCTAATGGCGGTGCGGGTCAGGTGGGCGGCGGCTACGGGGGCGGGGCGGCTGCTGCTGCCGGTGCCGGTGGAGCCGCGCCCTGGGACCTGGTGCGCACCGCTGGCGCCAACCTGCCGCTGTCCCATTTGGGGCGGGAGAAGGCGGGGAATGCGGAGATCACGCCGCTGCAGGTGCGGGGTGGGGCGTGGGGTGCTCCCTGTTGGGCTGGGCAGCAGGCGGCTGGCTGGGGTGACGGATGCAGGTCATGCATTTGTATCGTCAATGAACCCACGTGTTGCCAGCTGGCGCAAGCACGTAGCATGGATTGCATGGCCTGTTGCATCGCCTTGCAGCGCACGCCCTGACCATTGTTGCTGCTCCCCTGTGTTCTTTCCTCCACAGGTGGACCCGTCTGTCACTTTTGACACCGTGGGAGGGCTGGATCATTACATCAAGGTGGGTGGGGTGGGGGTGGGGCTAGGGCATTGAGTGAGGGCAATGGGCAATAGCATGGGTGAAGGTGCGGGGTGTTTGGGTTGGAATCTTGCATCTTGCCTCGTCCCTCCTCCTGCCTCGCGCCATTGCCCTCCTGCTTCCACTTCTCACAGCCCTGCCCTGCGCTTCATCCGCATGTCCTGTCGCCACCCCTTCCTCCCAAACTCCCACAACACAAGCATACACTCTCCAGGCACTCACGTGCGACCGCCGGCGTTCTGCCCTCTCCCCAGCCACCGGGTCTTTGACACACTGCTCACGCGTCTCTTCTGCCTCTCCCCTCTCTCCCTTCCCAACCGCCCCTCAGGCCCTGAAAGAAATGGTCTTCCTGCCCCTGGTATACCCCGAACTCTTTGAGCGCTTCCACATCGCACCCCCACGCGGCGTCCTCTTCTACGGGCCCCCAGGTGAGCGGCGGGCACGCCTGGCCGCTAAATTGGGCCTGCCCCTGGCAAACGCAAGGGGTTGCAGGCGCGTGGCTGATGTGCAGCTGGGGCGGAGTGTAGGAAGGGCAAGCCAGGGCCTCCAGACAGTGGGCTGCATTGAAGGAGGACGAAATGGGGGGTGGATTGCAGAAAGGGCAAGATGCTTGCTGCGCTGGTTGCTGCGCTGCGCCGCCGACTGTGGAGCCCTTCCGATGGAGTCAATGTTACCACTGATGTTGAAGGCCGTTTTATCAAAGGTGCTTGCGTACAGCTGTAAGGATGAGACAAGACTAGACTGTGGAGTCTCCCGATGTGTGCACTCACCTGGCCTCTTCTCTAGGGCTGGGCGCAAAAAATAAAGCCTAAAGCTAAATAAGGCTCAACATATGTACTAATGCTTTAACAGACACTCTGCTCCCTCACCTGCCACCTGCCCCCCCTTGCCCCACCCTCACCTCACCCCCTTGGCCCCTCCAGGCACGGGAAAGACGTTGGTGGCCCGTGCTCTGGCAGCACACGCCAGCCGTGCCGGCAAGAAGGTGGGGCCGCGGCATGTGGCATAAAGGGCGGGGCAGGGCAGGGCGGGTTGTGCAGCTGCAAAGCTCGCCTGCATGTTGCAGCGCAAGTGTTTGCTGCCTCTCTGCTCAACGTCACCTCTTCTACTGCCGCACACTTCTAACAAGCTGTGTCACCAGGCGTCCTTTCCCATGCACAAGGGCACGCAACTTGGCACCCCTCTGACCCTGCGCGGTGTCGTTTTCACGCGCAATGCCCTCGGCCCCTAACCACCCCCATCTCGTCACACACACACATGTTGTCTTCAAACAAGCAAGCACTGCAGGTGTCCCTCTTCATGCACAAGGCAGCGAATGTGCTGTTTAGACAGGCATCTAACCCATCTAGGTCTACGATCACCTATCATCTCCCCCCTTTCCCCTGCCTCCCCCGCAGGTGTCCTTCTTCATGCGCAAGGGCGCGGATGTGTTGTCCAAGTGGGTGGGTGAGGCCGAGCGCCAGCTGCGCCTGCTGTTTGAGGAGGCACAGCGCCACCAGCCCTCCATCATCTTCTTCGACGAAATAGACGGCCTGGCACCGGTCAGTAACCGTTTTTAATTAGTATTTTATTACCAAGTACCCTGGTAGTTACATTAACATGTTAGGGCGGGGCGGGCAAGGGTTGCTGGGGCCTGGCACCAATCAGTTGGGGCGTGGGTAGGCAAGGGTGGCTGGGCCTGGCACTGGTCAGTTGGGGCGTGGGCGGGCTGTGCATGGCTGGGGCCTGGCCTGGTGGGCGGGCTGTGGGGTTGAGGAGGCGTGGTGGCATGAGCCGCCCATCCATCTTCTTCTCTTCTTCTTTTCGTAAGGAAGTCAGCGGTCTGGCCCCGGCATGCTCCCTAGTGTGAACACGGGTGCCGCACACGCAAAGGGTTGGTGGTTTGAGGAGGGCACCCGGCTAGCCACCGCGTGTTACTCTACAAAGTGAGCAAATTGAAGCGCTGCTGAACAAATTGTAGCGATGCCGCCCTCTGCCCTGCCTCTGCTGACGTGTCTTGCCTTCCTTTTCCCTGCCCCTGGCCCTGCCGCGTTTCCTTCATCCCCGCAGGTGCGCAGCAGCAAACAGGACCAGATCCACAACTCGATTGTCTCCACCCTGCTGGCGCTCATGGACGGGCTGGACGCTCGGGGCCAGGTGGGCCAAGGGGGTGCAGCTGCAGTGGTTTGCCTATGCTTAGCCCATGCTTTGCATATGCTTCGCTTATGCGTTGGCTTCGCTGTGCGTATGCTGTGCTTATGCTGTGTCTGCAGCGGCAGCGCTTGCCTATGCTTCCAAACTTTGATTGGGGCAGGGTGCGGGCGGCGCAAAGGCGCGCAGGCAGGTGGGGCTGTCGAGCAAGGGGAGCGCACTGGTATGCAGTTCCGAATTTGACACAGGCTTGAACCGCTTCCAAGCATGCACTTTCTTCCAAACTTGCAGGTGGTGGTGATTGGTGCCACCAACCGCGTGGATGCGCTGGATGGGGCGCTGCGCAGGCCCGGCAGGTAAGCGGGCAATGGCCGGAGGGGCGGGGCTGGCCGGCACGGCCGGCCGGCAGGAAACTCACGGGGACTAGTGCTGTCACAAAAGTATGGACCCGTTGGCACTGCGCTGTATGACTGCTCTCGTCTTCTGTTTGCACGCACACACTTTTGTAAACAGGCTCTGCACGCATTGCACTGCTTCCACGTACCACCCCTCCCTATCCCTTTCTGCACCTGTCTGCTGCTCACCCTGTCTCCTCTCCCCCTGTCCCGGTTTGACCGCGAGCTTGTCTCTGCCCTGCGCAACCTGTCCGCCCTTCCCCCTTACCTGCCCTGCCTTCTGCTCTCGTTCCCCTCGTCCTCTTTTTGGTGCCCCTGCCCCCACTTCATTCCACTTCCCCTGCCCAGTCTGTCTGCCCCTCCCCCCTTAATTGCCATCTGTCCTCCATCTCTGTGTGTATCCCCCCTACCCATGTTTCACCGCAAGCTCGTCTTCCCCCTGCCCAACATGGGGTCTGACTGCCTTAACTGAGTACCCGCCCTCCCTCCTCTATCACTTGCTATCCCCCCTGCCCAGGTTTGACCGCGAGCTGGTCTTCCCCCTGCCCAACCTGACTGCCCGCTCCGACATCCTGGGCATTCACACAAAGAAGTGGGCGGAGCCGCCGGCACCTCAGTTCCTGGAAGAACTGGCATCCCTCTGTGTGGGCTACTGCGGCGCCGACCTGAAGGTGTGTGGTGAGGGGAGGGACATGTGTATGTCTACCCCGCAAAGGGTGGGCCTAATGCGCTCTCCTTGGCCTGCCTGCGCCAGCACCGCCCCCAATTCCTTGGCACTGTGCTGCTTCCCCTCGTGCTGTCCCACCTTTCCACTGTCCACAGGCTCTAACCCTCTTGCTTCCCCACCTACCCACCTGCAGTCGCTGTGCACGGAGGCCTCCTTGGCCTCCCTGCATCAGCACTACCCCGCGACACATGGTCTTACCCTTCGTTCTGTCCCACCTACCCCACCTGCCCCTCCTGCAGTCGCTGTGCACGGAGGCCTCCCTGGCCTCCCTGCGCCGCCACTACCCCCAGATCTACGATGCAGACGAGAAGCTGGCAATCGACCCGGGCCGGGTGCGGGTGGAGAAGCGCGACTTCCTGGCAGCCTTCCAAACCATCACGCCCGCCTCACACCGATCGGCGGTGGCCAACGCCAGGTGTGTGCTTGTGTGTGTTGTGTTGTGTGGAGGAAGGGTTTTCTAGAAGTGGTGCTGCAGACGCTGTTGTGAACCGCTTGTTGAACCCATGCCCCTTGCGGGTTGGTTGCTTTGTGCTGCTGCAGCGTCGAGCCCCGTCGCCCTCCCCTTCTGTGGCGGGGAGCCTTGCCTTGGAGGCTGGTTTATCCACCCCTCCAATGCCCCACCCCAGCGCTCCTTCCCAGCCTTCCCCCTGACTCTCTCCGTGTCCCTCCCCGCCTGCCTGTGCGCCACCCCTGCAGGCCCCTGCCCCCGCTGGCGGCCCCGGTGCTCCTGCACCACCTGCAAGCCGTGCTGGCCCAGCTGCAGGCCGGCTTCCCGGCAGCTGCCGCCTGCCTGCGCTCCGGCTTTGGCGGCGGGCGCAACCCGGCCGCTGGCTTTGCCAACGATGCCAGCAGCTCAGCAGCCGGCGGGGACGACGCTGGGCTGGGCGGAGGCGCATTCAGCTGGTCTTCGGGTGCAAGCCTGGGGGTGCAGCGCCCCCGCCTGCTCATTTGTGGGCCAGAGGGCACCGGCCAGGCTCACCTGGGCCCGGCTGTGCTGTATGCATTGGAGGGGCTGCCGGTGCACGCCATCGGCCTGCCCTCGTTGCTGTCGGACGCAAGTGCTCGGGCGCCGGAGGAGGCGCTGGTGCACGCTGTGGTCGAGGCACGGCGCGCTGCGCCCGCTGTGCTCTTCCTGCCACACCTCCAGGTGCATGCGTGGTGGATGAGGAGAAGGGGGGGGGGGGGCTTGGTGGGGGCGGTGCCCAGTTGTGCTGTGCTCTTTGGGAGACCTGCACGGTATCGCCGCTGCCTGCTGTTCATCATGTGTTTTGCCATCACCTCACCTCAGGCCTGCTTTACCGGCCCAGTGGCACGCCCGCTGCTCCCCACATGCTCTCCCCTCCATCCCACCCCGCCCACTGCCACCCACCTTCACTTTTCCCCCTTGCCACTGTTGCGTTGCAGGTATGGTGGGACACCGCCCCCAACTCGTTGCGCGCCACGCTTTGGATGCTTCTGGCCGACCTGCCCGCCGACCTGCCGCTGCTGCTGTTTGCCACCGCCGACGTCCCCGCCTCTGGTAAGCCCCCTTCATCTGTTCTTCCTTTCTTCCTCTTCACACAGTTTTATTTCGTATCAAGGGTGCCTGACTGACTGACTGACTGACACTGTCGACGTCCCCGCCTCTGGTGAACCCCCTTTCTCTGTTCTTTCTTTCTTCCTCTCAACGGTCTTCGTCCTTTTATCAAGGGTGCCTGCTGCCCTCCCTCCCTCAGAATGGGACCCTGCCTGCCTGCCGGAGGCATGCTGCTGCCTGCCATGCAGGCTCTGATCCGCCCCTGAGGAAGGTTGGCTGCCTGCCTGTATGCATGCCTGGTCGCATGCTCTATCTCTCCCCCCTTGCCTCAAATCTGGTGGCACACTGTAAGGCACCCGCACCGCCTAGGGGCTGCCATGCCTGGCCCACACTGGGTGCTAACAACACACCACCCACTCCCACCACCCACCAAACCGCCATTTCCTCCACTCCCACCACCCACCAAACCGCCATCTCCTTCTGCCTCGGGTTCCAAAGGCACCACAACCCACCACAACCCCACAGGCACCCCAACCCCACCATTCACCACAACCCACCCAACGGTAGCTGACTGGTGCCTTGGCTTGCTTGACTTCCTGTTGGTTTCCTCACCCCCACGCCCTCGGCCTGTAATCTTCCACCACAAACGAGTGGTCCACCCCCACCCCTCTTCTGCACCTGCTTTCCACCCGCAGAGCTGGACCCTTCCGTACGCCAGCTGTTCAATGTGCAGTCCGGCGGCGCCTATGAGCTCAGCCTGCCCTCCAGCCAGCAGCGCTCTTCTTTCTTCCAAGGGATTTCGCAGGCGCTGGCTCTGCCGCCCCGGCCTGAGCCAGCGGTGCAGCAGGCGGCGGCGCCTGCGCAGCTGCCCGCGCTGCCACGTGTGCCAGAGGCGGTGGCGGCTGAGGAGGAAGCCAAGAGGAAGGTGGAGGAGGCGGCTGCACGGCAGCGGTGAGCAGGGGACTGGGTGCTTGGACCAAGTTTTGCCTCGTGTTTGATGTGGCCTGGTGGCTTTGCAGCTGGGGTGCTCTGGGTCCGGCCAGTTATTTTCAGTTGTTTTCTCGGGCCATGCTTTGAATCACGGACTTTGCGCCGTGCATGCTGCACTTCCGCACACGCACCCTCTTTATTTCACAACGTCGCCCCCCGCCTGCCCCGCTGGCGTGGATGTAAAGTGGGCCAAGCGGCGCTGCGCGCGCTGCGCATGCTGCCCCCGCCCTCATCCTAACCAACCCATTTGACGTCGCCCCCGCCTGCCCTGCCTGTCGCAGGTATGAGGAGGACCAGGCCACGCTGCGCACGCTGCGCATGCTGCTGCGCGACCTCACGCTGGACCTGCTGCGCCAGAAGCGGTGGCAGCTGTTTGCCGAGCCAGAGACGGACGAGGAGTGGTGGGACAAGGTGAGGGCATGGGCACAGCTTTGTGCAAGCCAACGAGCCTCTTTTACGAACTCCACGCCATGCCTCATTTACTTAAGGTTCTGCACTAAGCGAGCCCATGCAACTAGCCACCCCCCCGCACTCCTCTTCCAACTGCTTCCTGATTGCACCTCTGTTCATGCCTCATTCACTGCAGGTGAGCGAGCCCATGAATCTTACCACGCTCCCGCACTCCTCTTCCAACTGCTTTATGACTGCACCTCTGTTCATGCCTCCCCTATTCACTGCAGGTGAGCGAGCCCATGGATTTGGCCACCATTCTGTCGCGTGTGGACGCCCGCGCCTACGCCACACACCACCAATTCCTGGCAGACGTGGCCAGCATTGTGCAGGTGAGATTGTGCCGGGCTGGGCCTAGCTTTCATATCACTATGAGTACACATCTCGCCTATTACGCTGTAGTCTTGTACGACTCGAGGGAGCCGCGGGCCGGGGCTGGGGAGAGTGTGCATACTGGGCAGCGCCCTGGGGTGCCTGCTGTGGTTGCGCCGGGCAGGGCACGTGGCAGATTCTCGCCGCATTACACAGCGCGATTCTGCTCCCCTCCTCCCCACCTGCACGCACGCACAACTCACATGGTCGCCAGCAACAACATCATCTCCCCCTCTCTTCCCCTTCCCCTGCCCATTGCCCCGC
>JTEE01000240.1:53829-71131 GCA_002896455.3 Chlorella sp. ArM0029B | reverse complement strand
CCCAGGCGTGCTGGACCTCAACCTGCGCGTCTCCTTCTGCCGTGAAATCTGCCTGCTCCACGGCCTGTGCGACGTCAACCGCAGCACCCTGCTGGCACGCCTGGCGCGGGGACCAGGCTCCTCCGTCCTCTTGGCTGTGGGGGGCGCCGCAGAGTCGCTGCTGACACAGGTGGGGCTCCTTTCCTTTCAAAGGGGGGAGAATGGGAGGGGTTCTCTGGGCAGTGGCGGTGGAGGAGTGGGTGTGGGGTGTCCCCAGGTCCATGCTGACACAGGCGAGGACCCAGGGAGGGTGGGGAGGTGGCAGAGGGTGGTGCTGGGTCGGCAGTGGAAGGGGGCAGTGGGCCAGTATGAGCAAGGGAAAGGGGGTCAGGATGAGGTGGGGGCAGCGGACCCCGCTCCGCTGCCTTTTGTTCCCCAAACCCATTCCTGCCCAACCCAGGCCCGTGCCCCTGCAACCAAGCCAAACCAAACCAAGCATCGCACATCCCTTCTTGCCTCCCTGCACCCGACCACCCCACCGCAGAACGGCTGCCTGGACCTGATCCTCCGCAAGCGGCGCGGCTTTGTGCGCCTGGCCCTGCAGTCGGGCTCCGACCTGGTGCCCGTGCTGGCGTTTGGAGAGAACGAGTGCTACCAGCGGGGCCAGCTGGTGCCCGGGTCCCTGGCAGACCGCATGCAGCGCGCCACCAAGAGCGTGAGTGGCCAGCAATGCCTGCTCAGTTGATGTCGGAGTTGCTGTGTGTGCGTGTTGTTGTTTTCAGTGCCCCTGGCATGCAGCGCGCCACCAAGAGCATGAGTGCTCAGCAATCTCTTTGCAGTTTTCGGTTTTCGGTTTTCAGTTTTCAGCATGTTGTGTGGTTTTCAGTGCCGGGAGCCCTGGCAGACCACATGCAGCGTGCCACAAAGAGCGTGAGTGGCCACCGAACTCCTTGCAATTTGACGTCGGGATTGCTGTGTGTGCGGGTCGTGGGTTGTAGTGCTGGGGCAGCGGGCGGGCCACATGTACTGCGACTTCTGGAGGGCAGGCTGTGCGGCGGCGAAGTGGGAAGAGGGACAAAGGTTTGCCTGGTGTGTGTCATTGGGCGAGATGAGGAGGCCTGGCAGCTGGTGGTGGTGCCACCCCCTGAGCATTGCGTGCCGTCGCCCCGCCCCTGCCCCCCCTGCCGCAGATCTGCGGGTTCAATGTGCCCCGCGGCTGGGGCGACGGCATCCTGAACCTCAAGAGCGGCCCGCTGCCCAAGCGCATCCCACTGACCGTAGTGGTGGGCGCCCCGCTGCGCCTGCCAGAGTTCAAAGGTGAGCTCTCACTGCACTAATTGAGCGATTGAACTCGCAGTTGATTGATTGAATTCGCAGTTGATTGATTGAACTCGCAGTTGATTGATTGAACTCGCAGTTGATCGATTGAATTCAAGGAATGGTGGTCCAAATACGAGGGAGGAGTGCGAGGCACTCTGTCCCGCAGCGGACCCCTAACTGCTGCGCTCCCTGCTGTGCCCCCTGCTGTGCCCCTGTCCGCAGGCGACCTGCGCAGCGCGGAGGGGCGTGTGCACGTGGACGCCTGCCACGCCATGTACTGCCAGGCGCTGCAGGTGGGCCGGCTGATTAGAGGCCCTCTTACGCCAAATGGGTTGAAGGGTTGAGGTTTTCGGGTTTAAGCCCTTGCATTCTAGAAAGTAATGCCCGAGGGCATTTGCAGTTTTTTCACTGGTGTCCCATGCTGGGAGGCAACACGCCAACTGCCTCGCTCTGCTGCTCCCCCTGCCCCCCCAGCTCTCACACACAACCCGCCTCCTCGTTTGCAGCCCCTGCACGGCGCTGACGAGGGCGACTCGTCTCTTTCCCGCCCACACAATGGCGTGTTGCAACCTCTCTCTCACCGCACTTCCTCTTTCGCTATTCCCTGTATCACAACTCCCTTTCCCCGCAGGAGCTGTACGACGCTCACAAGGAGAAGTACGCCCCGGAACGCGAGCAGGACATGCGCATCGTGGAGTGAGCTGGCGGGCAGGGGAGCACCCCTCCCCCCCCCCACACATGATGCGGCAGCTCTGTGCCTCCTCACCTCCCCACCACGGCTCAGAGAGCTTTCACCTGCCCGGGGTGGCTACCAGAATGTATACCAATCGACCCACCTGCCCGCCCACGTGCAGCAGTTAACCGGAGGCTGGCGGCCAGCGGGACATGTTGCCGCATGCTTGCACCTGCTGCCAGCTGCAGGACTGGCTCGTTCACGCACAGCAGCTCCTCCAGCAGGTGCAGCACCATACTCTTGATGGCTGCCAGCCTGCCCCTTGGCAAAATAACCAACCAAACCACCCCATCCTTTGCGCAAAAACTACCCGAGCAGGCGGCCGTACAAAGCTGCCCTGACGCGCGTTTCCTCCAAACCGCACATTTTCGACTGCCTTATGTTGCCTGCCTGACGCGGCGTCGTTTTAGAGCAGCTGCCTGTACATCATATGCACCGTCGCCCGATCCTCTTGCCTGCGTGAACCGCCTCCCGCCCTCACTTGTACCCCTTGCTTGATGCCGCCCTCACTTGCACTGCTTGCTTGAGTCGCCCTCACTTGCACCCCTTGCCCTGATGCTGCCTACATACCACATCACACCACCGCACGGTTTCACCCGCATGCCAGCCAGTTGTTTCATGCACGCACACCACTAGATTGGTGTTATGTCTGTGTCGAAAGTTTACGTTTACATCTTGTAAATACGTTTTAGCGTACGTGGTAAGGCTTACAGGCGACAAGTTCACAACGCACGGCCAGCCGAGGGCGAAAGCAGTACAGATGAGGGTACATGTGGAGAACACCTGCCTGCCATTGGGCCCCGCCCCAGGGCCCTGCCCCAGCCAAGCGGGAGGCGCAGGCAACCCCCAGTGCCGCCCGCCGCCGCCGCCGCCGCAGCAGCAGCAGCAAGGTGCTTGTTGTGTCCACAGCCTGTGGCTGAGCGTGCACGCCGATGCTCACTTGCTTCAAGATAGGGTTTGTTTGATCTTGTTTACAGCTTGCTCACAGCTTGCTCAGTGTCACAGCTTGCTCTGTGAGCGCATCAGGTCGTCACGCAGCACCCTCCGCATCACCTTGTTGCTGGCGGTGCGCGGCAGCGAACGGCGCAGCAGCACCCGGTGCACCTGCAGGGGCGGGGGGGCAGCAGGGCGAGCGGCGCAGGCGGGAGGGTGGGGCAGGTGAGGCGAGGTCACCGGGCGCTGCTGCTGGGTGTGTAGTTATGAAAGCAGCACACAGCTAGTTACACTGCTGCCAGGCTGCCGCCCAGGCTGCCGCTGCCCTGTCTCCCCTGTCTGCTACACTTCTCTGTCATGTGTTGCATCACACTTTTTCCTACCAACCCCTCTCAGGCAGCCGGACACACAACTTCCCCACCTTGAAGAGCGGGTTGAGCTTGCCGCTGATGGCCGCCTGGCAGCGCCGCAGCAGCTCGGGTGCCGGCAGCGGGGGCGCGTCTGGGCGCAGCACCAGAAAGAGGGTCAGTTGCTCCGGTCCGCCTCCGGGCGTGGGGCATGCCACAGCCGCTGCCTCCACCACCCCCTCCACCCCCTGGATGCACGCCCGCTCCAGTTCCACTGCAAGGCAAGTGGCAGGGCAGGGAAAGGGGGCCAGGCATGTCACAATGAAGTGATGCATCCATCACGGAGGGGGAATGGGATCTGGCAGACTGTCGGGAGAAGGACCGGGAGCACGGCTGCTCTGCCTGATGGATGGGTGGGGACTGCTCCAAGCCAGCAGCAGCAGCATGTGCGGACCACTGTGCATGGTCTCCCAGCCCTTGTCCCCTGCCCAGCTCTGCCCTGGCACACCTGTTGCCCCCCGCCCTGCTCTCACCTCTGCAGTCGGCTCCCCCATGCAAGTGCAGTGGAAAGTTGCCACTCCCAGCCCCTGCCCTGCCCTGTCCCCTGCCCTGCTGCCCCCCAGCCCCGCACCCTCCCCCACACACTCCACCACGCCACACAGCTTTTGGTTGTTCCATGCCCCCCACCCCACCTGAGGAGACTTTAATACCCCCCAGGTTCATCGTGTCATCCACACGCCCCAGAGCTCGGTAGCTGCCGCCCGGCAGCCGCTCCACTTCGTCGCCGTGCCGCCGCAGGAACCATCTGCTGGCCAGCAATATCAAGTCAGTTGGAGACAGCGAGGGCACAGCGGAGGCGGGACGAGTCAGCCATTGCACTGGGCTGAGGAAAAAACAGAGGCAGCAGGTATGGGTACAGGTACAGATGCAGGTGCAGGCACAAGGACAGAATGCACAGCGCCCCCACCACTCCCGACCCTTTACCAGCATCCAACAGGCAATAATGCACTGCCGCCAGTGCCTACACTACACACCCTAGGCACCTCTCTTCCCACCTGCCGCTGGGCACCGCCGGCATGCCTTCATAATAGGCCGCCTTGTGGTCCTTGTTCAGCAGGCCCTGGCTGATGCCCAGGCAGGGGGCCGCCAGCGCCAGCTCACCGGTCACCGCTGCAAGCGGGAGGCAGGCATGCACACGATATGCACACTTGAAATCTGCATGGCGTAACCAGGCTAGCAGCGCTGCATGTCACGGCCCTGCTTGCTGGCTGAGATCCGCCACCACAGCTGAGGTCTCCTGCCTTCAGGCGCAGCCCCTTCAGCGCGCACAGCATGCAGCAGGCAGTAGGCAGCGCGCACAGCAGGCAGGCATGCAGTAGACAGCGCTGCACGCACTCGCGGGGTCGCCGTGGGGACTGAGCGCCTGGCTGCCGTCTGGTTGCTGCACCAGGATGACGGGGCGGTGGCCGATGGTGGGGGTGGAGAAGGTGGAGGGGCACTGCGGCTGCAGCGGGCTGCCAGAAAAGTAGCCGCCCCCCAGCTCCGTGCCTGGCAAGCAGGGTCGGACGAAGCGGTGTTTGCTTGAGTGGCAAGGTTGTGGGGGCAGCGCAGTGACTGACTGAAGCAGCGCAGGCGCAGGCGCAGGCGGGGCGTTCAATCTGTGGTCCTCGATTTGATGCAACCATAAAGCGGGTTGCGTGGCGCAGCACGGAGGACTGCTGCCGGCCCAGCCGCCAGGCCCAACACAGGCCGGCATGCCATTCAACACCTAAACAACAAACAAACCAGTGCAGGCACAGGCTCACCGCCGCAGTATTCTATCACAGGTTTGTACCCGGCACGTGCCATGAGCCAGAGGTAGTCTTCAGGGGCTGATGCCTCCCCAGTGGAGCTGCACAGCATGGGCACAGCGTGGGAGGAGACGAGCGGACCCTCGATCAGTTCGAAAGGGGGTGCACCGGTTTTGTGCATGGAGCGTGCCATGAACCAGCTGAGCACTGCGTGTGCTCCCCACGTTCCTGCTAGCAGCGCTTGCCTGCTTGCGCAGTTTGATCAGCCGGCAGAAGCATGCAGACAGCACGCTGTAGCACCTGTAGCAGCGCAGCCAGCTCCAGTCCAGGCCCTTCATGCAGTCGGTGGAGCGCCACGCCTGCAGGTTGAACACACCACGATTTCAGCAGTGTCAGCAGTGAAGCGACGAGGCGTTTAAAAAGAAGAGAGGGAGAGAAGAAGCGCTGTGAAGAAGCGCTGTGTACAAAGAGAAGAGAGGGAGAGACTCAGGCAGCACAACGCCAACAGAAGCGCAAGGACAGCAGCTTACCCACCACGCCCCACGCTGTCCTCCCTTTGCCCACCAGCCCTCCCGCCGGAGCAGACAAGCTGGCACGAACGAAAGGCTGTCCTATGTGGAGCAGCCTCTCACCTCCCACCTTTGCATTGCATTGCTCGGCACCAGGCCCAGCTCACACACCTTTGCAATGCTTGGCACCAGGCCCAGCATTGTGACCCGCGCGCTGCTGATGAACTGGCCAAAGGGACGGCCCAGGGGGCTGCCCTGGAACAGCGCTATGGTGGCGCCGTTCAGCAGCGCTGCACACACACACAGAAGAAGAGGGCAGAGTGGGATGGGAAGAGGGCGGGGTGGGGTGGGGCAGGGGCGAAAGGGGGTGGGAAGGAGTTGAGCAGGACAAAGCAGGGCATTTCTGGGCGGGCCGGCAAAGCAGCAGCATGCCCAGCGTCGGGCGTGGGAGCAGCGGCAGCAGAGGGTGGCATTGCATCGGCGGGAGACAGCAGTACACGCACCTTATTGTGCAGCGCTTTTAGCTTGCAGCGCCCGCCCTCATGCACCCTGCTCGCCTGCGTACGCTAGCCACCACTCGTGCATGGCCAGCAACTGTGACAAGCCGGGTAGAACGCGAAACCCCATCAAACACAGCTCCCTTCCTCTGTCCGCCAACAACCTACTTGCCTGCGTAGACCAGCCAGGGCCCCATCATCCATCCCATGTTGGTGGGCCAGCACACCACGTCCCCCGGCCGCACATCCTGGTGAAAGAAAGCATCTGCTCCACTGCGGATGGGCGTCAAGTGCGTCCATGGGATGGCCTTGGGCTCGCCTGCACCAGGGCACACCTTGGTAGCTGACTGTTGCCGCTACATATTCGTAGCTGACTGGCTCGAGCTCCTGTTGGCAACCTCAACCCCACGCCCTCGGGTCATATTCGTCTTATTGTTCTCCGAGCATAGGGCCGGGCACAGGCGGGGCCTAGTGGGGCATGGAGCTTCCTAGGCGTGGCCCACCCAGATCCGCCGGACCGTGATTACCTGGACACAGCGCCCAACACTCGCGTTTGCTGTCGAAGCGCAAGCTCCGAATCGCGCTGGTGTGGCACACGCACCCATGAACGGCAGCATACACATCCGAACAGATCACACCAGCGCACACAACCGAAAGGGGCCAGCTCTCCCTATGCCCTCCACCAGCGGCGCTCACCGATGGTGCCAGAGGAAAAGATGATGCCAGCCACCTCCTCGGGTGTCGCCACTTGGGCGGTCACCGAGGCAGGCACACATGGGCACTTTCACAACTTCACACATTCACACACGCATATCGGTGAACGAGCAAGCCCGCACATACTCACCGGTTGTGCCAGAAGAGAAGATGATGCCGGTCACCTCCTCTGGTGTCGCCACGTGTGCGGTCACCGAGGCAGGCGGAGGCACCGACCCCAGGAACCGCTCCCAGCTCACATCCCCGGCTCGCAGCTCCACCTGGTCGAGGGGGGTGCACGGGCCGTGGATGAGCGGCTGGGTGGAATGCAGGAGGGCAGACACACAAGCAGCCTGCCAAGGCGAGAGCAAACGGCAGGTACGCGACCATGCATCTGCGCACACCCTTGTGTTGCTGCGGCGCTGTAAATGAATGCATGAACGAAGCCACCATGCATGGCTAGAGGCAGCCAAAGAAAGCACCACAAACATGCCACTGTGGGTTGCCCGGCTAGCTGGCTGCACCATTAGAAGTAGCAACAAGGAACACTGGTCTCCATCCTCACCTGCAGCTGACCCCCCTGGTGCGCTGGCAGCACGATGGCGCACGGCACGCCCGCCTCCACCACCCGGGCATACAGGGGCAGCGCCTTGCCGCCGCGCAGAATCACGTCCTGGGCGAGGGAACGGGCAGGAGGCGGCGGCGGGAGAGGGCACAGGGGTGACCATGTGCTGCAACACAATCTGTGCAGCAGGTGCTGCAGAACTGAACGCACAGCAATGTGCGGCGGCAGTGCAGCGGGGGCGGCCTGGCACTCGATTAAAACCCACAGCTGCCAGGAGCCCAGACCCTTGAGCCGCACTTCACCCAACCCCAGTCGGCATTTCAATCGATTAAGGGCAACCCAGAGCTGACGCAGCACCTCACCTGAGTGAAGATTGCCTTGGTGCGTGCGATGCGTGTGCGGCTGGCAATCTCTTGGGCTGCAAATGAGTCGGCAATGGAGACAGCCGCACACCCCGCCAGCACAATGCCCAGGTAGGCTATCACAGCCTCCGCTGTCATGGGCATGTCAATGGCCACAGCATCGCCTGCAGGCACACAGCATGCACAGCACGGAGAAGAAAGGAGGCACCCCTGAGGGGCATGCACATGCGTGACGTTGACTTGGTGCCAGAAAGAGCAGCAAGGGGCAGCAGAGGGCAGGATGGCAGAGGCGGGCGGGTGGGCAGTGGTGGGCACTCCGAGTGCGTGTGTGCAGGGCAGGTGCGAGGAAAGGAGGGTAGTGGCGCCGGGGTCCAGATGGCGTAACAACGTGCCCAGCAGTGTGCATGTGCATGAGAAGCCAGGCATTCTGCTGACTATAGCTTGCTAGCGAGCTTGCCAGCCAGCCAGCGTACCTGGTTGCAGCCCCATGTGCCGCAGCGCCTCCGCCACGTGTGCGCTGCGCTGCGCCAGCTGGCCCAGGCTCAGGCTGTGCAGCACGAGAGGAGACGCCTCGTCTGCCCACACTATGGCGGGGTGGTCTGGATCATGGCCTGCGGGGGTCAGAGGGGGCTTGCAGTTCCACGGGGTGTTGCCTGATGGGTACGGCAGGCTGTAGAGGTAAAAGGGAGCACAGGAGGCCGACCCCATAGCTGAAGCTGCTGGGCAAAATGCCTGGCATGACCTGTTCGGTGCAAGCGATCATGCCCACCCCAACACAACACAAACCTGTGAGAGCGCACTCTGCGATGTTGAGCCGTGCGCCTGGCAGCCAGCGGCAGCCGTCTGGGTCTGTGTGCCCCTCCAGCATCCTGCCAGCAGCAAGAGCACGGCATGGCAAGAGGGCCAGGGAACAGCCTGTTCATCGATCACCGTGTGAAGACAGCACCACCCTGCCATGCACGGCCAATCACCGAAGCACAGCATGCCGGAATGAATGCAACAGCTGTCACTCAAGGCAGATGCTTCACCAACTGAGCCACCCAGGCACCCCTTATTTAATAACGACCTGAGCTGAAGGCAGATGCTTCACCAACTGAGCCACCCAGGCACCCCTTATTTAATAACGACCTGAGCTGAAGGCAGATGCTTCACCAACAAGCAAGGCTTCAAATGTTGCTCTCAGTTCGCCTGTGCCTAACGTGCCCAACGGCTGCACGGCACCTGTGGGGAGGTGTGTGGAAGCTGATGCGCAGCTGGTGCAGCACGTGGGGCCAGAAGGCCTCGGGGTTGGCGCACGAAATGCGCTGCAGCAGGTCCCAGTCGCCTGCTGGGCTGCCGCTCCTGCAGGCAGCGTGGGAGGGGAGGGAGGTGAGACACAGGGGAGGCACAGCTCCAAGAGACGAGTGGCAGCGCGGCATTGGGTGGGCCTGAATGGATGCCCAACCTGCGGCAGAAGTGAGTGCTGCAGGCTCTTCCAGACTTGCCTGAGCTGGCGCCAGGTGGCGTCTCCCTGCCAGCTGGACATGAAGCGTGCCGCATTGGTGGCGGACATGCCCTCTGCTGTGGGCACCCAGGCGGGTGGCGGGCCCAGCACCACTGCACAGGGCGAGACATGGGGGGATGGGGCAGCAAATGAGGTGGGGTTTGACTCACAACACATGTATTTGGCTGAAGTGCGGATTGGCGGCGGCCTCTGCTGTGGGCACTCAGGCAGGCGGTGGCCCAGCACCGCTGCAGGCGGACACAGCCGAGACACATAGTTTCGTTACGTGCAGGCAGCAACTAAGTTGGTTCCTATGATGGGCCACATCATGCGCGGCAGCATCATGTATGCACGCTAAGCTAAGGATGTACTACCCACCTGCATCCCAGCCGGCATAGGCAGCCTGGAAGAGGAGCTTGTGTAGTGGGAAGGGGTGGTCGGGGTGCAGCACCCGCTTGCTCACGCGGCGCCATTCCTGCAGGGGGGTATGGCGTGCAGCACCCCAAGACATGAGCCACAGAGCCATGCACCATGTGTGACTAATTGAAAGTTTTCCTGCAGACCAGCTGCACTCAAGCTGCCGTGCCGCGCGGGGCAGCACCACCTGCCAAACACTTCGCCCGCTCACCGCCGCCGCTGACGCAGTGTCGGGCGCGCCTCGCAGCTCCTGCTTTAAAGCCTCCAGAAGTACAAAAGCCTCTTGCGCATTCATATCGCACTCTAACAGGCGATCAAGAGTGACCTGCCGCAGCAACTTCGGCGCTGCCATTCCCTCGCTCCGACAGCCAGCTCACAATTTTCTTGGTTTCAAACGGCGCATCCAGTCGAAGAGAAAGCGACGCGGGCGCTGCTAAGCCGCAGAAGTTCAAGGCAGCTGGCGCCGCCGCCAGCTGGCGATTAAGCGGCAGCAGCAAGGTGTGGCCAACTCACCAGCACGCCAGGGTTCAGGTTTCTGCCTTCTGACTCTACCAGCAGCCTTTGAGACTAGTGCAGATTGACCCCTCTTTGTTTCAGCTCTCAACGGCAACCAAGCAGGCCCCTCACCCCCACCCAGGTGCTGCTCTCACCCTGCTGCCTGCCCTCATTTTCAGGCCTTGGACGCACTGGTAGTGCGGCTTGGGTTGCCTGATCGCCGCCAGAGGCGGGCCTTGACCAGATGCCCGCCTTGGCACCCACCTGCCGCCCAGCTTCCCGCCGCCGCCTGCAGGCCTCCCAAGATGCGGCCAGCCACACTTTCCTCCCTGCCTGCCGACCTCCTGGAGGCCTGCCTGGCACCTCTGGACCTTAAAGAGAGGTGAGGGTGTGCAAGAAGAACGTGTAGCATGTCCTAGTAGGCCCAGCATTCCGCCAGGGGGGTCAAAAGGACAGCCAATACTGTCGCGGTGCCACACTTGGCCACACTTTTACATGCCCACTTTTCCTGCCGTCCCCGCTCACCAGGCTCACCCAGGCAGCCGAGGTGTCCAAGGCGTTTTATGCAGCTTGCCACAGCCCCGAGCTGCTGCGCACCGTGGATGTCGAGTGGCGCGGCGGGGTGCTGCCAAAAGCGCACTCCTTGGCAGCCTGGCTGGAACGCCACGGCCAGCACGTGCGCAGCCTGCGACTTGACGCCAGGCCATTCCCCGGGGCGGCAGAGAGGCAAGAGGTGTCCCACACCCTCCACAGCTGCCTGGCTTGCTGCGGGCAACTGCAGCAGCTGGCCTTCAAGCCTGCCGACTTGTTGTCAGACGCTGACTGGGCACTGCCGCTGCAAAGCCTGCAGCATGCTGCTTTCTCTCAAGGAGGCAATCGTGCTGGAGCAGACTTCCCACCAGGGCTGCAGACCCTCACCTCGCTCAGCAGCATGAGACTGAAGAGGTTCGACATCAGCGCCACCGACCGGCTGCCTCCCTCTCTCACAAAGCTGGTGGCATACCTTGTGGAAGTAGAACATGTACAACCGGTGCGTCAAAGAGTCTGTGCCGCAAACTGCAAGCATCTGCAGTGTGCCGCAGCGCATTGCTGTGCCATGTCATGTTTGCACATGGCCTGCTTTACCAGTACCTTGACAAGGAAGTGCACATTTGCCCCTCGTGCAGCATCACGTGGCCGCCCTCTGCCAGCTGCGCCATTTGCGGCTGATTGCGTGCGGCTTTGATGACAAGGGCGCATTCCTGTCTCGTCTGGCCCACCTTTCTCGCCTGGATGTGTGGTCGATGGAACCGCTGCCCTCCAGCATTGCCAGCCTACGCACTCTTCGCCACCTTGAGGTGTGCTTTTGGGACCGTTATTGTGACTTTTCTTGGGGTGAGGTCGAAGAAGCACTGGGCGAGATGCAGCAGCTCACAGCGCTACAGCTGCAAACCAACTCACCCATTGAACCGCCAGCGACGCTCACCAGCCTGTCACGCCTGCAGCGCCTGCGCTTCCTCAGCGAGAGGGAGGAGGAGGATTCAGAGGAGGAGGAGGATCTGGAGACGCGAGCTCTGCCCCCCGGGGACTGGGTGCACAACCTGAGGTGGCTGGAGACCCACTGGGGCATCCTGGCGCGCAGCCACGCTGTGCTGTCGCAGGCGCAGCGGTTGGAGACCTGCCGTGTGCTCGGCCCCCCGGACATCGACGCCACGTCCGCTGAAGAGTGGCTCAGCTTCTGGGGCTGGGCCGCAGCTCACCCTCTGCTGCGCCATCTGCACTTCGAGGAAGCAAACGGGGACGGGCTGAGCACGATTGCACCACTAAATGCCCTGTTCAATGCCACGCTGGCCCTGCTGCACCAGCGCCCAATGCTGAAGGTAACGCGTGATCACGTCCTGGCATATGGACTGCACGCATTCACAAACGACGATGGTGATGCAGCAGACTGGACTGACCACCTCATTTGAGCGCCAGCAAGTCACAAAGAGGGCCCAGGAACACCTTCCGCCCGTTACGGAGCACCCCAATGCTCACATGCCTGCACACGTCTTAGTTCCTTTCTCAAGTGCTCCCGCATCGCAGATTCCCACCTCCCCTGCTCAAGCGCTGTGGTGGACATGCGTATCTTGAATGCTCTGATAAGAGTCTGATCTCGCTTGCCTCCCAAGCCATTAGCATGTGCAGCACACCTATCTGCCGACGCCTCAACTACTTGGTTTGCCCCTGCGCTGCACTCTGCTTGCCTTGCCGGCCTTCCAAGCTGCACAGGCAGCTGCCAGCGCCGTTCCTGTTTACGTCCAAGACTGTGTGGCTGTGACTATGTACTTTCTTGCCTACACATGCAACCTCCCAGCGTCCGTCTTTGCCATTGTGCTCAGCCCCATCTGCCTGCAAGTCGCCAGACTGTTGCTCTACGCTGCATCGCCAAGCTCGGACATTTTGCATACCCAACGGCCCTATGTTTTAGTTTTACACGCCTTACCAGCTGCAGCCTGCCTTCATACACTGCACAGCCTTGGGATCCCCCGATGTCCTTTGTTCAATGCACAGACCTCTGTAACAGTGTGACCAGTGTGGCAGCTTGTACACATGCTGAGAGTCAAGCATGGCAGCGAGCTGGGCACTGCAATACCTCGCTGCCTAGCTGCCTCAGAGCCTGCTCTGTGTGTGCAGCAGCGCCTCCCGCAGCGCTCCACGCAACACTTTGTTGGCAGCATTGCGCGGCAGCTCCCGCCGGACCAGCACACGGTGCACCTGCAATGAAAACCAAGAAGTGGGGATCAGGCGTGGGAGTGGCCTGTCGAGATGTGACAGTGCCTGCTGGCCTCCCTGTGCTGTGCATGCTGTGGCCCACGCTGGCACTGCCTCTGCCGCCCCTGCTGCTCACCTCTACCTCTGCACCATCCCGTCTACCCACCTTGAAGAGCGGGTTGAGCTTGCCGCTGATGGCCGCCTGGCAGCGCCTCTGCAGCTCAGGTGCCGGCACTGCTGCTGCCCCTGGATGCAGCACCAGGAAGAGATGCAGCAGGTCGGGGCCGCCGCCTGGGGGGGGGCAGGCCACTGCTACTGCTTCCACCACACCCTCCACATGCTCCAAGCACACCCGCTCCAGCTCCACTGCGATGTGATGAGGAAGAAAGCAGCCGGCAGGGTGTCAGAGGGGACAGCAATTGGGTGAGCAGGCAGGTGGGTGAGTTGAGCAAGCGCGGTGTCCCCGGCCAAGCCTCCCCAGCCCAAACAGGAGGCGCTGGCAGGCTGGCTGGCAGGTACCACAAGGTAGGGTCATTGTCAGCGAATTGGTGGCACCTGGACGGCAACATGCAAGTGGGCGCCAAGCAGCAAGCCTTGCCCCCACCTGAGGAGACTTTGATGCTCCCCAGGTTCATCGTGTCATCCAAACGCCCCAGAGCTCGGTAGCTGCCGCCCGGAAGTCGCTCAAATGCGTCGCCATGCCGCCGCAGGAACCAGCTGGCACTGCAACCTCTACTGCTCCTACTGCTGCTGCTGCTGCTGCTGCTGCTGCTGCCGCTGCTGCTACTACTGCTGCTGCCGGCGGCACACCCACCGCCATCTTGCATTCTGGCTAGCGCTGGCATGCCTGTGAAGTACACTGTCCGGTGGTCGCCGTTAAGCAGCTGCTGGCTAGTGCCCATTGCAGGCACCATGATGGCAAGCTCTCCTATGGCCTCTGCACGGGCAGGAAGGGGCGGCAGTGACACCGTTGTCTGTGGTGGGTTTGGGAGGGTGGTGGGACACAGGGTGGGTTGTGGGACACAGGACTAATGGGCTGTTCGAAACGCCCCAACCTTCCTATTCCGAGAGTGCAGCAAACGCGCTGAAACATGGATGGGCAGGCAGAGGGCAAATCCACGTTACCCCACCTGCTGCACCCTCTCCATGCACGCTCAGCGCCTGGGTGCCGTCTGGGCGCTGCACCAGGATGACGGGGCGGTGGCCGATGGCAGGCGTGGAGAAGGTGGAGAGGCACTGCGGCTGCAGCGGGCTGCCGGTGAGGAAGGACCCCGCAATCTCTGTGCCCCCACACGAGTCAATGACGGGCTTGTAGCCAGCACGTGCCATGAGCCAGAGCACGTCATCAGGTGCAGACGCCTCCCCCGCAGAGCTGCGGCACAGGCAGGCAGGGAGGCAGGTTGGGTGGGCATTTGGGCGAGCAGGCGGGCAAGTGGGAGGACGCAGCATGGCCAAGCTGCACGCAGAGGCTGAGTGACACACACCAGTTGTGCATTGGTAACAGCTGTGCGCCTGCCAACAGATGTCCCTGTGCCCTACACAGTGTCCTGTGGTGCCGGCCAGCTCACCTGTAGCACTGGATGCTGCTCCAGTCCAGGCCCCTCATGCAGCCGCTCGCCCTCCAAGCCTGCAACATGAAGGGGGAAGAAGGAGCTGAGGTCAACCACCATGCAGGCCCTGCTCAGCACAGCCTCCCACCATCCAGACCCTATTTTACTCAGCAAATCGAACTGCAGCAGCAACAGAGCACATCCCCCCACCATTTAGGTCCTGTTTAAGCACATGGTGAACACTGCCCGGTCTCAAGCACTCCCCATGGCAGCTGCCATCCACGTTCTCATGACTGCTAGGACTGTCAATCGCTCAAAACGCCATCGGACACCTCAATTGCTTGCGCCCCCTGCTCAGCATGCCTCCCTACTCACCTTGACAAGGCTGGGTACAGTTCCCAGCATGGTGACGCCTGCTGCCTGCACAAACTCGCCAAAGGGGCGCCCTTGAGGGCTGCCGTGCAGCAGCGCAATGGTGGCGCCATTCAACAGCGCTGCACACATGTGTAGTTGAGGAAATAGGAAGCGGGGCGGAACATGGAGGTGCGTGTAGCTGCAGAAGGTACCGCAGGCATGCAAACCGGCTGGAAGGGAGGGAGGGTGGCAGCAGGAGCATGCGCCGCCGGCGCGTCAAGCCACATCAGGCAGCTTCCGGGTATTTTAAGTGTTGGTCCTGCCAGGTTCAGCTTGCCTGCATAGACCAGCCAGGGCCCCAGCATCCATCCCATGCTGGTGGGCCAGCACACCACGTCCCCCGGCCGCACATCCTGGTGAAAGAAAGCGTTGGCGGCGCAGCGCAGCGGCGTGACGTGAGCCCAGGGAATGGCCTTGGGCTCGCCTGCACGTGCGAGGGGGCAGCACGCGTGCACAGGGACATGGAAGGAGCTCATGCGTGCCATGCAGCAGTCTCCCCTTCACTTGGGCAGGCAGGGCAAAGGGGCACAGCATGGCACAGCACAGCACAGCTCAGCATGCGTAATGGTGCACTCACAGCATCACAGAGTGTAGCGCAGCGTCGCACAGCAAAGCACACACGTGAAGCACAGCGCAGCACAGCGCCAGGGTTGATGGCCGCTGCGCACCCGTCGTGCCAGAGGAGAACAGGATGCCCGAGCTGTCACTGCTAGCAGCCACATGGGCTCTCACAGAAGCGGGCTGAGGCACGCTGCTCAAGAAGTGCTCCCAGGACACGTCCCCCGGCCGCAGGTCCACCTGTCAGGAAGGCGGGCACGAGGTAAAAGGCGGAGTGGGGGGCAGTCGGAGTGGGCAAGCTGACGTGGCACAGATAAGGACAGCAGCATGGACAGCATGCCGTTCATTAGCGCTGCCATTGGTGAAGCTTGCCCATTCTGCCTCCGAACTGCACCGAAACCTGCGGCCTTGCATGCGCCAACCACACCTGCAGCTTGCCATCGGCGCCGCCTGGCAGCACCACTGCCTGCGGGCCGTCTGCCTCCACCACTCGGGCATACAAGGGCAGGGCCTGGCTGCCCCTGACTATCACGTCCTGCAAGATGAGGCAGTGGTTCAGGGTTAGCAGGGGGACTTGGGTTGGAGGGATGCCAGACAGGGCAGAGCCGGGGGGGAGGGGTTCCAGTAGGCAGCAGTGGTCCCCTGCTGCACGGCTGCATCTGCACCTGCCCTGCCGCAGCAGCAGCGTCCGGTTGAACCGCCAGCCACAGCACCCCGGCGGCACCCTGCTGCACCTGTGTGATGATCGCTTTGGCTGCTGCAATTCGAAGGCGGCTGGCAATCTCTCCAGCAGCAAACGAGTCGGCGATGGAGACAGCCACACCCCCCGCCAGCACAATGCCCAGGTAGGCAACCACGGCTGCTGAGGTCATGGGAGTGTTGATGGCCACAGCGTCGCCTGCAGGCACACAGCGTGCACAGCATGGAGAAGACAGGAGTCAGCCCTCGGGGGCATGCGTGCGCATGATGTGCGTGCGCATGATGTGACACCGATGGTGCCAGCAAGGGCAGCGAGGGGGTGGGCTGGGAGCGTGTGTCCCAGGGGCCTGGGCCGATGCGTTGCCAGCCCGCTCACCCGGTTTCAGCCCCATGTGCCGCAGCGCCTCGGCCACGTGTGCGCTGCGCTGCGCCAGCTGGCCCAGGCTCAGGCTGTGCAGCACGTGTGGCGACGCCTCGTCCGCCCACACTATGGCGGGGCGGTTGCGGTCTGGGCCTGCGATCAGTATCGGTTGATATGCTTGATTAGCATGACGTGACATGGCACGACATGACATGACATGACACTTGCCATGCCAGGTGGTGACCGCCCAGCTGATCCAGGCTGACGATGTAATGAATACATGATGTGCGATCCTTATGTCTCCATTCACTCATGAAGCACAACACATCTCGGACACATGCAGCACCACCCGCCTGCTCACCAGACAGGGCGCACTCTGCTATGTTGAAGCGTGCCCCGGGCAGCCAGCAGCAGCGGTCGGGGTCGTCCGCAAATTGGAGCACCCTGGGAGGGAGGGTGGGCAGGCAGGGAGGGGGCGACTTGCGTGAACTCAAGTGGGACCATAGGTCGGTGGTCAGTTGCTCACGTTACTTGGGTAAACGCATGAGACAGGCAGGCTGCTTGCTCACGCCGGCCGGCCCTTTAGCTCCTTAGCCCCTGAAGAAGTGGCGCTGAAGCCCAGCTGGCCATGCTGGCTATACCTGGTCGGTTGCGTGTGGAAGCGCATGGTCAGCTGGCGCAGCACATGGGGCCAGAAAGCTTCTGGGCTGTCAAACGACAGGCGCTGCAGCAGAGGCCAGTCCACCGCTGGGTCGCCAGTCCTGCATGCCCAGCAGGCATTCACCAGGGAAGGCATCGGCCTGGCACTCAGGGCTACCCTACCCTTGAAAGAGAATCTGTTGGAGCAAGGTGAGCAGGCTTGCA
>JTEE01000240.1:19159-30317 GCA_002896455.3 Chlorella sp. ArM0029B | reverse complement strand
CAATCAATCAATCAATCAATCAAACAATCAATCAATCAATCAATCATGTACTCAATCAATCAAACTGCGTTCATGCAGGCCAAAAAAACGGGTGCACGCACCTGACACATGGTACACGACACGCGCTGTCAAGTCTCCAGTCATCTTGGCGTCTCCCATCACCACAAATGCCTTCCCCTCAAACTGCCCTCGGCCTGCCAGTGCCTGCTCGCCTCCCACAGTCAGCAGGGGGTAGTGCCCTTCCCGCTGGGCATGCTCTCCTACATCGGCAGGTGGGCGCGCCTGCCCCGAATGGCCACCGCTGCTGCTGGCTGTGGGGCTGCCAGGACGTGAGGGCAGCGGCTGTGCGGCGGCGGAACCGCTGCCGGCGGCGGCGGCAGGCTGTCCCTGGCTGCTCTGCGCAGCCGGCTGGCTGGCTGCCCAGCCTCCTGCCGCCTGCCCTGAGCCACCGGCGGCGCCTGGCGGGCCTCCACCTGCTGCTGCTGCTGCCGGTCCCTGGCTGCTCAGCGCCGCCGGCTGGCTGTGCTGCCCCAGCAGCTGGGAGAAGCCGCCTCCTACTGGCAACATGCCCTCTGCGTGCAGATCGTGCATGCCAGGCATGTCATGATCATACAGCGGCATCGGCGGGACCACGAGTGCGGCTGCTGCGGCCGCCGCTGCCGCCGCTGCCGCCACTGCTGCTGCTTCCCCTGCCTCTGCTGGTGGCACAAGCGCGGCACCCTGCTGCTCCTGCTGCGGCTGCGGTGCCAGCAGCTCTGCTGGGCCCGTCAGCATGAAGTGGTAGAGGGTCAGTGAGGTGTCCAGAACGCGCTTCTGTCTGCACACATGATTGGTAACAAACAAGCAAACAAGCAACAAAGCACCAAGTCGGGACCAGGGGATTTGCAGGTTTATGCGGAGCTCAGAATGGGCGGAAACAGGCTTTGCCTGGGTGAGGCAGCCCAGCTTGGGGGTACGCCACGCCAGTCAGCCCAGCTTTGGGGGTACGCCACGCCAGCACCAGATGCACATATGTATTGCGGGGCAGCGCGACAGCCGGCGCGACAGCTGGCAGCAGGCAAGACATGACAGCCGGGCAGCTGGCAGCAGCTGGCATTCGAGCAAGCATTGAACCACTGCCAGCTGCTGAACGGTGCTTGCCTGAAGAGGACGAGCCCCTGCTGCGCCCGCTGCTGCAGCAGCTCAGCCGTCCCCGCCGGCTGCTGCGCCACCTTGATTTTGAAGGCGGTGCTGTTGGGGGCCGCTTGCACAACGGCATACGAGCCATCCAAGCTTGCATCCATGCCTGCCACTGCCACCAGCTGCTTGGCCCCTGAAAAGGCGTGCGGGGCGGCGGTGTGCACAGTGGTATTGCCCTGCCCGTCCATCTGCAGGCCGGCAGCGGTGGTCCACTGCGGCAGAGGGTCCACGAGCACCACCCGCCGCACCTCGTGCCCCGTGATCTGCAAGGGCGGGGAGGAGGGCGGTGGGAAGACATGTGGGTTGGTTCAGGCAAGCAGAGCGCAGGCAGGTGGGCAGGTGGGTGTGCGTGTGAGCCGGCGGCCGGGCAGGTGGGAGCTTCCGTCTGTCCGTCGGACATTCGGGCATCGGACATGAGCCCGTCCGCATGTCCGTGGCCTGAGGCCACGAGGGCGTAGGCAGGCGGCGGACGGCGGGCGCGCAGGCAGATGCGCAAGCAGGCAGCTGGCCAGATTTCAGGCGCATGTTGAGGCGCTGGCGGAAGCCAGCATGCCGTGGTGTCGGCCCACCTTGTATGTAAGTGCGTTGTTGTGCATGCGGCTCCAGCCGGCGCTGCGTTTGCCGATGATGGCGACTGCATTGGGCTGGGAGGGCTGGAAGTTGACTCTGCATGTTGGGAAGCCCGGCGAGAGCAAGGTTGGGGGCTTGTCAATCAATCAATTACATTTTAAGTCCAGGGGGAGCCAGCAAGGTCTCATGGGACAGGGTGGGGGGTGAGTGTATCAGAATGTAGTTTGCAGCATGTGCTGCAGGGGGTATGCACTGGAAGCTGAAGAGGCCACTGGCACATGTCCCCGCAAAGGCAGGCAGATGGACAGAGCAGCTGGCACTGCTTGGTAATGGCACGGCGTGGCACCGGGGCGCTTGCCTGCCGCCAAAGCTGTTGCCCTCATAAGCGACGCCGTCGGGAAGGGCGTCAGCCCGCCGCTTCTTCTGCTGCTGCAGTGCCTCGGGCATGGCGATCAGTATCCCGCGCCTGCCGGTGGCCTCGTACAGGGGCACTAGGTGGCTCTCAATCAGTTGCCGGTCCTGCACTGCGTTCCCGTGTTCCAGCAGCAGGACCCGCTTTGGGCCGGCGCCCTGGACGGCGCCAACGGCATTCACGGCATCGACCAGCGGCGTGGGTGCCTGCTCCTGCCCCTCCTCCAGCTGCGCCGCGAGCTCATCAATTATTGCTCTATGGCGAAGCTCAGAAAGCGCCTCGCCGGCGTCTAAAGCGGCCGCAATGCCAGCGGCCTCTGCAGCCAGCGCCTCTGCAGCCGCCATCGGGCCCAGGTGGGCCTGGAGCAAGGTTCCGCGATGTTTCTAGCAGAACCGCAATCTCGAGGCGCATGTTAACGCAAGGGAGAGCAACATCAGCTCAGGTGATTTGCATGCTGCGGCTGAGCCCACACGGCCAGCACTGGCAGCCCGGTGAGGTGCTCAGTGCGCGCGCCATCTCGCTTGTGAGGCGAGGAATGAAGAATAAAAACAGTTGTGGGACCCTGCATCCTGTAGCTCGTTCACAAACCCTTGGGAAAGCAGCTCCCACTCCTAGTAGCACGGCGCCGCCCGCCGTCGTCGGCGGGCGCTCATCAACCACGCCCCTCCTGTATATGCCAACGCTTCTTTCCTCCTAGCTGTGTCTCCGCCTTGCGCAGGAAGATTTTTCTCTGTATGTCAAACAGACGAGTGCGCTCAGCTTGGGCACGCAAGAGTACGAGTGGCCTCAACAGCACAATCGGCAGTGCTGTAGCTTGATGCTGGGCAGACCGACTGGTCTTGCCAATCAACATCATGTCAGCAATGAGGCCCCTACCAATACTGTGCTGTGCATTTGAGTCCAGCTCTACATCAAACATGTTCCTTCAGTGCTGCCGCCAGCAAAGCCCACAACCGCCCAGCAAAGCACACGATTACGCATCCCCCTGCCCGAGGGCCTGTTCCAATCGACAAGGCCTGGCACACACGAATACTGGATGCTGCCAACGTATGAAGGCACGAGATGCCACGCCCGATGACGATGCAAGTTCCTGTGCCATCTGGCGGCACCTGCCATCTGGCGTCACCCCGCGCGCATGTCAGTTGCACATTGTGCAACTGCAAGCGGCATTGCTGCTGCGTGAAGTGCGGCATCGTGGCACCCGATTCGGGCGCTGAACTGAGATGTGAGAGGGTAGCTAGTTGACTGGGCCCTCCTATAACGCGGACTGTCTACCAGTACTCGAGTCAGCTGCTACTTGGCCGACTCTCCGACGCCTATACATCCAATCTGTCTGACCTCAACTGCACCATCTTGCTTTAGAAGTTAGCACAGGGTTGCTGAACACACATGTCGCAGCGAAACTTGAAGGGAGACCCACCGCTGCTGCAGCGGGTGGTGGTGGATGCCGCGGGTTCTACATCTCCCCAGCAATCTCCGAGCAAGACTGCCTTGCCAGCAGCGATGCCGCAACCCCCACGGAGTTCGCTCTCCATAGCCGCACTCTCTTTTGCGGCCGGCGCTATCCTCATGCTGGTGGTGTCCATGGCCTCGCCCTGGCAAGGAGGTGAGGAGAAGGCGGCACCGCTGGGCGTGTGCCGCTGCCGCCAGCGCCGCCGGCAGGGGTAAGTGCGGCCGCAACTGCTGCGTTCCCCTGCAGGGCTACTACCCTCACGCTCGCGCACCCTTACTCCTCTCCATATATGCAGTGAGCCGGGGGGGCATGATGGGACAGCTGGTGCGGAGGACCAGCCTAGGCAACGATGGGCAGCCCGGCATACTGGCGCCCGCTGACGGCACGGCGGCGCAGGTACGGGCGCGCGGCGTACGCAGGATGGCCTGCGGAGCAGTGGTTTCCCTCTTTTGTGTGATTGTTCCGGGGCTTGTATGGGATCGGCAGGAATAGCAATACCATAGGCCTGGGGCCATCCCTATCCATGTTTGGGGCAGACGGCACCGCCGTAGGGTCCGAAGAGCCGACAGTTAGGCACCATTGCAAATGGGCACCGCCAGGCCTGATGTGCTTGCCCTTTTACGCTCGGTCTTTTCCACTGTAGGGTGCGGACGCAGCAGCAGCGAAGGCAGCACCAGCAGAAGCAGCAGCAGCACAGCCAAGCGCGTCAGCAGCGGCAGCAGGCACGGAGGGTGATCCACGGGCGCCGAAGGCAGCGGCGGCAGCAGCGGGGGCCGCGTGCTCCGAGGCACCCAAGTGTCCAGAAGCGCCGCACTGCCCAGGCTGCCCCAAGCCGCAGGCCTGCCCCAAGCCGCAGCCTTGCCCACAGGTGCCTGTGCCAGCGCCCCCGCCGTCCCGCATCCGCATGCCCTGGGCTCCGCTTTTGAGCCACCGGGACGTGCAGCGTGGGCTGTCCTACTACGGCACTGGCGAGCGGCTGCGGGCAGTTGTGGAGAAGCTGCAGGCGGGCAAGCCGATCAAGGCCTTCACTCTGGGCGGCAGCGTGACCAAGGGGCAGGGGGCCAGCAGCCCGGAAGGCGGCTTCCCCTCCCGCCTGTTTCAGTTTATCAATGCCACGTGGCCTCACAGGTAGGGCAGGGGGCTGGGGGGTCCACCCGGTTGCGAGGAGGGGCAGGGGAGGGAGGGGAGGGGAGGAAGGCAGGGTTTAGGTCTCTCGCCCCCCCTTGCTGTGCACAGTGGTAAAAGCGCCAGGTGGCAGCATGTGTGGGGGGGGGTGGACAGCAGGGAGCGGGCTGGCATCGGCACCTGTCGAGGGGCTACTGCTGCTGGTGTGGAGTCGATGCACCATGCCTGCCGTCAGCACAAGCATTGTTGCCGTCCCCAAAAGCAGCAGTGGCGCTCTGTTCAGGAGCTGGCTGACAGGGCGAATTTTGAGTGGGGTACCTGCAGACACTGCCAAATGGGAGCCCCATGCAGACAGCTCAGTACTGCAACCCTTGTTGGCTCCCTCCCTCCCTCCCTCCCTCGCTTGCTTGCTTGCTCACTCACTCGCTCGCTCACTGCCTCCCCCCTGCTCCCCTCACACCCTTGCCTGCAGCGACCATGTGTTGGTGAACAAGGGCATTGGAGGCACCAGCTCCGGGGTCTACTCGGCCTGCGCAGAACAGATGGTTGGAATGGTGCGCTGGGGCGGGGCGGGGCGGGGCGGGACAGTACCGCTATGCTTGCCTTGTGACCGTGCGCGCTGCCGCTGCCAGCCGGCCCTGCGGCACGCATGCCGTGCCCCATAGTCACCACAGCCCTTGGGTGGTTTGCAGCGTGTCGCGCCGACGTGAAACATGCCCTTCACTGATACACTTGCACCCCACCCTGTCCCCTGAGACCGTTGCTGGCTCCCCGCTGCACTTGAAATGTAACTGATTGGCTGACTGCCAACAAACAAAACCGACTCCTCGCTTTCCGGCAGGCACCGTTGCTCACAAACCGCGTTTTTTCTTTTCTTTCCTTCTGTCTTTCACTCCTCGCAGGACCCAGACCTGGTCATTGTGGATTTCACGGTCAACGAGAAGCCGGACGAGCCCTTCACCTCTTCCCACCGCCAGGGCTACGAACAGCTGCTGCGCAAGCTGCTGCGCCTGCCGGGGCGCCCCGCCATCGTGCAAATGCACCACTACGCGTGGTGGCGGGCCGTGGGGGACGGCGTGAAGCAGGGTCTGTTCTACTACCCGCAGGCCGAGCAGCAGCTCACCGTGTTCTCACATGTGAGGGGGCCGGCTGGCGAGGGATGGATAGGGATGCATATGCGTGTGTTTGAGGAAGGGGCGACAAGGGAGGAGAGAGGGTGTGGTGCTGCAAAGGCATGGGACAGTATTGCGCGTCCTTGCGGGCAGGCCGGCAGTGGCGGCACGGCCGGCAGCCGGCACCCTTCCATCCGTCCTGTCCTCCTGCACTGCCACAGTGCCGTGCATCTTGCTACGTGCAGCGCTTCCATTTCCGCACCTTGGCTGACAGCCTTACGTGTACCGCCCTCCTTGCCCATGACCTTGCAGTACTACGACGTGCCCTCCATCTCCCTGCGATCTGCCGTGTACCCGCTGATGCAAAACAGCGTGCCCGGCTTCAAGGCAAGCCAAACGCTGGGATGCAGCCAATTGCACTGCGTCCTTGTGGATTAGATGGGCAGTGCAATGGGGTGTGCAGACGGTGTGCAGGCAAAGCAGCTGCTGAGAGGGGTGTAAGGGGTCACTGCACTGGCCGCTCTGAGCCTGACTTGCCGTGGCACCCGCTCCGCCTGCTGGGCACGCTTGTGAAGCCTCTACGGCGCTTGCCTGTACCCGCACATGCAGCCAGCACTGCTGCCGCTGCCGCCAGCGGGCGACTGCACTGACCCGCCTGCTCCTTCCTGCGCTGCCCACTCCATGATGCCTTGCCCTGCACAGCGACAAGCGGAGGGAGGCTCCCAGTCCCGCGACTAAACACAGCTGATGCACGACTCACCTGTGCCACATGCGCGCCTGTGCCCCTGCAGACGGGAACAAGCGTGGGTTCTGTCCCAGCCAGCCTTGTGTCTCCGACTTGGACCACATTACTTCATCTCACTTCTAAACAATCTCGTGCCTGTGCCCCTGCAGACGGAGAAGGTGTGGTGTGTCCCCGACATTGACCATAGCTCGTTTCACTTCTGAACAATCTCGTGCCTGTGCCCCCGCAGACGGAGAAGGTGTGGGAGGCGAGGAAGAAGACGACCAGCGGCATCGAGCTGGAGGTGGCTGACGAGGAGGAGCGCCACCTGTACTTTTACAACGACCGGTGGGTGAGCCATGCTTTGCCTGCCATGCTTTGCCTGGCATGCCTTGCCTGTCAAGCCGTGCCTGGCCAGGAGGAGCGGACGTTTAGACCACCACTTCCAAAGTGTCCTGTAGCGTCTGCTAGGCTCGCCCCGGGGGTCCAGCCTGGGGGCTTGCGTGCCTCTGCCCCGCGCCCCGCCCTGGCGACCCACTCACACCTGGCTTCCCAGACAGGCAGACGCACACGCTCTTGCCACTCCTGCACACCCTCCCTGGCGCCGCGCCTCGCATCCACTCCACAATCCAACTCACCCCTGGCCCCCTCCCCCGCTCCTCCGTGCCCCCTTTGCGCTGCAATGTGCAGGACGCACCCCAACGACCGTGGTCACCAAATGATTGCCGAGCTTCTGGCCTCACTTCTCATCCGGGCAGCGGCGGAGCAGCAAGAGGGGTGGCAGGCGGCGGTGGGCAAGGCGGCAGGCTGGGCGCCGGAGCACGAGTGGCCAGCAGGGGCTGACCCCCAGGCCCTGCCTCCTCCCATGACCCCCGGCAATGCCGATGTGCCCACCTCACTCTGTGCCATCCAGGTAAGGCGCATGTGTGTGTGGGGCGGGGAGGGGCAGGGGGGCGCGGGGGGGATGACAGGGAGATGGGCTGGGCGGAACTGGCCCCCTTTTCCTTGGACCTTTGGAGGGCGGCAGGGCATGCCTGTGTGCACTGCAGGGCTGGCTGGCTGGCTGACTGGCTGCCTGCCTGCCTGCCTTCCTGATTGGCTGGCTGCCTTCATCTCACCAGGCGCACTACTGTCCGCTGCTGCCTCCCGCCGCCCATGCTTGCCTCAGCGTGCGCACTTCCATGCCTGGGTGTGCTGCCGGCGCGCTCGCTCCGTTGCTTTTTGGCGGAGGAGGACTGTTGCCAGGTGCTGTCTTGTTTGTGGAGCCAATTTGTCAAAGATCACAGCGCTGGCGTTGCCTGGATTGCCAGGAGTGGCTCAGCCATGGCGTGCCCAACGATGTTTCCTGCCCCCCACCAATCGCACCGTGCAGGAGGGGTTCAAGGCCATTGTTGTGGACCACAGCGACGGGTTTGAGTACCGAGCGGAGCGGCCCAAGGAGTCTAGCTTCGTGGGGCAGAAGTGAGTGGGGGCGGCCGCGTGGGGGGCCCATGGGCTGAGAGGGAGGGGCTCCGTAAAGGCCCGGGGGTGCAGCTGGGGCAGAAGTGAGGGAGGGGTCAAGACGGTGGCGCAGAAGCTGTGGCTAAAGTGAGGGAGGGAGCCATGGGCAATGGGAGGTAGAGAGGAAGGAAGGGCGCTGTGGAGTAGAAAGTCAGTACTGGTGAGCCTGGCAGGCAAGCGTGCATGGGATTGGCCGCCCTGGCCGTGCCAACAGGTGCCGCCTCCCCTGGCCCACCACCTCCACATTGACCCGCCGCATCCGGCCCTGTGGAGGCTTCACAAGCTCATGTCGGGGCACGCTGTTGGGGCTGGGGGGACGACGCCCCCTCGGGGGGCCCACTGTGCAGTTCCATTCACAACCTCCCTGCCCCGCCTTCTTGCCCGCCGGCCCATCCTCGTCCCCACCCTGCCACCCTTCCTCCCCCCAATTCGTTTTGGTCCCCACAGGTGGGCTTGGACTGCCACCAAGCCGGGCGCCTGGGCGGAGCTAGAGTTTGACAGCCGTGACGAGGCAGGGGGCAGTACAGGCGGCGAGGGCGGCGGTACAAAAGAGGCGGCGGAGGTGTACCTTACGCATCTGAAGGGGTACGAGGGCTTTGGCACGGCTGCGATAAAGTGCGTGTCTGGCTGCACTTGCCAGGGCAAGGGCAGGATCTTGGACGGCACGTGGGAGCAGGAGGCGACGCTGATGCAGATCCACAGGTTCCAGGTGAGCTGGCGGGAAGCTGGTGCTGAGCTGGCACAGGGCTGCTGCTGAGCTGGCGCAGGGCTGCCGCTGAGCTGGCACAAGGCTGCTGCTAATGCTTAAGACCCAGGGTCTTCGGTGAGCGGTCCGGCAGCTGGTGGTGAGCTGGCGCAGGGCCCCGCGAGGCTGTGGGCTGGGCAGCATGCTGCTCTGGCAAAGCCTGCATGGCACGTCACAAGTGGCACGCCCCACCCGCCTTCCTGCCTGCCTCTCTGCCTGCCCAACCCCTTCTCACATGCCTGCCTGCCTGCCCATCCTACCCTGCCTGCCCACCGTTGTGCAGGTCTCGCAGCACGAGAAGTGCCGTGTGCGGGTGACTGTGCGGACGGAGGCGGGGGAGGTGCCACAGGAGGGGCACAAGGTGTCGCTCACAGCAATCATGGTGAGGTGCCAGGCATGTTTGCTTGGCCTCCTGCCTGCCTGCCTGCATGCCGCCCGCCGGCCCGCCCACCTGCCTGCCTGCTTGCCTGTCTGCTTGCCTGTCTGCTCGCCTACGTGCCGCCCGCCAGCCCGCCAGTCTGCCTGCCGGCTTGCGTGCCTGCCTGCTCGCCACACCTCGTGCTACCCATTCGCCTGCATGGGAGCCAGCCCACTGAATTTGCATGACCCCGCCTGTCATGCAACTTCCTGCCCATGCTCCCAGCCCTTCCCGTGTTCATCCTTGTGCTGAGGTTGCCTGCTGACCCGCATCCCCGCTGTCCTGGTACCGCTGCAGGTGTCACACTTCCCTATAAGACTGAAGACGTATGAGGACCAGGCCGAGCAGGTGGCCACCCTCGTCTAAAAATGAACACGCAGAAAAGGCCCCTTCTTTCCCACCTCTCTCTCCAGCCCCTTCCTTCCGTCCACCCACAACCAACTGCACCAGCAGCCCGTTGTACTAGCAATCACCAGCACCATGGGAGTGCAGAAGCAGCCTAGCACTAGTGTGGCTGGCTACCCAGTGCACACACTCTCACAACAGGCATGCACATATGCTGACCTCTCGGAACCCCAGCCGTTCCTGTACGATGCCTGCGGCCGATGACCCCCCTGTGCTGGGTGCCAACCTCTTCCTTCTTTTGCCAGCCACGCAACCCAACCAATAAACCGGCATGACATGCATGCTCCATCCTGAATTGCTACACTGCTCGCGCCCTTCGGCGCGAGGCCGCCCACCTAACCCTTCCAGTTCCCTGGCTGCTTTCATGTCCCAACTGGTGCGCCCCTCTGGCCAACCACTTTTATGCATACGTGTGCCACTCCCAACTTCGTCCTCCTCTTCCCTCCCGATTTCTGCTTCTTTCTTCCTTGTCGTGGCCGCCCCGATGGGCGCCCGCGACTGGCCGCTCTGCCTGCCACCCTAGACGCTGTGCCGAGCCTGCTGCGAATTGCTCAGGCCCAGCTCCGCCCGCATTGAATATGTTGTGCCGCGCTGCCGCACTCTTTCCACAATGCTGGGATGAAGCGCCTGGACGTCACACTTTGGTGTTGCTGTGGCGCTGCAAATGAATGAATGAATGCATGTGCCACACTTTACCATGTGCCGCACTTTACAGTGTGCCGTGCTTCACTATGTGCCATGCTGAACGGCCCTTCCCCTTTCATGACGCGGCTATGCATGTTTAACAGCATCAGGCCACAGACGGGACGATGGCATGACCGAGGTTGAGCTAAAGCTGGAAAGGGCAAGCATACAGCGGGGAGGCAGGAGAAGCAAGCAGGAGAGCAGGAGCAAGCAGGGGTTGGAGGAGGGACTCGTGTGCACCTAGCACGTGGCTGTGATGGGCGAGGGGGGCAAGCAATAGTGCCAGAGGGGCAAGCAAGTGCCTCAGGTGATCTGGCATGCTTGGGTGGGCGCGAGTGCTATAGCACAACAAGATGCATGGCCATTGCGCCATGGCAGAGAGGTGCATGGCGCAAGGGGGGCATGCCCGAGGGGCCGCTCACATGGCCAGCAGCGCCACGAGGGTGGGTGGGTGCAGGCCTGCCGCCGCCAGCTCAGCGATGTGTTTCTCGCTTAGTTGTCCTGACAAGTTGCCGATACCCCAGTTCCTAGTACCTGCGCCTACCTTGAGGCAACGCTCACGAATGGCCGACTGGTTTGAGCGCAACTTGGGCCGGCTGGTCGGCCTGCTTGGCCCCCTCATTGCGCTCTTCGCACCTGGGTCGCACACGGCACTGCTTGAGGAGGCGCGCCAGGGTGCGCGGCTCAAAGCGGAGCTCGCCAAGCCGCCGGGAGAGCGCTCGCACCTGCTGCACGRAATGCGATGTGATTTCCACATGCTGCAATTGGAGAACCACAAGGTGGGCGGAGACGGCGCTTGAGCAGGTTGAGCACGGTAGCGTCTGGCGCGGC
>JTEE01000239.1:322258-344657 GCA_002896455.3 Chlorella sp. ArM0029B | reverse complement strand
GCATCACGGATCAATCACCACCCCCTCACCTGCTGCAATCCCAGAGCATACAGAAGGGGGATGGTGCCCGGCAGGGTGGGCGCACCGGAAGGCAGGCTGGCATAGCCTAAACACCCCCTGTCCAGGTCTCTTAGAGGCCAATGAAGCAGGGCGATTGTAACACACATAAGAGCAGGAGGCAGCCAAGGGGCATCAGCCGCTATCTTAGTCCGTCGAATGCCGGTGCGGTGCCAGCAGGAACCTGTGTGGGGTCCTCCTGGCTGGCATCGCGCGCGCGCGCATCTTCCCTCCCACCTGTCGCTTTGCTCCAGAGGGGCCATGCAATGGACCAGGACGTCGGGCAGGTCGGCCAGGCAGCCCTGCGCGGGTTGACCGCGCCCTCGGGGCCATCGCGGCTGGCGCAACGTGAAGGATGGCGGCTACGGAGTTTGACCTGATCAACAAGCCACCGAAGGGTTTTTGATCAGACGGACGGCGTGCGCCAACACAAGACCAAGGCTCAGGAACTATTCGAAGCTTTGGTGATTGAAAAGCGGCACCAGCTCCGTTCGCGGCGGGACTGTCGAACGAACTCCGTTCGCGGCGGGGCTGTCGAAGAACGGTGGAACTAGCGTCCGTGAGGTGCCAATGTTGGGACCCAACTTGGGTGCCCTGGCACTTGAACCCTGGCACAGCACGCTGGAAAATTGTGAGGCCGCCAGGAACATCTGTGCTCCGGTAGAAACACCGGCATGACAACTGCCAGCACCCTGCTGGGTGCCAGCGCCATTGGCAGCCGCACCTGCCCCCGAGACTGCCGGCCCTGCATGCCTGCCACGTTGTGTATATTACATGCTCAAACCGTAGAGTTACAAGTCGTCCCAAAAGGAACCTGGTCAAAGTGCACGACTCTATAAACAAACAGAAAGCAGAGGGACACACAGAGAGCCTGACTGCTTACAGCGCCGCCAGCGCTCCCCCTTCTACCATCAGCCCAGCAAGATGGCTGCCGACCACCGCATCTCCCCCACCGCCAGCTCCTGCCACCCGCTGCCTTCAACGCAGCTGCCACGGCCGCCCAGCTCCCCGCCACGGCCTCCGGCTGCCGGGGCGCCGCTGGCCAGAAAAGCGGTGTTCAGGGCCAGCACCCAGCGGGCGTGTTCGGCTGCACTGCCAGGCTCCAGCCGCAGCATGCCGCGGGCTGCAGGTGCCACAAGAGGTGGAGGCGAGGTTGGTGCGCAGTGGAGGGCAGAGTCCCCCATGTGCCTAGAGTGACGGAGCACTGCACAGCCCCAAGGGGTGCAGTACGCAGCAGGCCTGCAGGTGCACGCTGGGCAGCCAGACAACCCCACGTCCCGTTTGTGCACAGCCGGTGCACATTACAAGCACCCGATTTAGAAGGAAAAAGGAACGCACCTGTGTCGAGCACCAGGTAGTCCCCTGTCCGCCAGGCGGGGGAGTTGACCACAACACGGCGCACCGCGAAGCGCAGCGGCTTGCGGAACAGGCCGCTTGGGTACAGCATCTCTGCAGCAGGGTGCAGCAATGAAAGGACAGGGCAAAGCGTGCATGAGCAAGGCACAGGCAAGGGAGCACCATGGCAAAAGTAAGCACAACGCAGCGATGCAAGGAGAAAGGGAGGCATTTGGGGAGGGGAACACAAGCACATCAGAAGCAAGGCGTCGACGCTTCTCTGGCCATTCCTGCTCAGCCGCCCTGGGCTGGGTGGCGGCCAGCCTTTAACACAGGCATGATGTCGACAGTCGCCCCAGCACCCATCTGCACCCAGGTCCCGCTGCACCCACCTGGGCGGCCGCCGCTGCCTGGCGCCAGCTGGATGCAGCGCGTCGATCCACCCAGCTTGAAGTTGCTGCGCACCCAGGCCTTCCGCACCACACAGCCCTGTGACAAGAAGGCGGTGTACGGCATGTCAGAGGCATGGGGGAAGGAATGGAAACGGCAGAAGCAGAGGCTGCAGGCTGAGGCAAGGCCATCAATTTGCCCGTCTTTGCCTGGGAGCGCAACAAGCAGTGCTGGCTAACTGGCACAGTCTGGGCAGCAGGCGCTCCAAGACCGCGCCCTTGTGGTTATACTTGGGCTGCATGGGCTGCACGGCTGTGCATGGCAGCGGCCCTGGTGTGCTGGACTGCCTCAGCCACACACCCAAGCTGGTTCTGCATGCCCACCTGGCACCCCATGTCGAGCAGGGTGCCACCCGGCATGCCCGCCAGCTCAGGAGCAGCCGCCAGCAGCTGCTTGCCTGCAACACGGTGATAATTTGGGTAGTTTGGGGGTCAGTGGCACTCAGGCCACGTGCTTCAGTGGCAAGGATCAAGCAGGCAGCAGACCAGGAGAGATGCAGGAGAGATGGGTGGATGATGCAAGGCAGGGAGGCAGTGCAACACACACAAACTTGACCACAAACACAAAGACACACAGCCCTCCCCCCTCCCTGCCTCCCCTCCTCCCACCTTGTGGGTGCTCCTGCAGGCACAGCTCATCCTCTGCTGGCTCAAGATAGGCCATGCGCCGGCGAGGCGTGAAGTTGCGTGCTAAGGCAAGGGCAGCAGCTGCCGCCGTAGCCGCCGCAGCAGCCGCAGCACCCAGATGCAGGTGCGGGACCGCAGGCGGCGTGGCGTGCACAAGCGGAGACTGGTGTCCTGGCTCATGCTGCTGCCTCTGTGGGGTGCCGGCGGCTCGAGGCGTGGTCTGCATCTGCACCGGCTCCCCGCTGCTGCTGAGCAGGACGGAGGAGCTCAGCATTTCTGGCTGATCGTCCCCCGGATGGTGCTGCTGCTGCTCCTCCTGCTGGGTGCTGGTGCTGCGGCTGGAGACCCACTGCGAGTGAGCAGGCAGCTCGTGCTCTGGGCTGGCGGGGGCATGCAGAGGCACAGGTGTGGGTGCTTGCGGTGCCCGCACAGGTGCTGGCTGCGGCTGCTGCTGCATCAGTCCAATGTTGGCCGTTGCCATTGCCGCCTGCTGCTGTGGTGCAATTTTAGCCACTGCCGCTGGCTGCTGCTGCTGCTGCTGCTGGGGTGCAGGCTTGACAGCTGGTGGTGGTGGCGGCCTAGCGACCTGGGCAGGTTGCAGGGGAGCCCGCCCCACTGCCGCGGCTGCCGGCTCCACTACTGTGTGCGGTGGGGCACTGCGCGCTTGCTGCGGTTGCTGCTGTGCGCGCTGAGGTCGTGGGCTGTGCTGCAGCACGATCGGCATCACCAGCCGGCTGCCACCGGTGGGCAACGAGTCGGCAGCAAGCGGCAGCAGCAGCCGGTCTGCATGGGTGCTGGGCTGTGGAGGAAGCACAGGCCGTGTTGTTGCCGACCGGCTGCTTGGCCTCTCCACCTGCTGCGGAGGCTCCAGCTGGGCCGCATCACCAAACAGCCCTGCTGCGGTGTAAGTCTCGGCTTGCTGCCGTTGTTGCTGGCCCATCTGTGCAGCTGCCTCCCCGGCAGCAGGTGGCCCGCCCTGCAACTCGGCCGTGCGAGGCAGCTGCCGCCTACTGCAGACTTCTGGGCTGCGCTTTTTCACGCTGGCTGGGCCTGCGCTGCACCCAGCCTCACTGTTGGCCCTCTTCCTGCCAATGGACGAGGAGGAGCGCTCGCCAGGCACCAGCCTGCTGGCAGTACCAGCACTGGCAGACTGCCGCTCCTGCTGCTGCTGTGCGTGGTGCCCATCTGCCCCCTCATCTCCCAGCGTTGGGAACCTGAGCAGCCTGGGGCTGACCGGCTGCTGCTCTGGGCTGCCGCTGCTGGCTATGCTGGCCTGCACGAATCAGGGGTGGGCAAAGGGAGCCAGGTTCAAATTAAGCTTCCGCAAAGAGCCCCTTCAGCACAACAGCGCACGTCTCCCAGCAGCAGCGGCAGCGATTCAAACCAACCATGCTGCTCATGAGCTGCTGCCTTACCTGCTCCGGGGAAGAGGCTGCACTGCTGGCAGACGTCTCCTGGGGAACGTCGGAGCCCCCCGCTGCTCCCGCAGCTGCCATGGCCTCGAGAGGCGTGGCCGGCGGTGACTGCAGCCTGTCAAAAGGCGAGGCCAGCCTGCCAACAAGGTGCCCGCCACCACGCTGCTTGACGATGCTGCCAGGGGCGCCGGCTGCACGCATTAGAAAGCAAAGCGTCAGTGATGGGGTAGGTTGCAATCGGTTTCATGGCGGCATGCTTTCATGCAGGCGCGTCCAATCACCCGCAGACCAGCAGCAGCGTGCGGCATTGCCCTTCGTGCAGGCACGTCATGATGCACCCTGTCGATGGAACTCACCCACAGTCCGGGGCGTGCTGTCAGCAGCATTTGAGTGCCGGGGGGTATCGTGCATTGGAGGATCTGCTGCCTCCACCGGCAGCACACCAGCTGCTCCGGACGCAGGCTGCATTCCTGCGCCTGCGTCGCGCTGCTCAGCTGCAGGTGCGGTTGCAGGCAGCTTCGCATGCGCAGAGGCAGGGCCTGCCAGCCCACCTGCTGACGGCGGGGCAGCAGGCACAGCGTGGGGCACGCCACCTGCCGCATACGATGTGACAGGGGCCACGAAGCGGCTCTGTGCCACATGCGCTGCTGCTGCTGCTGGCGCCGCAGCACCAGCCGCCAAGCCCGCAGCCAAGTCTACTGCCTCGCTGCTGGCGTTAGGGGTGGACAGAAGTTCAGACAGGCTGATGCGGCTCTCCTTGCGCTCCGAGCGCGGCAGTGCTGCCCCAGCTGCTGCCGTTCCGCCACGTTCGTCCCGTGCCAGCAGCAGCACGTTTTGGAACACGGGGGGTGCCTCCTCCCCTTCCCCTGCAGCATCATCTGCCTGCCGCCTGGCTGCCTGTGGCGGGCTGCTGTCTGGGCTGCTCAGCACCTGCCAAGGGCGCCACTGCTGCACATGCTGCTGCGCAATCTCCTGCCCGCTCAGCCGCCCTGAGATCTGCCGGCTGCTGCTGGCGCTGCCGGTGTGGCTCAGAGCTGCCAGGGAGAGACGCGGCACCACTGGCGCGGCGCGGCCTTGAGGGGCAGCAGGCGCACGTGCATGCGGCGGGGCTGTCCTGCTGCCGGAACGCATCCGAGCCTCGTTGTGCTGCTTGGCAGCGTTGACCTGCAGGGCAGGGCGCAGCTGGGAGATGAATGTGCCTCCAGGAGCAAGCAAAGGGTGCAGCATTCTCCGCCACTGCAGCAGCTGCTGCTGCTGCTGCTGGCAGGACTCTGGCAGGCAATACATGCCCTTCAATGGCTGAGCACAGGTGCACCCAACAATTAAACATGCACCCATTCATCAAGCCATCCAAGCCCAGGCTTGCCCATCCCACTCTGCCAGGCCTACAACAACCTAACACACAGCGCCGAGAGAACAACATACATGCGCCCTCCCTCCTTGTCAATGCACCCCTGCAGCCCACTCACCAGGTCCAGCTTCTCCTTCAGCTGCCGGGCCGCCTCATTCCGGTCAAAGGGTGCCAGCAACACCGGCTGCTGCTGCTGCTGCTGTGCCTGCTGTCCCGCCTGCCGCCGCTGCGTGCCCGCCAGGCGCTGCGCTCTGCCGCTGCCGCTGCTGTCGACGCTGTTGCCGGCAACGACGCTGCTGCTGTCCCAGGCAGCGCTGCTGCTTCGCACCGCGGTGGATGCTGCAGCCTGGCCGCGCCTGCCGGCGCCAGCACTGCCGTAACTGTCACCGGGCTCTGCCAGCTGAGCACGGAGGCTGCCTCTGCCGCACAGCAGCGCCCCGTGCCCAGCTGAATCTGTGTCCTGAGACAGCTGTGCCGGCCCTCCCCTGCCCTCTGCCCGCAGGGCTGCCAGTAGCTCATCAAAAGAGCCGCCGCCGCCACATGCAATGTTGCTGCCCCCTGCCGCCCCAAACAAGTCCTGCTGCTGCTGCTGCTGCTCCTGTTGGTGCTGCTGCTGCGCTTCATGTGCATCCTGCCGCGGCGGCCAGCCAGCAGAAATGGCCCAGGGGCTGCGGCGCGAGGTTTTGGGGGAGGCGCGCCGCTCGCCAGAGGGCAGCTGTGGGGAGCCGTCGGCAGCACCCAGCAGAGCAGCCACCTCGCTGCTGTCATAGTCGCTCAGGCCCAGGCCAGCAGGAATCTGCGCGGCCAAAGTTTTGATGCCGGGGCCTCCGCCGTGAGGCAGCAGCAGCGGCAGTAGTGTTGCCTGCCCGCTGCTGCCGCCGCTTGTGGCCGGGGCTGGCGACGCAGCGAGCGCCTTGGGCGTGGCGCTGCCGCCCATATTGGTAGTGGTTGTTCCCGATTTGAAGGCACGCGTCTGCGTTCAGGAAATTGGGCGGAAGCAGGGTGCAGGGTTGGGGCAGGGGTGCGCGCTGCGTGAGCGAGCTGTGAGCGGTTGACGCTCGCCGCCGCCAACTCGACGGCAGCGGCAAGCTCACCTTCAGCTCGGCCAGCGCGGTCCTGACTTCCCCCGCGCGCACTACCGTCGTGCGCAGAAGCTCGTTCGTGTCTGGCTCCGCCTCCATGCTCGTTCCGTGGCGCAGACGGCAACAGCTGCGCCCAGCTGTCGAGGCGAACGGATCGGCCTGCGGCCTGCTCAGGCCGCAAGTTTGAATGTGCGCCTTGCGGTGGTTGCACACGCTGAAAACGCGTGTCAAGCCCGTGCTGTGCATGGCGCCGCCGCCGCCGCCAAGTCGCGCTATCCTCTGGACACCGTGCCATCGATCTACTTGGCACTCTGTCGCCTGTGACATGCCTTAGGAAGAGGGACTGAGATAAGAAGCTGTCCTGGCGCAGCACAAATTAGGCCGCAGGTTGCCGCAAACGGCCCAGTGCTGCCTGCCACATGGGTTGCCGCCGCCTTCTGGCCCCCTACCTGTGGCGGATGCACAGCGGACGGTATTTCCCCTGCGTACGCAGCCTGCTGTGCCCCACCGTACTGCATACCTCACCACTTTGCCTCTCACATCCTGCAACTGATGTGCTTGTTACAAACAGGCTCTTCTGGCAAAGCGTGAGTCTGTGACACTTACGCCACCCGTCTCTGGGCGGGCACTGCCGGCAGGCAGACAGTTTCAGGGAGTGAGCGGTTTGAGAGAGGCGGTCGACTTACATGGGTTGGACCCAGTATAAGGGAGTTTCAAAATGAGTTGTGTGATCTTGCGCTAAAGCAGCAGCATGCTCGGTGGAAGGATAGCAGCGAGGAGGTACAACATGGATGTGCAGTACAGGGGCACAGGCAGTGGAAGGGCATGGGTGGCAGGCGGGCAGTTGAGACTGCTCGCCCCCAGCAGGCCCCAGCCCCAGACACGCAGGCTCGTGTATTCGGTCTCTCAGTCAGCTCGATCAACTGTACAATGTTACATTTAGTGGCCCAGCTACCTCGCTCGGTTGGCAGCTTGTTATTTGCTCCCTCGGATGGTGAACTGCGCTCACCCCATGCAGCAGGCTTGCTGCCTCAGCTTTCGCTGCTCCCGACTGTGCCACCCAGATAGGCTCATTCGGCGGCATTGGTGGTCCAGTCATAGGTGCGGAACTTAAGCTTGATGTCCTCCACAGCACGGCTGGAAAGAAGCTGGCGCAGGTCAGCGGCGGGGCCTGCAGCGGGGCAGGCAGCAGGAGGCAGGGAAAAGGCAGTACCGGGTTGACAAAGCACGGGTGCAGGCTACAGAGCAGCGCTCCTGATGAGCAAGATGGAGGGCAAGCTGAGGGCCTGCAGCGGGACAGGCAGCTAGGGGAGGGGCAGGCAGTGCCAAGGGGCAGAAAGAGATGCAGGCTAAAGAGCAGCGTTGAGACCGGGAGACAGGATTGCTTAGCCACAGGTAGCGGTGGCGCGCCCTGCAGCACAGGCTAGGCGCAGCTGATGAAGAGTACGTTGAGCCTGCCGTGCACCAGACTGCGCACCTGCGATGCCCTGGCCATCCACCCCTCCCCTGCCTCCTGGTGTCATCGTGACGGTCTGTGACGCAACAACAGAGAGCAGGACATAGAACCCGACACACACACATGCTATGACCACAGAAATTATAAAGTGTACCCACCTTCGGGTAGGTATTGCGCCACAAACTGCAGCAGCTGCTGCTTGCTGCCAAAGTCTGGGCCATACCATTTCAGGATCATGCTCATCTCCAGCTCCCCTGCCTGCTTGTCCACCGACACCTCGCCTGCAGGCAAGCGACGATATAGGATTAAGATGTGGTGTACGAAACATGACAATATTCAAGGCGGGGAAACGCCAGTCTTGGTTAGAATGCAATGTGCTTCACAGGCAAGGGGTCCAGGTGTTGACATAAGACGCCCTGGGGCTGGAGCGCGCAACAGTCACGGTACCAGCCCTCGCCCGGAAGCCTCCTTGCTTCAGCTTTCATAACTGGTCCCCACTGGCTGGGCCAGAGCGTGCTACCGGCTGCATTGCCAACTGCTTCCTGCAACCCTGTGTTGCTCACTGGCTGGCTGGCTGCCTGCCCTGCCCTACAAGCATTCCAAACTGCTTGCTGCCACCCTGTGCTGCTTGCTTGCTGCCCTGCCCTACTCACTGGCGCAAAAGGCGCTGGCCGCCGCTGCCAGCCCAAACTCGAGCCTGTCCGGCGTGTAGATGCGGATGGGTGGGCAGGAGGCGGCGCCGCAGTTGAGGGCGAAGTGGATGCGAGGGTCCACGGGCTGACAGGGGAGGGAGGGAGGGGAAGGCAGGGGAAGAAGAAGATAAGATGAAGAAGTTGACAAGGAGAGGGCAAGGGACGAGCTGATGTCAACACAGGCGAGGGCAAGGGAGGGCGAGGCGGGCGTACGGCGATTGCAAGGCAGCAGGGGCAGTGGTGTAGGGGCCAACAGGTTGGCAACGGAAGGCGGCCTGCAAGCGTTCGGTCAGCCTGGCAACGCTGCCCCCTCTCTGCATCACATCCCCCCCGCGCCATGCCCCACCGTGATCCCCCCGACATCCTGGTCCTGCCCTCCTCACACCACTTCCTACAGCATTGTGTGCAAGCAACCCTCGGAGGCAAAATGCACATCACCCAGCTGCTCGCCCCTCTCACTCACCCGGATGGCCAGCGCCGCCCGCGGGTCTCCCTCCTTGAATGTGCGCCCCGCCCACTGCGGCCTCCCCAGCAGCGACCACAGGGCGGCGGGGGAGGGGGCGTTGCCACGCAGCACTCCATGCTCTACGTCATTGCTGCTCCACCGGGCTCCGCCGATCACGTAAGAAATGGAGTCAAACCAGCGCAGCCTGCAGCGTGGAGGAAGGTGGGAAAGACGCACAAATGGGAGAAGAGCTCAACAACACTGCTGCTCCACCGGGCGCCGCCGATCACGTAAGAAATGGAGCTAAACCCGCGCAGCTGCAGCATGGAGGAAGGTAGAAGGGAGAGAATAGTGAGAGAGGAGCTCAACGACACTGCCGCTCCACCGAGCGTCGCCAGTCCGGCATAACTGGAGCCAAACCAGCGCAGCCTGCAGCGCAGAGACAGGTTTGACAGAGATACCAGCGAAAGTGCGGTGCTCAGCAGCATTGCTGGGCCCCTGCCAGGTACCTGGCCGAAGCAATCAGGAGCGCAGCCAGCCAAGTGCAGGGCAACAGAATGCAAATGACTTGGGGTGGGATGCAGAAGCACAGCCGCCTCGAGGGGGAGACAAGCGCAGAGCTCAGCATCGTCATTGGTCCCATAGGTGCCATCTGTCAGGTGAGAGTTTGAGGCAAACCAGCGCAGCCTTATCTTCTAGCCGGCAGTGCACCATTAGAACTGACACGGACAATTACCAAGCAAACCGACCTGCTGAAAGTGCCGTCGGCTGCTCCGAACACCACCAGGGCGTGCACCACGAGGGCGTTGTAGATGCTGCAGGGGGCAGGGGAGGTGGGCAGAGGGGGGGACGTGAGAAGCGGCGAGAACAGAGTTGAGCGAGAGACTGCGTGGCATGGCAGCACCACGGCGGTGCAGATGCTGTGCTGTAGGGTGTGATGCTGAAGGTGAGGTGGGGAGGGGAAGGGAAGGTGAGGCAAGGCGAGGTAAGGAGTGCCAGGAGGGGTGGCCAGCGCAGCGGCGTTGTAGATGCTGCACGAGGCGCAGTCAAGGTGCAGCTTGCACCTGAGGTACGTGGGTGATGCATGAACTGGGACAGGGGTTGCAACGGGCACACAAACGCCGCAAACAAGAAGCAGGAGGCCCGCTTGTTGCAGCAGCAAGGCAAACAAGTGCTCCACCACAGTCTGGAATACAAGCCACCCATTGCACGCAAGAATACAAGCAGCGCATGGCAATTAACAAAGGAAATGATGAATAGAAGAATACCATCAGCGCATGGCATTCACAAAGGAAATTATGAAGCAGAAGCTCACTTGATGAAGAAGGCCATGCGCTCCTCCCGGCTTGCCAGCTGGGCGAGGTCCACCTGGCGGGCAGCATGGGCAGCATGTGCAGGTGTGGTTGAAGAACAACGGCATGATAGCGACAGCAGTTGTTGGCAAGAGAGGCAGCGCAGTGACAGGTGGGGCCCTTCTTTCAATTGTTTTGTGTTGCTGTTAGTTCCCCCATGAAGCCACATTATGGAAGAGCGGTGGAAAGCAGCGCGAACGGAATGGGTGCGGATGGAGGAGCGAAAAGTGAGCAAACTGATCGAATGCACGCTAGGTGAGGAGCACCCTTCAAAGGGCAGTAGTGTGCGCTGCTCCTTGGCAGGCCGCCAGGGGGCTTGGCAGGGGCTGCACGTGACGCAGCGGTGCGGGCCCTATGGTGGGGGGCGCCGCCCGGGGTTGTTCTGGGCGCCCTAAAATCCCGGCAAGCCACAACTGGGAGGGCTGGCGGGGGACAATCAGCGCCGGGCAAGGAACGAGCTAGAGAGAGGAAAGGGCTAGAAATCAGGCTGGGCTAAAATGGCAAGATAATTGGAACCAGCTAGCTAGCCAGTCTTCGACCCGCATCACCTTCAACCCTCCCTGCCGGTGCCACCCCTGTAGCCACCCAACACCCAGGCTGCTGCCCTGCACCCACCAACCGTCTGCAGCTCCACAGAGTGAAGCAGGGAGGGCCTGCACTGCCTGCACTGCACCCACAGTTGCCTGTTCTGCTGCACTTCTGTCGCTGCACCTCTGCATACACACGCACACTACCAACCTTTCACACACACACCATCACCAACCCCACCCACCTGTTGCAGCTCGGCCGTGGCCGCCAAAAATCGGCCCAGGCAGGGTCTGCCTGTACTGCACCCATCACATGCTCACACTGCGGAACCGCTGCACGTCACCCCCGCACACGTACACACACACACACACAACGCTAGCTTCTGCACCCACCTTTTGCAGCTCGGCCGTGGACGCCACAAACTCGGCCCAGGCGGGGTCTGCCTGCAGCGCCCGGTAGTCCACTTTCTTCCCCTCGGCCACAAGGTGGCGGTCGTACAGGCGCAGGATCTTGCTGCGCACGCTCTCTGCCACCTGCGGGCAGGAGGTGGGTTCCGAAAGAGGAATAATGAGGAGACGGAGAGGACTGTCAGCAGGTAAGACAACCTTCGTTTTCTCAGGCGGTCGTGCAGGCGTACGATCTTGTTCCGCACGCTCTCTGCCACCTGTGGAAGAGAGAGGCAAGAGGAGCTGCGGGGAATGGGCTGGGCTTAAAAGTGAGAAACAATGTCAGCAGTCAATCGTGGTCAGAGCAGCCGCCAGGTGGCATCGCAAAGGTGCAGGGGGCTGCACAGTGCACCCATCCCTCAGCCTGCCCATGCTCCCGCCGCTGCCTTTGCACAGCAGCAGTTTCACCAGCCCCGCCGAGGACGGAGGGAGCGAGCCAATGGAGGGTGTGGGGACAGGGGTTCAGATATGCGCCACCGAAGGGGCGGGCAAAAGCAAGATGAGGTTTGCAAGCACGTGATGCAGCTCTCGGTGACGGCTGGCAAGCTGTGGCTGCAAAGCAGGCACACCTACACAGCAGGCATGCTATGACGCTGCCAAACTATCTGGCAAGCCACCCACGCACCTCTGCCGCGGGGCGGGCGGGTCCAAACCACTCCACCTGCCCATTCAGCGGCTCGCTCCACTTGGCGGGCTTGGGTGCATCTGCCACCAAACGCAGCGCCAGCTGCGGCCGCCCCTGCACCAGCTGCGGCGTGATGGCAACCCCTGCCGCAGCGCTCCCCTCGGCCGCTGTCAGCAGCTGAGCCGCCTGCAGCTTGCCCAGCAGCCCTGCCGCAGCGTCTGCCTGCGCCCCACGCGCCTGCTGCACCCACTGCGCCGCCTGCTGCAAGCTGAAGGTGCGCCCCGCGCCACCCAGGGCCTTCTGTAGCTCTGAAGCCAGCTGCCGCAGCTGCGCCTGCTCGGGGGTTTCCGCAGCGCCCCCCTCGGCGGCAGCCGCCGCCGCTGCCGCCTCGGGCAGCACCGTCTGCAGCTCTGCTGGAAGCGGGGGTGCATCTGTGCGTGCCAAAAGGGTCTGCAGGTCACCGCTGTCAATCATGGACACCACATCTGAGGCACCGCCCAGCAGGCGTCCGCCCACGAAAATCTGGGGCACCGTGCTCTGCCCAGTGGCCGCTTTCACTTTGTTGAGCACCTGGGGCGCAACACGAGGTGGGTGTGGGCGGGGACAAGTGGGAGGAGGGGAGGAGGCACGTGTGAGAGAGGGGTATGGGTTGGCAGAGGGGTGAGTTCCAGTAACTGCAGTGGAGCTCCCGCTTACTGCCCTGCCGCCCCTACAACCTTGTAAGAGCACCACTTCTTTGAGAAGCTTGGCGGGCTGACGGGCGGCAGCTCGGCCCGCCTGGCTAGCACGCTGCGCCATCCTGGCATGGGTGCTCTCGACATGGGTGCCTGCGCTGCAGAGCATGCAGAGCCTTGCTGGCGCCAGCTCACCTCCACTTGCTCTCCAAGCTCAAACTCGGTGTATTGGATGCCCGCCGCCTGCATGTACGGCACACGCGGCGCATATAAGAATAGTGAGCGCGGAGTGCTGTGCAAAGCAGGAGCTGCGCTGGGCTGGTACCAGGGCAGCAAGCTCTATCTGTGCGTCTACCACACCGTCTCGATCCCCGTCTCAAGCCAAGGGTGTGCCACAAACTGTCACGCCGTAGACATGTGCCGCCCAAGGCGCTGCCTGTTGCTGACAACTAAGGTGTTGGCTCAAGGCCGCATGCGGCTGGCTCCCACCCGAGCCTTGCCTGCAGTGCTGCCTTTGCTTTCTTGCAGTATGGGCAGCCCAGTGTTGTGATCACGGCCACTTGTGCCATGCTGGCCTGCTGCAGCGAATAGAAAGGAGCAGCAGGGGTTGTCGGCAGGCAGGCTAGCAGGCAGGCGAGGGAGGTGGGCGGGCAGAGGCGGACCGTGCACGGCACCCAGAGGAGGGTCGGCGCACGACCATCCAGAACAGATATTCATAAACAACATGCATATGGGGGGCAGCAGAGCGCGGCAGTCAGCAGAGGCACACCACAGGCTTACGTCGCTCGGGTCAGGTACGGCGACGTCGGCAGCGCCTGCAGCGGACGGAACCACCACTGGCCTGCGCAGCTGGGTGGGGGCGTGCAGCCGGGCCGCCGGATCGGGGACTCTGCCGAACTGGGTGTGCAGGGACCGGTGAAGGAGGCGCAGGGGTGGCGCGGAAGGCAAGGCGCGACAAGCTGCAGCCTTGCCGCCGTGAAGCAGTCCGCGGCACGATCTAGCAAGCATGTGGGATGTGAGGAGCGTGTGATCGGTCCAGATCGCAAACAAGGGGCTCCAGAGCGTCGCATTCCTGCCAGCCAGGCGGCCGCCTTCCACCGACGGCCATCGCAATTGAGGCACCCTAGTGGCCTTGGGTCGACCGATCGCGGTCCATCTTGCTTGCACACAGCCTACTGGGGGTCTCCTTGCTCGCTGCTGTCCACTGGCGCCTGCTGACCCCCCGCTCCTTCCAACCCTTTGCGGCGAGGCCCCCTCTGAGGCGTATAGCGCTAGCAGCAGCGCGATGGCGGCACGACTGACTGCTGTGTTCAGCAAGGCACGGGCAGCGGCAGAGCCCCTGTGGACCCGCGTCTCCGGCGAGACGGCGAAGCAGTATGAGACGCTCATGTCCAAGAACGCGCAGTATGTTGTGAAGGACAAGGAGGCGGCCGACAAGCTGCTCAAGCAGTATGTCTTCACGCAGCTGGCCAGGTGAGCGAGGCGTCGGCGGCGGCGGCGGCGGCGACAGCTTTGGCAGAACCACCACCTGTCCTATTCTTTCCGGCGCAACGCATGCATGCGCAGTCTACGCAACGCATGCATGCGGGGTGTACGAAGTGCCTGCGTGTGAGGATCGAGGACGGGGGCAACAGCCGAGCGCAGCAGCTGAGCCACAGCTGCCGCTGCCGCTGCTGCTCTCGACCCTGTTTTCGTGGGCTGCTCGCCCCTCATGAATGACCCTGCTCACTGTCTGCCTCCTGCACTGCACAGCGCTGCTCCTGGCTCACTGTTCTTGCCTGCGGCACGTGTCGTGTGATGCCTGCAGGATCCCCACGGGCATGGCAGAGTGCTCAAAAGAGGCGGCGGTGCTGAGGCAGAAGTGGGCGCACTTGCGGGATCTGCCGGCCACCGAGGTGAGCACCCCCTGTTGGTCAGCACACACACCAAGGGGAAGGCAGGGGGGTGGGGCTGCCGGTTGATGGGAAGTGTTTGCAAAGGTGAGACCCCCTTTCAACCAGCACACACACAAAGGGGCAGGCAGCGTGGTAGGGCTGACTGGTGACGGGATGTGTGTGCAAAGGTGAGACCCTCTGTTGGTCGGCACACATGAATTTATCAGACAGAGCATGCAAAGAGCCCCCCAGCCTTGGGCGCGCCGCTGCTGCCGCTGCTTTTGCTGGAGGCCGGACGTGCTGATCAAGGGGCAGGCAAGGGTGTGGGGCTGCTGGGTGTTGCACAGTGTGTGCCGCTCTGTAGGCACAACGCAAGTGCAAGGGCTGCCATTTTGTGGGGGCTCCTGCTCATAATCACCACAGGGGCAATGGGATGGGCTCCTGGTCGGTGGGAGTGAGTGCATGTGTTTCGGTACAACACAAGTGATGGTGTGCAAGAGCTGCCTCTCACCGAGGTGGAGGCTGTTTGTGGATTGCATTCACCGCCAGGGGAGCGAGGGCTGCTGCTTGTCCAAGTTGTTGCCAAAACAGGAATCCTCGCAATTGAAGCAGGTGACGGGAAGGGCAGGGTCGCAGAGTGCGGGGAGATGACAGGCAGAGGGGAGAGGGGCGGGGTGTGAGGACTGAACACTGGGAGGCGGGCGGACTCCAGGGGGCTGGGAGGAGGGCCGACGGGATGGAGGAGACGAGGCATATGGTGCGGGCATGCTGCGGCTGCTTGCATTTGCACAGGCGGCTTGCCCCCCCGGCCGCATTCCCTGCTGCGGCACAGAGCCTGCTCCCACCTCAGCAAGACATGCTGCTCTCTTCGCTCTGCCTGCCCTCTTCAAAACCACGAGAGCTCCTTCTACGTCTCACGCAGTGCTCAGTCTCACACTTTCCTCATCTTCTTGGCCGCCCTGCCCTCCCTCACCTTGCGCAGGTGGCCACCTATGCCGGATTCGCTGCTGAGCTGTACGCCTGGTTCTGCCTTGGAGAGATCATTGGGCGGGGCGGCACCCTCACCGGGTACAGCGTGTAGAGTGGCTCAGCCACGTGCGCCCCTTGGCGGCACATACTGCTAGCAACGCTTGCACAGCCCTCAACACTCTGCTCCGGCCGGCGAGGCAGGGCGGGCTGCAGAGGCCCCCCTTGGTGGCACACACTGCTAGCAACGCTTGCACAGTCCTTAACACTCTGCTTCAGCCGGCGAGGTTGGGATGCAGATGCAGAGGAGCGCAGGGGCGGGCGCGCCGCTTGAAGCGGCTCTTGATTCCAACCCCCGCTGCCTGCAACCCCTCCCTCTTTTCATGCTGTGCCTGCTGTCCCTTGCTGAACATCGCCCCCCGGTTCCCCCCCTGCCCATCTCCCGTTCAGTTTGCTTCCCTGCTCCCCTCTCCTATATTCCTTGCTTCGACCAAGTTCGTTGTTGTCAAAAGATTTACAGAAACAAGGCACAGATGATTCAGGACGTGCAGCAGGCGCCTGGCGGACGAGTGCCAGAGGGAGGGGCGGAGGAGGAGGAGGAGGATTGTGGCAACTGGGAAAGGGTTGATTGGCAAAGGGGACTGCAGGCAGCAGGGTAGAACCGCTGCTGCTAGGCATCGTAAGGCGGGGCATGTAGCTAGCCGCGATGGCATCGAACGTTGGCGTCAAAAGAACAACAAACGCGGCAGGCAAAAGCAACACGGAGGGAGGGAGCGGGGGGAAACAGGGGGTGGGGGCAGAGGAGGGAGGTGGTGCAGCAGGGCACACTTGCACAGGGGGCATGGGGGCAGGGTGGAGTAGAAAGGAGAGGATGCTAGGACGCTAGCTAGCTCAACAGCCAATGGGAGGCGATGGGGCCGCAGGAGGGACCAGGTGCAAGGGGGTGGGTGGGTTCATCCCGTTCGGTATTATTTTGTGCGCCCGCAAAAGGTACAAGAAGGGGCGGGGGGCAGACACAGGGGAGAGGGGGCAGGTGAGGGAGGGAAAAGGGGCCATGTGGGGGGCGGGGGCATCGCAGGAACAGTGGTGCCGGCCTGGGAGCGGCGTGGGGTGCATTTAGGGTACAAGGGGCCTGCCGGCTATCGAGTAGCCGGGGCCAGCGAAACAACGTTGGTGAGCGGTTTGGCGGGTGGGTTGGGTTGGGGCAAAGGTTAAGTGTGGGCAGGACGGTACAGGCAGCGCAGGTCAGGGGGGGCAGTCAGTGCGGGGCTGGGCTGACTCGGGGGGTGCTGCTCACGGCGAGGCGCGGTTGACACGGACAAAAGACAGGCAGAACGGTTACGGGGGTGCGTTGCGGGGGGCGCGGGCCGTGAGCGGCAGCCGCCGGCAAAAGGGTCTGAGGCGCCTTGGCTGCGCTCGTGGCAACCGGCAGGAGGCTTCTACGAGGGCAAAGAAGGCCAGGAGAACACGTGCCCAACACGTGCTGAGCCCGGCGGTGGCCATGGGTGCGCTGAGAGTGCTCTAGCTGGAGTGGTACCCGCTGGGGCTCTTCTCCTTGGTCATGCGTGGCCGCCGCTTGGTGTTGGAGATGATGAGAGCCATATCCTCCTGCATGAGGTGGGGCAGAGCCAGCAGCGCGAGAGAGTGAAGAGCCTGCGGCGGGTCGGCGGGCGACCGCTGTCGCTCATGTGGGGGCGCCGCTGGCTTGTGTAAATGCGGGTAGAGAGTTCCTCGCGAGCTGGTCGGATGTGGCGGAATAGCGTGGTGAAACAGGCGCGGCAGGGCGCAGGGAGCTGGAAGCGCAGTGAGCAGGGAGTCGCACATGTATGCGCATCTGCCTGTGGCCTCCACCAGACCGACCCAGGCCGGCACGAAGACCGTGTGCAGTATAATCAGACGCTGCAGAGGAGGCAGCTCGTGGGGAGAGGGCCAACAGGCCGCATGTCGGGCGCACCTCAATCTCCTGCGCTGTCAGCTGCACGTTGTAGAATGGCCGCTTGTAGGGCCACTCGAAGGCGTTTTGAGGAAGCGGGGGCATGGTGGCAGCGACGGGTGCAGGCGGGGGACGCTCTGGAGGAGTGCAGCGCTCACAGTGGGGGCCGTGCGGTAGCTTCAGTTGCAGGCAGAGATGCTCGAGACTGGAGCGATGCGAGGGGGGCTGTTCCGTGAGGGCGCAGAGCATGCTGGGCAGCACACCACGCCGCCGCATGCCCGGCGAATTTCAGAGCTATCTGAGTTTTTGCTATTTGATCGCGCAACCCAGTGTTGACCGACGCACAACGCAGCGAGGGGCGCAGTGCCAAGCTTTCGCGGGCGCTATGGCCGACCCTGAGACCCGCGCTGGCGACCTGCTGGATCGTCTGATGGACTGCGGGTGAGCGAACAATGCAATATGCAGCCAGGCAGCCCGCTGCTGCCCGGCGCCCCGCCGCCCCGCCGCCGCCGTGTCGGGACCGCCGCCGCTCTCCAGGGCCTCTGTTGCAGTCTCAAATTGCTGCATTACAATATCCAACCCGCCTCTCAACAACACACTGCTCAGCACCCTTGAACATGCCTGCCCCGTCTTTCCTCTGCTGCTCAGCTTGGGCGACGGCATGAACGAAGACGACTTGCTGGGCGCTGCCACCCGGGAGCCGCTGCGCACGTGCTGCATGAAGCTGGCGGGGCGGCTGTGGGCGCTGTGCCAGCACACCGAGTTTGAAGACCCAGCGGGCCTGCAGGTGAGCGGCCCAGCAGCTGGCAGGGTGGACATCCATCAAATAATCACATGTTCAATCAATCCATCAATCCAAACATCCCACCAATCATCCCATCAATCAATCCATCCAATCAATCACATGTTGACTTGATGTGGCGACACATCAAGTCCTCGGGGAGACTGGCAGGTCACAGCCCCTGTAGTGATGCCGCATGCAGTGGTGGAGGGGAGGCCAGAGGGCACGCACCGCAGCACGCCCAGGTGGCAAGAGTGGCATGGCACACACTCCAACCAGACGTGCAGCAGTTGGTGTGTAAGCAGTAGCAGCTGGGCGGGCTGTGGTGCCACTGCTTAGTTGAGCTGGCCCCTGTCGCAAGGCGTGGGGCACGGCGTGGGGAGGCGCGGCATCATGCAATGGTGCACTGATGCAGCAGCACAGGGGTGCGGCACCTTCTCTTTGGTGTCTCAAAAGTGCCGGCCACACCCCATCCACCGTAGGAGCAGGATCCAACTGCATGCCTTTTGTACCAGCCTTTCCCCCTGATTCCTCGCTGTCCATGCCGCACTGGTCAGCCCGCCCTGCCCACCAGCCCGCAGCCAGCACCCCGCTCTGCCTGCCTTCCCCCCACGCCCCGCCAGGCCGCCCTCACCGCCCTTCGGCTGGACGCCAACACAGAGGCGTCAGCTGGGGAGGGGCGGCTGGATGCCTGCCTGCAGCGGCTGACACGCGTGCTGGACCCGGGCGCTGCCTCTGCCAGCCGGCTTGAAGCGCTGGAGTTGGCAACTGCCGTGCTGCAGGTGGGTGGGCACTGCTGCTCCTAATGTTTCACATCCGGTTACTCCCATGCTGCGGGCGGGCCGGACGCTTTTTGTCTTCCGCTTGTTTTTGTTCGTTTTGCACTGGTGTGCTAGCTGCAGGTGGACTGGCACCCCTGCCTCTTCTTGTTGGCTGCATCATTCTCCCTTCTTCTCCCTCTTCTTCCTTCGTCTTGGCCTTCGTCTTCCTTGCACATTGCGCTCCGGGGGCTGGAAGGGGGCACGACAGTGATCTTTTCTGCCCTGTTTCGTTGTTTATCTGCACCGGTGTGCAGACTGCAAGTGAGTTTGCGCTACCGTTGTGATGGGCAGGCATGTTGCCATCTGCGGTGCACAACTGTGCTGCCCCTCCTGTTTGCGCCTGTGCAACGCTCCAGCACACCTGCCGTCTGCCGTCATGGCTGCCCGCCTGGCCGTGCCTGGGGCATGCTCCCACTCTTGCTCCCTCGCATGCATGCTTGCCCGCCTGCCCATTCCAGGGCTGGCTCCCATCGCACTCAACGCTCCCCCGCAACCCCGGCACCTTCCTCCCGTCCCTCTGCAGGCCGCCGCCATGGTGGCATCAGCCAGCGAGCGAGAAGCTGCAGCAGCAGAAGCTGACATGGCAGAGGTCGACGCACAAGCACCACGGATGGTCACATTAGATCCCCTGGCCTATGATCTCTCAGCAGCGCTACGTGCCATCGCCAGCCTGCTGCATCTGGACATGGCAGGGGCGCCCAGTGCGGCTGAGCTGGCGGCAGCGGCCACGCAGCGCGTGGGGGAGCTGCTGGCCCAGCTTCCCGCTGGCTTCTTCGAGCCCCTGCTGCAGCCTGGCTCGCTCGGGGAGGCGCAGGTGCGCTGGCGGGGCTGCCTTCCACGGTTGAATCCGCGTTGTGCTTTGACTATTGGTATGGGGGCTTACGCTGTCGAATTTGTGTTTTGCTTTGGATATCAATACGGGGAGGCTGCCTCTCTTGCCACAGATGCGGCAGCCCTGCTGCAGCCTGGCTTGCTTGGGGAGGCACGGGTGCGCCAGGAAGTGCGCCTGCCTTGGGGTCCTGCCCCTTGGGGCTCAGACTGAGAGTGTTGCGGCCCGGCTGCAGTGCGGGTTGCTGTGGGGAGGGCAGCAAACGTGCTGAGGGAGACCACATGTCCCGTAGGTCATGCCATTCACTGCCTCAATTGCTGGCAAAGGTGGATGCCGGAGTGTGCACTCGTATGCCTTCCCTTCCCTCTCAACCCCAGGTGTACCAAGTGCCCCCCTCTTGTTGTTTCTTCAGCTGGCGGAGCTGGCCAAGGTTGACGCCTCCCTGTGCCCCACATGCCCCCCTTCCCTCCCTGCATTACCCCCAGCACCCCCACCTGCTCCCCTGCTGCTGTTTCCTCAGCTGGCAAAAGTGGCCGAGGTTGACGCCTCCCTGTGCCCCACATGCCCCCCCTCCCTCCCTCCCTCCCTCCTTTCCACCCGACCCTGCCTGTCTCTTCGTTCCTGTTTTTATTTATTATTGTTTTGCAGTTGGCCCAGCTGGCCGAGGTTGACGCCGCGCTTTGCTCTGAGTACACGCTGCGCCGGCGCATGCTGATTGAGCGGATCAAGGTCACCCTGCAGTCGTTCATGTGCAGCCCGCGGCTGGAACAAAAGGTGGGAGGGGTGGACGCGAGGGCAAGCCAGGGATTGTCGGTTTAGGAAAGTCAGGGGACTGTGGGCGACTGTGCCAGCGTGACGCTGCAGTCGTTCGTATTGAGCCCACTGCTGAAACGAAAGGTGGGCGCGAGGATAAGCATTCTTCTCTTTTGATGCTCTCCATAACCTTGTTTGGGAGGGGCAGGCTTGGGAACGGTTTGAGCGGCTCAAGGTCACGCTGCAGTCATTCATGTGCAGCCCGCGGCTGGACCAAAAGGTGGGGAGGCATGCGGGGGCCCAGCCGGGGAGGGCATTCAGCGGAGCATAGGGGCGGTGGAGTCGACGTGACGCGGCAGTCCTGCATGCAAAGCCCATGGCTGGAACAACAGGGGTGTGCATGGGCAAGAGGAGAGCAGGGCAGTGAGGCTCATGCAGGCAGGGCAGCCTGCCCTCCCTCCCCAATTTGCCCCCCAATCCTGCTGTCCACCTCCACCAAGGATACCACCTCTGCTGCCACCCACAACCGTCCTGCCCCTTCTGCCCTTGTCCCCACGCTCACTTGGCAGGGCACCAAGGCGGATGCGGCAGCGGTTGTCGAGGCCGCATCACAAGCCATGTCAGCAGAACCTCAGGTATGGTGGGCTGCCTTCAATTCGATACTCACTTCGACTCTAGCACCCAAGCATGGCAGCTGACGTGGCAGTCACATGGGGAATCACATGGCCTCTTGGCAGGGTGCCCGGCTGGCTCCCTCCCCCACCCCTTTGCTAGCTGGCTGCATAACGACAGCTGGTGTGATTTGCATCAAGACTTGCAAGTCCTTTTGGCTCCCATGTCACCTCTCCCCAACCCCACCTGTCTGCAAGCTCATTCTCAGTCTCTGAGCTTATGAGCTGATTCTCCCCCAACATCTGTTTCAATGTTTGGACTGCCACAGGTAGCGCAGCAGGATGTGTTCACCGCCCTGGCCGACCTGCTGTCCATCTTCTTCTTGACTTCCTCCCGACTTCCTCTTGCTTGCTGGCCTGCCACAGGTGGCGCAGCAGGAGGTGTTCACAGCCACCCTGGCCGACCTGCTGTCCCTTTTAGAAACGGCGACCAGCGGGGAGACAGGCATCCGCGCATCAGGTCAGTTCAAGTTTAACACGACGTACATGGGCGGCACTTGTGTCTGGAAATGCTCTGCTTTGTGGGAAGGATACTAGTGAAAAAGACGGGGTGCCCGGCATCAGGTCGGTTTGTTGTACAAACAAACATGGGAGCGTGGCGGCAGCTGTGCTGTGGTTAAACCTGCCCCTCATTTGCGGGAAGGCAAGGCCCATCAGGGGGAGGTGGGAAGGTTGGCAGCGAGTTGGGTGAAGTGGGGCGGGATGGATCTGTGTATGGGAGGTTGCTTCGGGGTATGCCGGGGTGCGTGTGTGGTGGGTGGCAGGGCAGGGCATTGTATCGACAGCCCCGCCAGGGACAGAGGGAGGCAAACCGGGAATGACAGCCGCTTTGCTGTGAAGTTGCGTATCAAGGGAATGTGGCAGCGTAGGCAAAGCAGGTCAACAATGATAGGTGTTTCCCGCTACACGCGGTGCCGCCCCCTGCCCACGCTGCAAACAAGAATCCCCTGGTGATTCACGCTGGCTGTTTGCACACGTGCCTCCGCTGTTGCAGTCAAGAGCGTGCTGATTGGCAAGGTGCCGGACCGGGGCGGGCGGCCCGAGGGGCGCAAGCGGGATGCGGAGATGCCGGCCTGGTCAACACGTCGGGTGAGCTGGCAGCCCTGCTACGCATGCCATGGTTGGTGGGCAGTTGCTGAGCGGTGCACCATGCGGCCTGGTGGACACGCCGGGTGAGCTGGCAGCCCTGCTACGCATGCCGTGGTTGGTGGGCAGTTGCTGAGCGGCGCAACATGCC
>JTEE01000239.1:262469-312339 GCA_002896455.3 Chlorella sp. ArM0029B | reverse complement strand
GGGGGGGCAAGCGGTGCCCAGATCCAACCCCATCACCTTGAGCTCCACAACACTCGTGAGATGAAATGAACAATACAACCCGAGCAACTAGTAGACAACGATTGCAAGCTAGTAGCAAACAACGGAGAACCGGAGGCTATGAAGCATCATGATCAAGTGGATGGTGTGCAGGATGCATGTGAGCAAGTTGTGCCCTAAATCCCAACCTAGCTGTCTGCCTCAGCAACAGTCCCCGCACGTGCCGCCGCCCGTGCTGCCTGCCGCTCTGCCCCCAGCGCCTTGCACACGGGCCGGTGCCCCAGTGGCCCGCGCCAGTCCGCCGTCGCGCAGGCCGGCCCGCAGTACCACACTGCTCGGCAACCGCCGCACCGCTTGCTGCCCGGCTGCTCACCGGCGCCAGCACTGCCCTCAACTCCCAGGTTGGCGCAGCGCAGGTCGGCGCAGCTGCGGGTGCTTGTGCCAGCCGCAGGCGGCTGCTTGTGCCAGCCGCAGCCTGTCGGCAGCCTGCTGCTCGGGCGCCTCCCAGCGCTGCTGCAACAGCTGAGCAGCTGCAGCTGCTGCCTGCAGCGCGTCGTCTCGGTGTGCGGCCCACAGCTGAGCTGCTGGCAGGAAGAGCGCACGCCTCTGCAACTCCTCGTAAGAAATCTCCACCGTCGACTTCACCCAACTTTGCACTTCTTCCGGCAGCTGTGGGGCCTGGCGTGAGCTGGGCGCGTCTGCGATGCTTGCCAGTTCCACAGCGGCTAGGCTGCAAAGCGTGTCAAATGCCGAGAACGGCACGAATGCTTGCTCGGCAAAAGACACCTGCACGGCAACAAGGTAAAATTTGGAGGTACTTGTTTCCACATGCACCGTTCATCCTATTAGGTTAGATAACCCATAAGTTAGATAAAACCTAATCCTATCTAGATAACCATACCAGCCGACTCTCACACCTACGCACCTGGAGCTCAGCAGGGACATGCGCTCCAGATAGAGCAGCCGCTAGGCTGTGGCCGCTGCCCTGTGCCAGCAGAGCCTCTGGCAGCGCCACCACCTGCTGCATGGTGCCGTCCAGCAGCAGCGCGGCGCACAGACGACGGCATCGTGCAATTGTGACGATCAGATTCCATGCCACACGGCGCCCGCAGTCCAGAGGTAGATCTTGGTGCAGCTGCAGGCAGGGGGTGGGTTGCTGGCTTTGAACCGGTGTGCAGTTAACGATTCCATGACAGGCTGCTCAGCGAGCTCACTGGCAGTGCAACTGACTCAGCTCCAAAGCAGTGGCGCAAAGCAGTGGCGCAGTCTGGCCAGCCGCGCAGCAAGGGCTGGCATGCATGCGGCACATTCGGCATCTCACCGCAGCCTGCACCAAAGGGGTGATGATGGCCACAGCAGAGGTCACGGCAACTGGTGGGGCATACTCCATTGCACGGGACAGCTGGTCAATCCACCACGTCGAGGCCAAAGCCCTCTCCGGCATGTCTTGCATTTCCTGCACGCTTCCCAGCCTGGCGAATAGCACTAGCAGCGCCTGTAGATGCGCCGCACCCGCCGCCTCCAGCTGCCTGCATGGGAATGGCAAGGTGCACAACAGTCGGTGCCTCGCTGGATGGGCTTAATTGCTATCAGGGAGCAGGCGTCACTGCAGACCAGCGGCGCAAGGCAGCACAATACAATGGCATTGGGATCCTGCCACAAAAACATGCGTGGCCTCTTCCTCGTTATGTTTCTAGTCGAATGCCACCCTGTCTGCCCTCACTTGTCATTGCGCCGGGCCCACCTGGCCACGATGGGAGGCTGCCCGTCCTCGTTTGCTGCCTGCTCATCCCCTCCTAGCATGCCCAAGTTGTCCAAGATGCCAAGCACGTGACCCGCAGTTTGCAGCATGCCGCCCCAGCCGTGCCTCCATAGCAGCGTGATGGGCTCATCGCTGCTAGGCTGCTGGCTGGCAGCCCAGTGCACCAAGCGGCACACTCGGGAGTGCAGCTGCAGCGCCAGCGGCACCACCGCTGCAAGCTCAGCTGCCAAAGCCTCCCGGTGGGCGGAACCCGGTGGGCACCCCGACGCCAGTTCAATCACGTACTGATTTGCTGACTCAGCTGCCACTGACACGAGCGCCGACACAATGTCAACTGCACCTTCCACTTCCTCTGCACCAAAGGGTTCCTCCCGCTGCTGCTGCTGGCCCGCGTCTGCTCCCTCGGCTGCCAGCCGCTGCACCACCATTGGAAGCAGTCGCAGAGCCGCGTCTGCTGCTGCCAGAACCGTGCTGAGCTGCTCCACGCTTGTGAGGGGGCGAGGTATTGCTGTGGCTGCTGCTGCGGCAGCGACCCGCCATTCAGTGAGCACGCGCTGCTGCCTGCACTGTGCGGGAGTCAGGCTGACAAGCGCCTGCAACGCTGCGACCAGCCGTGGGAACAGGCGCAGCACTGGCCAGCTGGCAGACCCATGCGTCGTGAGCTGCCAGGCGTGCAGCGCGCGTGCTGCTGCTAGCCAGGCTGACACGAATGTCTCCACGGTGAGGCCTGCTGGTGGGGCTAGTGGCAGCCGTTCCACCAGCCGCACGCCAAGCTCCTGTGAACGTGGAAAGTGACGGTGACATGACGGTGGGAAGGGGTCATGAGCCTCCACAGGTCACAAACTCCCCCGCCCATCTTGTTCCTGATCGACCAAAGAGGAGCTGTAGGCCGCACCTTGCTGCAGAATCCGCCTCACCTGTATCGCGTCCAGCGCCTGCCCCCGGCGCAGCTGTTGTGCCAGTGCTTTAGACAGGCATTGGGCGCTGAACAGCATGTCCGCAGAAGTCAGCCTAATCCAGGAGTCTGGTGAACTCTGTATGCTGTTCTGGGGCCCGCCTGTGGGTGCATCCACAGGAACCACCAGGGGCACCGCTGCTGCCAGGTAGAACCTGGCTAGCTGCACCAGCCGGCGCTGCAGCGCAGCGTCCGCTTGCACCGCCGCCTGCACCCCGGAAAATGCTGCTTGGCCCTGGTACAGCAACTCTGAGCAGACGCCAGCAAAGCTGTCCAATACCAGCGGCATGGCTGCAAAGGAAAAGGAACGAGCAGGAGGTGTCAGCCCCAACAGTACTGCACAGCAAAGCAGGGCATGCACGTTGCACTTCTGCGGCTTACCTGGCAGGCCGCGCAGGCGCGGAGCCATCCGCAACAGGTCGTCCGCCAGCGTTGCCAGCCAGCGGACCGTCTCCGCTGGCGGGAACACGCTGGATACTTCAGGTGACGGCATCTGGAGCAGCTTGGTTGCTGTGTTGAGGAGGTTGCCAACCAGGCGCTGGCGCTCGCCCTCGGTGGCAGCCTCCAGCAGTTGCCAGCCACTCCCAAGAAGCAGCGCCGCGCCTTGTAGCAAGCCAAGGCCGTCAGCGGCGCTGCACTCAGCCGCTATCAGCACGCTGCTTGCAGAGTTCAACACGTCCACGCCTGCCTCCACTTGGTGCCAGGCGGCCGCCACGCCTCTAGAGGCACCCTGCATGGCACAACGCGCCTGCCTGTCCAGCCGAGCCAGCAGAGGCCCCAACCGAGCCAGCTGACTGCAGGCGTTGGGGAGGGAAGTACCAGCGGCAGGCAGCGAATGTGAGAAGAGTGTTTGAGCACTGGCGCCCTCACAGGTTAGGCTGCAGCGGCCCCTACAAGCGGCACTGGCGCCTGCGCGGCGCCCGCTGGAGCACGCCGCCCACTGGACACCTCAGGCTCACCCGCCCAACAGCCGGCTTTCCGCGATGCTGCAGCTCGGCGCCCCTACGTCCACGAACGAGTTGACGCTGGCAATAAACAGCAAACATGGCCCCAGAGCCCCAGCCGGTGGCAAGCTGCGTGCGTGCCTGCCCAGCAGCGTCAACACGCCGTCCAGGGAGCGCGAGACCTCGAGCAAGACTGCCGCCGACATGATCAGGGCTTAGCAGAGTGGCAGAAAGCGGAGGAGGCACCCGCGCCTTCGGCTCGGCCCAGGAAGAAGGCACGCTGCGCCCAAAGTCGATCTCGCGCGCTTTCAAGAGCCAGGCATCTGCTCCGCCATTTCCCGAGTCTGGAAAGTAAGTGGCCCTCTTTCTGGAGTCGGGTAGCACCGCTGCCGCTCCGCTGCTGTCTGCTGCCGCCGCATTAGGGCACCCTGTTTGGCACCGCCCTAGCTTGTGCCAACTCGTCTCTTATTGACCACCAAAACAGCCATGCAGAAAGTGTTGGCAGCATGCATGTTACAGATAAGAGGCGGCTTTTGTCTGCGCAGGTTGCGTTAACCCAGTCAGTTGCGTGTCGGGAACCGCCGGGGCCCGCCAGCGCGCCACCAATCAATTAATCAATAACATCGACTGTTGCCGCCTTCCTGCCGCCGCACCGCTGCGTGTGCTCAGCCTGCACATTAGCAGCTTACTGCAACAGAGGCATGCACATTGAGGTAGCGTTGCAAACAGTTTGACCAGCCTGCTCATGCATCCTGCAAGCATTGCCCTGAGGGACACAGGGAGGCGAGGAGGCACTGGGGGACACGACACGTTGGCAATGCAAGAGGCGAAATCAAGCACTGCCTAACGGGTGCGAGCCAACAGCATGCCAGGATGTGGTAATGCCTCCGTTCTGCGCCCCAACCAGGGGTGGCTGCTATCGCCCGCGCACGCTGCTATGCCTCCGGCAGCACCATCGCCAGGGTGCCCCAATGGGCTGTGCCACTGGCAGCCATGCGCAAGGAATCGCCCGATACAGCTGCACCCGAGCGTGCAACGGCCGCCCCCCCCGCCTGCCGCCTGCCACTGTGCTCACGGCCCGCCGGCGCCGGCGCCGCCCGCCCCGCCCTCCGCGTCCTCCCCCATATGCATCTGCTCCTCGGCCTCCTGCTGCTCCTCGGCCTGCTCCTCCTCCACCGGTTGTTGCTCCTCTTCCCAAACCTCGTCATCATCATCGTCATCATCATCATCATCGCTGCTGTCGTCTCCCTTCCCCCTGCCTTCCTCCTCTGTGTCACTCCCAACCACCGCAGGCAGCCCCTCCGGGGAGATGCCCCTTGAGGCCACCCACAATAACTTGAATTGGTTGACGTGCTGCCGCAGCAGCCGCACTTCGTGCCGGCAGCGTGCCACCTCTTGAGTGAGGGGGGCCAGGTCCACTGCCGTCTCTGGCAGGTCGTTGATGGCCAGTGCTATGGACCCCAGCTGAGAGCCCAGTTGTGAGGCCAGTTGTGAGGTCAGTTTGGGAATGAGCTTGCTCTCCAGCAGCACCATGACCTGCTCGATGCTCTGCCTGCAGTACACAAGATGGCACACACAGTTCGGGGAGGCAGCAGAGGCACCGCTGGTGAGCCTGGAGCGTTGAGGGGTGCGGGGATGGGGTACTGTCGCAGGTGCAGTGCAAGCGGGACTGACAGCAAGAAACGCAACATGTCAGCATCATGCATGCACTAGGTGCACGTGCAAGAGGGGCTGTCACAAAAGGCTCAATCATGCCAGCGTAAGGCACAGCTGCACTGCACTAAGTGGCACTTACTGTTGCGCTGCCTCTGTGCTGTAGATGTCCACTCCCGCGCTCCAGAAGCCCTCTGGCATGGTGGGATCAGCACGCTCCACCGCTTCAGCCAGTGGCTGCGGAGGCGGGAGCAAGTCAGGCGCGAGGTGCAGAGTTCTGGTCAGCTAAAAACAGACGCAAGCCTCCGGCTCGGGTTGCATTACGCAGAGCTAGATCATCAGCCCGGCAGGGGGAAAAGGGCGCAAGCCGACAGGGAATGCATGGACATGATGCAAAGCGCACAGCATGCAGGGAGCCGCAGAGCCGTTCCACAGAGTGCAGCCATTAAAGTAAAAGTATATAAGTATAAGTGTATACTGCCTGCAAGACTCCCCATGCAACACTGCATAGCCTCCCTGCAAGGACTGCCAAGCGCAGCACCCAAAGCACTCACGTGCAGCCCGTAGAAGAGAGCCTCCCGCCGCAGCTGCTGCCGCTCTTGCAGCGTGGGCGGCAGCGGCACGCAGCCGTCCCTCAGAAAGTTGAGGATGAGAGGGAACCAGCGGGGGTCCCTGCAGCAGGAACAGGTGTCGGCAGTGCACACGAAAGCTGAGCGTTGCACAGCGTAAGAGGTCGAGGCGAGTAAATACGAGCGGAAGAAACAGCCCAAGGGTGTGGGCTTGAGGAAGCCAGCAGGGAATCAAGCCAAAGGCAGCAGTCAGCTACCAGGTAGACAAGCGGCCGTACTGTGCCATTCTGTGGCCCGGGCCTTCTTGGCACTGCTTTGATTGAAAGGGCCGGAGGACGCACACCTGTCAATGAACACGTTGCCACTTTCATCTCGCAGCATCGTGCCCTGCAGCCCCTGTGCGTCCCCAGGAGAAAAGACGCTGTGCAGGAAGTGTGGGGCGGTGGAGGTGAGCGTGGTGAGCGTGGTCCAGAACAGCTGGCCACCAACGTTGACACAGACGGGCGCATTGGCACGCTGCATGAAGGGCATGATAAACGAGAGCAGGCAGGTGTGTGCAAGTTGCCAGTGGGGACGGCTGCGCCTGCACGAGCGGGTTGGGCAGCGCTGCCGCTGCAGAGGCCCGCCACTCCCGCCACTGCCGGCGGTGCGCCTGCGCACAGCGCCGACTCCTGATCGAGATCAGTGTAATTGGCCTAAGCACGCAAGGCTGGAGCTTAGCACGCAGGTTTTCGCGCACGCGCACCTGCACCTCTTCCCTGGCCCGGTTCATTTGCTCAAGTTGCAGGATATGGCAATCACTCGCAAATACCAGCCAGTTTTGAAATTCACAACAACCAAAACAAGGTCCTGTCGTGCCCCCGCCGGGCGCAGCGCCGGCAGCATGGCCGGCGGTGCACCTCCCAGGTCTGCCAGAAGACAGCTGCGCAGTGCAGCACACCACCGCAAGAAGACAGTGCACGCTTGCTGGCACGGTGGGTGCAGGCAAAAACAGCCTCAGCAGGGCAGCCGTGCGCCAACTGGCCCGCCCCGCTTTGGCCTGACTGAAGGCCGCACTGCCCCTGTTATGACTACAGTGGAACGGAACACTCACGATGAACACAAGTAGCTTGCATGCACCCCACTGCCTTCGCATCAACTGGATCCAGTTCGGGCACTGCCTCTGTCTCCCCCAAGCCTGCCAGCCAGCAAGCTGCTCTGCCTCTCTCCATGCGTTTCAGCTCTCGCCATACAGCACCCGCTCATGCCTCTTTCCACCTGTCTTTGCCTCATCTGATTTTGACTTTCTTGCATGTGCTGCCGAGGCAACTGTGGGGGGAAGCGAGAGAGGCACACAGGGGGGAGAGCAGCGCGCGCTTTGCCACGCTTTGCCGAGGGGATGTGCGCAGCCGTCGGGGCGCCGGCCCCCTGGCAAGGGGGGCGCGACATCCGCGGCGGCGGTGCGGCTCTCTAGAAAGGGGGAGGCTGGGGCCGGGGCTGGGGCCGCGCCAGGCCTCGGCACCGCAGCCGCCCCCGCTACCTGGCGGTTCACAAGGGCTGTAAAAGCCAGTGTGCCCGCCAGATCCGCTACTACTGTCTGTGGGCGGCGCCGCAGCGGGCGCACACGCCTGGGGAGGGAGTGCACCGCTGCGCCCGCCCGCCGCCAGCCAGCGGGCAAATCGCCCGGGCTGGTCGGCTCCATTGCTGTCGTCGCCTGCTCTGCTGCTGCTGCTGCTTGCCCCGCTGCGGCGCCGAGCGGGCCGGGGGCAGGCGGCGAGAGGTTGCATCTCGCGTCTGCTCCCTAGTGCTGAGCGCTGAAGACGGAGGTAGACAGCGGCCAAGAGGGGGAGGGAGTGGGGTGGGGGAGGGGTGGGGGGGCGTGGCTGTTTGGGCTGTATCATTCACGTCGCGACGGCAGCGTCTGTAAGGCGCTCTCGCCGCTGCTGCCGCCCGCGCCCTCCGGACAGCCAACCAACCGGAGGCACGGGCGACGTGTGATGGGGGTGGCTGCACCCCGCCTCAGATGAGGTCGGCAATGTTGGAGGGCAGCTCCTGCGGGGCGGGGAAAGAAGAAAGAAAGGAGAGGGCAGTGGGAGGTGAGCAGGCAGGGGTCGGCAAAGCTGGGCTGGGGCAAAGCGGGCACAGCAAGAGTGCAAGCAGCTTGTGAGCTATCCATCACCCCGGTGCCGGCTGCCGCCCAATGGCGCTGCAGGGCAGCTCTCCTGGTAACCTTGCAGACGGCGTGGAAGCCCAGCACCCACTTTCGACACCAGGCACCGCCCGATGGGGCCGACCCAGGCCGCGAGCACGGCACAAAGCATGGCGCAGCTGGCGCAGCAGGATGCAGCGGGGCACAGCCAACAGGCGCACCTCGATCACGGTGTTGTAGAAGCGCTGAATGTCCTGGAGCAGGCGCTCGTCGTCGTTGGTCACAAAGTTGATGGCCACACCCTGCGGGGGGGTGAGAGGAGACACAAACAAACAAAGCGGGTGATCAACAGGCGCAAGGGCAGGGGCAGGGGCGCTGACGACAACCAAGATTTCGGAGTGGGCAACACAGTTGATGGCCACACCCTGCGGGAGAGGAGAGGAGGCGCACAGGTATGAGAGTGGGAACAGATACGGATCCGGCACGGGGAGCACTGGTGCACAGCAATGCTCACACACATGGCCATACTCAGCAGAATGGGGCAACAACACAGAGCGGTCTGGAGGATGGGAGGTGGGCAGCGGGGCCCGCTGCCAGCGGCAAAGCGGGTTGTGCAATGCCGCCGGCAGGACAGGCCTCGCTCGTCCCCCAAGCCGGCCCCAGCGCAATTCAGCGCAGCTCACCTTGCGCCCGAAGCGGCCGGAGCGCCCGATGCGGTGGAGGTAGTTCTCGGGATTGTTGGGGAGGTCATAGTTGATGACCAGCGACACCTGCAAATGACAGGCGGGAGGCGGTTGTAAGTCGCGATTACGGTGGGCATGCGCGCGTTCCATCGCGTTTGCATCGCGAGGCCCTTTGCACCTTTGCATCGCGAGGCCCTTTGCCGCTCTCCCTTTACCGCTCTTCGCTACACTAATGCCGGAAAGAAACCTGAGCGCCAGGCTAACGATCAGGGCCTGTGAGACGGCGCCCAGCTGCCGCCGCTGCCGCCGCTGCCAGCCGCAGCAATACCCCCGCGCGCAGCCCAGCAAGTACCAGCCCCGGCCACTCTCGTCACCTAAACACAGGACAATGATAGACACCGCCGCAGGGGGGCTCAACCAGCCCTCAACCAAGCCGCAGCCATGCCCCAGAGCATGCCGGCTACAAGCCGTGCCCTGCAACCCCTGCCCCTAGCGATGCTGTCGTGCCCTGCTGCTGCCGCTGCCCGCACCTGCTGCACGTCAATGCCACGGGCCAGCAGGTCGGTGGTGATGAGCACGCGGGAGGAGCCGGAGCGGAACTCGCGCATGATGACGTCGCGCGTGTTCTGCAGGCCAAGGAAAGGAAGGGAGGGCGACACCCAACCACCGGTTTGAAGGGTGAAAGAGGACACAGCAGCGCTTGTTGTGCGGGCAGCAGCAAGTGCGCTGGGCCTTGCATTCCCCATCCCACAAAGGATCGCTGCTAGCAGCACCGCAGCAGCAGCAGGCCCTTCCAGGCGGGCCCAGGCTGGTAACCGCGGCACGCTGCCCCCCCCCACACACAAACTTCCGTAGTCCACAAACAAAGTCTAAATATTGGCCCATGTTCTTTTGTTCATCAAGAGAATGCCCCCGCACCTGGTCCATGTCACCGTGGGTGGCGGACACGGTGTGGTCGCGCTCGCGCATCTTGTCGGTCAGCCAGTCCACCTGCAGGGGAAAGCGTGGCAGGAGGCAGATGCTTAGGAGGGATAGGCGGTGTGCACTGTGCAGGTGAACATGCAGGCAGGCCGAACTGGAGAGAGAACGACAACAAGCTGTGCCGCGGCCGTTGCCACTGAGGCGAGCTGTCAGCAGGAGCGGGCAAGCGATGCTGTGCCTCATCAAAATAAAGCACAGCATAGCAGCAACAGCTGGACCTAGGCATGCACCAGGCAGGACAACAAGTGCTGGTAACTGAGGTGAGGTGCGTGTGGCAGGGCGCCCACCTTCCGGCGGGTGTTGGCGAAGATGACCGACTGGGTGATGGCCAGGGTCTCGTACAGGTCGCACAGGGTGTCCAGCTTCCAGTCCTCGCGCTCCTGCGGTACCACGGCAAGGTTAGGGTCGGGGATTTAGTACCCAAAGCAGGGGCGCCGTAGGCGCCGCTGGGGGCTAAAGCAATGATGATTGAAGAAAGATCACGTGCGCCCCGCAGCGTCCCGTCCAACGGTTGGCGGCAGCAGAGCTTGCAGGGCAGGACAGGTCCCTGGCTGTGGTACTGCACGTTGTCGTGGATGGTACTGCATAGCGGCGGTACAGCGTCAGCCACTCACCACGTTGACGTAGAACTGCTTGATACCCTCAAGGGTCAGCTCGTCACGCTTGACCAGAATGCGCACCTGCAGAGGGGGGGGACAAGCCAAGCAAGCAGAGGGCAGAGGGGCAGGCAGGGGTGGGAGGCGGGGAGGGTGGGGCGCGGGCGAGCCACACGGTTTGCAAGGCAGACAGCTGGGCGCAGCAGCCGCGGCACGGCACATGCTGCGCCGCGGCACGGCACATGCGGCTGTCGTGCCAGGCAGCAAAGTGTACGGCCAGGGCCAGCGCCGGGCAGCCGGGGGCCAGCAGGCGCAGGGCACAGCAGGCACAGCACAGGCACTCTGCTGACTAGCACGTAGCACGGCGACCAGCATAGCACAGCATGGCACAGCAGGCGCGCCACTCCCCACTCACCGGCTTGTTCATGAACTTGCGGGTGATCTCAAGCGCCTCCGGGGGCAGGGTGGCAGAGAACACGCCCACCTGAAGTCAATAGTGTGTGGGGTGTTGGTGTGAGAGGGTGAGGATGTGTCATGATTGCGATAGCTGGAGGGTGCTGCGGTGCCAGGCAGCCTTTGCTGTGCTAGGTAGGTACCCCTCGCACCAGCGGCGTATCGATGCAGGGTGACCCGCAATCGCATTTGAGCCCCACTGTGTCTGACTATGTAACAGAAGCCCTGCGCCGCCAGCCACCCACACTCCATCACTGCTTGAAATGAGGCAAGATGGCAGCGCATGCTGAGCTAGTTGTTGATAGGCAGCAGCTGGAAGACGTTGTGGACCACAGGTGGACACCCAATCTGAACCCCCAACCCCACTCCTGCCACCCGGCCCCGGCAGCGGAAGTCGAGCATGCTGCTGACCTGGATCTTGGGGGGCAGCAGCTGGAAGATGTCGTAGATCTGGTCCTTGAACCCGCGGGACAGCATCTCGTCGGCCTCGTCCAGCACAAACATCTTGATCGAGTCGGCGCGCAGGGCGCGGCGGCGCAGCATGTCGTACACGCGCCCGGGGGTGCCCACAACCACGTGCACGCCCGCCTGCAGAGGGAGAGGAGGGGGAGGGGGAGGGAGGGAAGGAGGGGTGAGGTGGGCGAAGGAGGAGGGGGAGGAGGGGCAAAAGGGCATGGGTCAGGAAGGAGGGAAGAAGGTGGCTGAAAAGAGGACGGCGCGCATGTGCGGAAGTGGTGCCAATCTGAACCTGCCGGCGCCCAACCGCCAGCGAAAGCCTGCCCCAAAGCAGCCAGGCATCTCGATTTCACATGCCGCAGCGCAGGCGCTGCCGCACCGCTCGCTAAGGCTATTTCCTCCCCACCCACCCACGCGTGCACCTTGAACAAAGAGGCAACACAAACGGCCCAGACATGCAAGGACAGCGCGTCAAACCAGCTCACCTGCAGAATGCGAGTGTCTTCGCGCACGGAGGTGCCGCCCACGCAGGCGTGGCACTTGACGCTCAGGTAGTCACCCAGGGCGCGCATGACCTGTGGGGCCACAGAAAGAGGAAATAAAGAAAGAGGGCAGTACAATTAGCACTGGTGGCGCATGACCCAAATTTGAGTGCAGAAGGTGAGGCAAGAGGGTGTGTGCAAATGTGAGCAGGGGCGGAAACATTCGTTCATTCAGTCATTCGTTTCACAGCGCTGCAGAACAGCACAAGAATGTGCCGCAGACGGCCAGGCGGGGGAACCTGGCAGCAGACATTGGCACCCGCTGGTGGGCGCGAGATGCATGCCACCCAGCACGGGGTCCGCCACCACGACAGCACTGCCTCACAGGTGCCCCCTCACCTCCTGCTGCGCCAGCTACTCTATGCGTGTTGCAAATTGGAAGCACACAGCAGTTGGTGCTGACAAAAAAAAAAAAAAAAAGTTGTACACGGTGCCCCCTCACCTTCTCGATCTGCTGCGCCAGCTCACGCGTGGGGGCCAGCACCAGGGCCTGGCACTCAACCAGAGCGTAGTCCAGGTTCTGTAGGCAGGGGGGCAAAGGGGCAGGGAGGCAAAAAGGAACGGCGTTGGAAGACAGAATGGAAAGTAGAGCTACGAGTTGGGTTTGGGACGGGGCCAGGAAAAGTGTGTGCACACGCAGCGGCAAGGCGTCCGACCGCGGGAGGGGCAGATGGGAGCGCCTCAGATATGGCTGGCTGCGTGCGCTGTGCTGCGCTGTGCGGTGCTGCCTGCTGCTGGCCTGGCCGGTGGGCTCGAGAACGTTGCAGCCAGCCGCGCTTGCTACCCTGTTGCATGGCTACTTCTAGCAGAGGTGCGCTTGCGGGATTGATCTGCACGCCAGCCGCTTGCCGTGCACGGACCGTCGTGCCTGCCAAATTCCACACCGCGCCTGCTCAAGCCGCGCGCCCCGTGTTGCTGACGATGTACCGCGTTCAAGTTCGCTGGGGCCGTGGCAACCGGCTTGCTGGCATGCAGTGTGGATGCTGCTCTGGAAGGGGCGGTTTATAACGCCGCCGACGCCGCCGACACTAGCGCAGCTGTCGGGAGCCCAACAGGCGCGCCCCTGAAGGCTGCCACCGCCGCTTTCAAACGCTGCGCGCCACCTCCTGCTCCAACTGCCGCACACTCCAGTGGTGCTGCTCCAAGTGCTGCCGTCTGTGCTGCGGGTGGAGCGGCCGCCGCCACTTGCTCCCATCTAAGCTGCACGCTAATGAAGGCTTCGCCGGTGCCCCGAGGCGGCTGGCTGCCCACAGTGGAGTCACAGAGCATTGAAACAGGCCCACCCAGGGCAGCGCGCACAAGCTCGGCACCCAGCGTGCCTGCAGCACAGATCAGGCCGGCTGCCAGACACAGGCACCCAGACAGAGCACCCAGATGGGGCGCCCAGCCCAGCCCGGCCCGGCGAAGCACCCACCTGCAGGATGCCGGCGCAGAAGGTGGCGGTCTTGCCGGTACCGGACTGCGCCTGCTGGATCACATCCAGGCCCTTGCCGAACGGCACAATACCCTTCTGCTGGATAGCAGAGGGCTTCTCGAAACCTGCGGGCAGGCAGCAGCGGCGGTGACGGCGGCGATGGTGAGCCTCCGCTCAGCCCAAAACCTTGCGGCAGCGTTCCAGACGATCGCCTGACCGCCGCTTCAAAACTTCCTGTGCTTCCCTTGCTCTGCTGCTGCTCCTGCCGTTGCCTGCTGCGGTGACTGTTGCATGCTCCCCCGCGGTGCCTGCCTGGGTTGCCCACTGTGCAGCTGCCAGCCGCCTGCCCCACGCAAGCACGCACCGTACGCGTAGATGCCGCGCAGCAGGTTCTCGTGCAGCTGCATCTGGTCGAAGCTCTCGAAAGTCTCGTTCCAGTCGGTGAAGTACTCGCTGGTCTCACCCGCACCACCCATCCTGCAGCAGGGAGAGGAGGAGGCGACGGCGACGGCGACGGCAGGGCTGGTCAGCTCCCGCCCCCGCCTGCCTGCGCCTGCGCCCGCTGATCATGCCGACCGGCCCGCTGGCTGCTCCCTACGCGCAGCCGGCCGATCGTACGCGCCCTGGCCCCGCTGATGGGCACGAGCAGGCGCTGCTCGGGGCGCCAGGGGCCCTGACCCTGCTGTCCACTGGCTGAAGGTTCAAGTGTGCGCCCCGCTCCCAGTCGCCAGCGGCGCGGCTCCAGTGTGCTGCACTCACACTTCCTCCATCTTCTGGTCGAATGCCTTGGCATCGTAAGCGTTTCCAGGTCCCTCAGCCATGATTGCGACTTTGCACCTGCAGGGCGGGGTGGTCGCACCGAGGCTCAGGGGCTGCGTCCATGCTGTCCCCCGCTCCCCCGCTCGGGTGAGCCCCCAGGCGGCCGCCATGCTTCTCCCACCGCGCGCGCCGCCATGCTGATGGCTGCCTGGCGCACCTTTAAGGAAGCAAGAGCGTCAGCAGTGAGCGGTGCAGGTATATGAACCCTGCAAGAGACCGAGTGCGCCGAGCTGCGCCCGATTTGGCGGTGCACTGACACCTGCCCTCGTGGCGACCCGGGCCGTGGCGGCCCGCTTCCCCCCTCTGCCGCACGCCTGCATCACCCCAAGTTTCCCGCGGTGCCTAATTGCCATCATGCGGGCCTGTAGCGGTCGTCGGGGAGTGGAGCTTCAACCTGGCATGTGGTCTCCCAGGCACCGTTTGAGAGAGCTCACAGCCCGCATGTTCCGGACACTGTGCATATGGAGGGGGCAGGTTGCCACCCCAGCGAGCGACACCGGGCAGTGCGCCTGGCAACAGCGGGGGCGGCGGCGGCAGAACTGGCGTCACAGCTGAAAGGTGTTCGTGTTGCAAGGGTGCACAGGCTACGAACTGGCACACGTTGGCAGCTTGGCTCGTCAACAATGAGAGAGACAGCCACGAGCGGGGAACGGGATAATACAAGCATGGGTTGGATGTGGTGTGCGATACAACCAAACGAGCAGCCGCCCTCTCAATGTCGGGGGCTGGGTGGGAGGGGCCGCCGCATACATGCAGCACAGGCAGAGCCAGCAAGCAGTTCTCGTGAAACGAAATAAGACTGGATAGGAGGGGATGCAGACCGAATGGGTTTATTGAGCTGTGTGTGTGCACGCGTGCATGTGTGTGTGTTTTCTGAGCGAAGAGGGTGCAGTGGAGGGGCAGCAGGGTGTGCGCCCGCCTGCGGAGTCTGCACCTGCATCAACAACGCTTGCCACTGCCACTGAGCGACCAGCGCAGCTGCTGATATAGGCCGTACAAGTTATTGCCGCCGCCTTGTCCGTCCACAGCGGCAGCAGAAGCAGCAGCACCGCGCTGGGCAGCGGGCCTTTAGGCGCTGCCAGCTGGCGGCGCAGTCGAGGGGGAGCCGGCACCTGCAGCACAGCGCAGCACACAGCACAAAGTCGGCACACCAGTTGGGTATGGCACAGCATAGATCGGTGGGATCATGGAGTAAAATATCCGCAACCTTAACGCGGGTGTAGAGAGTCCAAGAGGCCAGGCCCAGGCATGACACAGCACGGCGAAAGATGAGGTTGGAAGCAGCCGTTTGCACAGGGAACACACAGCCCACCCAGCCACACCCAGCACTGCGCTGTGAAGGCCCAACATGCTGCCCAGCATACATGAACGTTGCCACCTTGGCGTCTGACCTGGTGGGCCGCCAGGCATGGTGGGTCTCAAGGCAGGCAAGCACATAGGCAGGCACAGGCAGGCAGGCAGGCAGGCAGGCTTAAGCTGGGCGCTCACCTGCCGCAGTGGCTTCCTGGGGCGGCCCGTCGCCAGCAGCCGCTGCAGCCGCCTCTACAGACGCCGAAGCCTCCATCACAGTTGAGGGCATGCCAGATGGCATGTCGTGTATGTTCTGACGTGGCTCCGGCACGTCCTGAGGAAGGTGGACGTCAAAGGGAGACGGCGGCTGCGCGGGCTGCGCTCGTGCTGCTGCGGGCACACCGCCGCCGCTGAAGGGAGGCGGCGGGGCTGCGCTGCTCATGATCTGAGGCGCTGCGCTGCCAAACGGCGAGGGAGGCGGGGGGGCTGCGCTACTGATGATTTGTGGCGCCACCGGCGCTACCACATCGCTTCCAAAGGGCGACGGCGGCGGGGCAGCAGCGCTGCTGATGGTCTGCCCTCCTCTTGCCGCTGCTGCTGCTGCTGGAACGTCGCCGAAAGGCGAGGGCGGCGGGGGCGCTGCGCTGCGTACGACCTGGGGGCCGGCCGCCGCGCTGCCAAAGGGAGATGGGGGAGGTGCTGCCGCGCTGCTAATGGTCTGTGGCACTGCCGCTGCGCTGCCAAACGGCGAGGGAGGCGGGGGGCCTGCGCTGCTGACAGTCTGCCCCCTTGCTGCTGGTGCGTCGCCGAAAGGCGAGGGCGGCGGCGGAGCAGCGCTGCTGATGGTCTGCCCTCCTCCTGCCGCTGCTGCTGCTGCTGCTGGTGCGCCGCCGCCGAAAGGCGAGGGCGGCGGCGGAGCAGCGCTGCTGATGGTCTGCCCTCCTCCTGCCGCTGCTGCTGCTGCTGCTGGTGCGCCGCCGCCGAAAGGCGAGGGCGGCGGAGGCGCTGCGCTGCTCACGATCTGGGGGCCGGCCGCCGCACCCCCAAAGGGCGATGGGGGAGGTGCTGCCGCGCTGCTGACGATCTGTGGCGCCGCAGCCGCCACCGCCGCGCTCCCAAACGGCGACGGCGGTGGCTGGCCGGCGCTGCTCACGCCGCCGCCGCCCGCCTGCTGCATCCAGGGTGCCGGCCCGCTGCCAAACGGTCCACCTGAGATGACCGCGTTGCTAGACACCACCGACGCGCTGGCTGTGGAGGCGCCAAAGGGGGAGGGCGGGAGCGGGGCGGTGCTCATCACAGAACCCCCGCTGGGCGCGCCAGGCATCATGTAGCTGCCAGACGTTGTTGCCGAGGTGGGAGGCGTGCCCGTCTCGCTGTACTGCGTGCCACCTCCAGCGGTGGAGGCCGCGGTGGAGGCCACGGTGGACGGAGAGGGAGGCTGCTGATGCTGCTGATGCTGCTGTGCCGCCGCCGCCGCCGCCGCCGCCGCCGCTCCCGCGGCCGCAGTGGCCACGGTGACGCCCCCGGGGGGGATGTTGGGGGTGCCGGGCGCGGGGGCGTAGGCGGTGCCGTTGCCTGCTGCTGTTGCTGCCACCGGGGCTGGCAGCGCAAACTGGGCCGCGTAGCGAGCAAAGTTGCGTGAGCCGGAGGGCAGCATCATGGCGCCGCCGGCAAGCACCGGCGCCCGTGAATTGCCGCGCCCCAGCCCCCGCGACTCACGCAGCACTTTCTCGGCAATCTTGCGGAGGTCAGCAATGATCTGCGGGGGGAGAGGGCAGGGGCAGGGCAGAAGCTCCCACGAAATTAGACTTGTGTGGGGCCACACAAAGTGGACGTGCAAGCGTCCCCGCCCTGCGCAGTACAGCAAAAGCGATGCAGGACAGGCGATCAAGGAATCACCCGGCTCGTGCTGTCGGGTCCAGCAACATGCAACGCAGGGGGCGGGGTGGGACGCATACGCGCCCATTCAGGGCCGGGCAGGGCAAGGGCGGGCAGGGGGCAGGCGGGGGGCACAGAATTGCTTGCACGGTGCAAGCCGGGCGCCCCCAGACAGCAGGAGTGGGTGCGCGTCTGTGCGTGTGTGTGTGCGCCCCACCTCCTCAAAACTGGGCCGTGCCGCAGGGTCCTCCGCCCAGCAGCGCTTCATGAGCTCCACATACTCGTCATACGCACAGAAGGTACCGCCAGGGTACTGCAAGAGGGTGGGCACGGGGGACAGGGCAGACGAGCGGGCACGTTAGCGAGGCACTGGTTGTGGTGGAAAGTGCAAGCCGGGGGCAGCACTCGCACGGTGCACGCAAGATCAGGTGGGAGGCCAGTGGGCAGGCAAAGCAGGCAAAGCAGGCAAAGCAGACATAGCAGGCAAAGCAGGCAAAGCAGGCAAAGCAGGCACAGCGGCGCACCTCTGCCGCAGCCCACTGGTCCTTGACTGCCGGCCGCTGCCCTTGCTGTGTCACGGCCAGAATAATCTGCAGGCAGGGCAAGTGAGGGGAGCAGAGGGGTGAGATGATCACACAAGGGGTGAGGTGATCACACAAGGATCATGGAGACGCGCAGGGAGGCAGGGAGGCACCGGCACAGCTGGCAAACAATGCTCAGGTATGCGCAGTGCTCTGGGACCTTCGGAGGACAGCAAAAGTGCCAAGAAGAGCCAGCTAGCGGCACGCCTGGCTGCCTGCCTGCCCCTCCAGCGGCCCCTCCTGACACCGCGTGGATTGATCAACTCAGTCCGCTTTTTAGGTCACTGGCACGCGTTGATGCACTGATGCACGGCATTTATGCCTTGATGCACACAGCAATACAGGCCCCCCTCCTTGCACACTGCTTGGCTGATCCTTCCGAAACATACTCGGTGCTTTGTAGAAGGAACCTACCTGGAAGCTGGACAGGTTTGGGAAGGGCATCTGCCAGGTGAGCAGCTCCCACATGATGAGGCCAAAGGCGTACACATCTGTGGTCTTGTTGTACTGCTGGTGCATGATGACCTGCAGCATGTGTGTGTGGGGGGGGGAAGGCAGGCAGGCGGGGGGTCAAGATGGGCGGGTGACCATGGGTGAGATGAGGGGCCCACATGAGGCGACCTGCCTGTACGCACAACAGTCCCAGAGGCAAGGAGCAAGCAGGGGGTCGAGACGGGCGGGTGAGATGAGGGTCAGGGGGCAGCGTGCCATGCAACAGTCTGTGAAAGATTGTCGGCAGGTAACAGTTAGTGCAGCCTGCGCGAAGCATGCCGGGTGCAGGGGCAGAGGCGGCGAAGCAGCCAGCTGGTGCACACGCTGCGGCACGCATGCTGCCAGCTGGCATGCGCACCTCCGGCGGCTGCCAGCGCGGGTTGTTGGCCACCACAGACTGCACAGAGGCAATCTCCGAATGCGTCTTGGCCTGGCGCGACAAGTTGAAGTCGGTGACCTGAAACATGGGACGGGAGAAAAGGAAAAAAGTGAAAAGGGGAGGGGGCAGCAAGGCAGGAAATGGTGGGGATGGGAGGGCGGTCGATTTGGGGATCAGGGGTGGCTGAAACGACGTGCCAGAAGCAGCGGCAGCCTGCTCCAGCCCAAAGACTGTGCCCCAAGGCGCCTGCCCTCGTGCAGTGCAGCCTGCCCGCCAGGCCACGGGCTCCCAAAACCTGCACCCCAACTGTGGCTGTAACCCTTCTGCCAGCCACCACCACTTGTGCTCCCCGCAACCCGCCTCCCATCTCCCCAGCCCTCCCGAGGCACAGCATTCCCCCAATGCAGCACCCATCCCTGCTTGCAGCACCACACCCACCCATAACCCTAAACCTCTATCCTCTATCCTCCGCTCAATCAATCCCCTGAACTCAATTCTCTACCCTCCACCCAATGCCCACCTTGACGCGCCAGTTCTTCTCCACCAGCAGGTTGGGGCTCTTCAGGTCGCGGTGGATGATGGGCTGCGGCTTGTGGCCGTGCAGATACCTGGGGGGTGGGCAGCCGGGAAGAAGAGGTTATTATGGGGTGAAATCTAAACAACAGTTCCCACTCTACAACTGTTCACTAATCGAAATCATGCTTGAACCATTCCTGAAGGGTTCTACAACACAGTGGGGAAGTCTGTGCAACGAGCAGATCCGCATGTGGTGGGTTCATTGCAGTCACAACGCATGTGGGTGCCTGGTGGATGCAAGAAAGCTCGCAGCATGCCTTCTCCCACACCACAGCACGCACGCCATGCCCTCCCGCCAAACCACAACACGCACGCCATACCTTTGCCTTGCACCACAGCACTCCCAGCATGCCCCTCCCCCACCACAGCACTCACAGCATGCCCTTGGCCGCGTCCAGCGCCATCACAATCCGCCGCTCCCACGTCAGCGCCTTTGCCAGCGTTGGCTTGTCACACGCCTCCTTCAAAAGGTCGTACAGGCTGCCACGCGAACAGAACTCTGTTCCGGTGTGCAATCAGAAGGGCAGGGGCAGGGGCGGGGGAGGTGAGAGGAGGAAAGGGGCCCTAGGGGGTTAAGGAGGGACGAGGGCCGCCGGCGCACGGACACTTGCACACACATGCCGGCCGCGATATTGTGCAGGTGTGGCTGATGGCCTGCCAGGCCTGCTAACCTTATGCCAGTGTTTAGCACGAGGGTTTGCAGCAGCACGCGAGCGGGCACCGGGCCTGCCCACAACAAACATCTTCCCAACCGCCATGCCGGCCACAAACCCAATTTGGGACCCACCCGTCCACGGTGTGGCAGCGCTTTTGACCCCCGCGGGCGGCCCACACCCTCTACCACCTGCAAGCGAACCCCAACCATGCCCCACCCAGCCCTGCCCTGACAACCACCAACAACAGAAGAAAAAAAACTTGGTTCTGTTGGTTGCAAGTTTGCCAACGCACCCGTCACCACCGCGGGCGGCTCCAGCACCACCCCCATGAACAGAATGATGTTGGGGTGCCGCATGTTCTTGAGCAGCCCAACCTCCTTGTCCAGCGCGCGCTGCACATCCAGGTCCAGCTTAAGACCTGCAGGCGGTACGCGTGGCAGTACAACAGTGGCTGTAGCTAAGCAGTGCGGTACCGTGGTGCATCCTTTTGTCCAGTGCCCGCTGCACGTCCGCATTGCCTGCGCCAGTGCGAGCTAAGATGTCGGGCGCCCTGCATATGCTGGCCATCGTTTGGCTCACCCCCGCTTGAGTCGTGCATCAGGGAACCGGTCTGCACGCCCAGCGCGCTCAGCGAGCCAAGCTGCTTGATCGCCACATCCGTCTCCTGCCACCGGCCCAGCCAGACCTGTGAAGCGAGGGGACGAAGGTGCAGGTTGGCAGCAAGGTGAGGCAGGCGCAGGCCACGGCAGGCAGGGCAGCTGGCCGCATGCTGCTGCCCGAATCAGCAGGTACGTGTTTCAGTACAACCAGTGCGTCGGCAGCAGACACCCCGGGGGGCAGGACGGCACACAGCCCACCAATCCGGGCAAAAGGGCGGGGACACAAGCACTCCAAGTACAACATGTTGGTATTGATGCAGCGGAGCGCAGCACAGGGTGGGCCACCGCCCCAATGCCACTCCCAGGCCTTGCCACAGCCCATCCCGCCCACCTTCTCCAAGGTTTGCCACAGCCAGTCCCGCCCACCTTCTCCAAGGACTTGCGACAGCCAGTCCCACCCACCCCCTCCCAGGCCTTGCCACAGCAACACCAGCCCACCTTGCCAAAAGCGCCCTCCCCAATGACGCGGCTGCGGCTCAGGTCCTTCCAGTCTATGATCCAGGAGTTGGCGTCGCCAGAGAGGGCCAGGCGCTCCTGCGCAGTTAGGGGGAGGGAGGGAGAGGGCCAGGGGAGGCGGGCGGGGGGCAGGGCAGGCTCAGCGCGACCGCGGCAGTACCAAGCAAGCTTTTAAGGGTGTACTTATCGTAACATAGAACCAAACTCACCAGGCACGGGTGGTGACGGTAACCATGTGGCAGCTGTACGAAGGAAGCACGGGTTTGTTACAGTGACCAGAGGAATACAGGCCCTGGAGGGCAGCGTGCCGATGCTGCCTCTGCATGCTGTTGACATCAGGAGGCTGCCATGGTGTGCCAGCTCACCCGCCGCCCATGCACACCAGCCCATCACTGCACGCACAGCACAGCACAGCACAGGACAGAATGCCACTACTCCAGGTGTCACTGCCAGCGTGTTTTGCACGCTCTGCACCACAGCACACAGCACAGCACAGCACAGCACACGACGTCCCACTCAGCACACCCCAGCATCCGTTTTTCATGTAAGGGCTTCCCGCCCGCTCTTCTGCCGGATAATGCAGCACCTTGCACCCAGCCCAGCCCAGCCCAGCCCAGCCCAGCGCAGCGGTGCACAGCGCACAGCACAGCACGGTTGCACCCAGCCCAGCCCAGCCCAGCGCAGCGGTGCACAGCGCACAGCACAGCACGGTTGCACCCAGCCCAGCCCAGCGCAGCAGTGCACAGCACAGCACAGCACGGTTGCGCACCTGCGTGTCGCTCATGTCACGGTCGTGGTCCACCTGCATCTGCGCCATAGCTCCCGCCGCTTCCATCAAGTCCAGGCTGTCCTGCTGGTCCAGCTGCACACACGCCTGGGCCACCTGCCAGCTGTTGAGGCGCTTCACCGGCCACTGCAGCACAGGGGGAGCCAGCTCAGCACGCTTGATATAAAGGCGGTGGACACCCACACAAGAGGAGCCAGCTCAGCACGCTTGAGATGCAGGCATCGGCTGTGGGGGGGAAAGCCAACCGAGCCTTGTGGGACAACAGGCAGGCGGGCAGGAGGGAGCGCCTGAGAAGGGGACAGGGAGCAGCAAGGCGGGGATGCCACGAGGGGCACAAAGAGAGCGCGCCCGTCTGTGTTGTGTGTGGCGAGGGCTGCATGATCCACCTGCATCTTGTGTCCAGAAAACACAAACCAGAGGCAGGGCAGCCTCGCAGGCCAGTGCAAACCGAGGGCTGCCGTGCACAGCAACGCTTGCTGCTCGTACCCACACCGAACAGGGCCTTGCGACTTTGGAAAACGACACAACAAGTATGGCTACATCTTGAAAAGAACTGAGCAAGTCATGTTTGCAGCTCTTCTTCTTGTGAGTGGGGAGCGCGGGTATGGCACAGCTGGGCTGCACACCCACCTGGGATGGGTCGTTTGAGGCCAGGTCTCCCAGCACCCTGAGCCGCGCCTTCTTGGCCGCATTCCTCAGCTCCTGGGCAGGCAGGTGCTTGATGCTGGCTGAGCAGGAGGCGGTGACGACGCCCAACACCCCGCCCAGCGCATCCGCCAGGCCAGACCTGCAGGCAAGGCGGCATGAACCCACACACTGTGAGCACGAGCGTCGTGACGTACCGCAGCGCAGGCAGGTGACAACTTGGTGGCGGCGGGCTGGGGGGCCGGCACTGCGTGTGGTGTGTGCTGCGACCACGATACGCTGGCCGGTGCACAGCGCACACAAGCACCGCTCCTGTCTCGAAGGGCAGGAGCAGAACACAGGTGCAGCTGCTGCTGGTCAACACCAGGGCTGCAGGCAGCACGCGGATATGTGCTGGTTAGCCACAGGAGGCAGTGCACACGCGGCGACAGTGGCAGGGGAACCGAATCTCAGCGAGTTGCCCTTGAGTGGGGTCGGTTTCAGCAGCAAGGAATAGTGGATCGCGGGGTTGACATGTGCGGGAAGGGGGGGCTGGGTCCCCATTCATGGCAGCATGGTCACGGCACTTGCCTGCTGATCTGGAGTGAGGCAAAGGGCATGGTGGAGGCCCGCGTCTTTTGCTCCTCATTCTGCAGGAAGACTTGGAAGCCGCCGACGCTGCGGGGGTGCGCCAGCTCCCACAGGCGCAGCGTGCCATCTGCGCACCAGGCAGGCAGAAGAGGGGTGGGAGGGCGGCAGCGTGGGTGCACGGGGTGGGCCACAGGGGAGGGCGAGCGGACAGGCAGTGCAGGCAGGAGAGCCGGGCCCCAGGATGAGTCAAGCAGCAGGGAGGGGCGGGAAGGGTTTGCCCGCTTGGCATGTCGGCGAGCGGGCACCGAGGCGGGCCGTGCCTATTGGCCGGCACACGATGCACGAACATGGGGTGGCAGGGGCCGCCCGCAGAGCCTGGGCGCTGAGCCATCCTGCCCTGCAAGCCTGCCCTTCAAATGCGCACCAGACCCGGGCTGCACATGGCTGCATCCCCATCCTAGATTCCAATGCAGAATTGGAATCAAAGCCCTGCCCTGCCCTGCCTGCCCCGCCCTGCTTGGCTGCCCTGCCCTGCCCTGCCTGCCCTGCCCNCCTGCCCTGCCCTGCCTGCCCCGCCCTGCCTGCCTGCCCTGCCCTGCCTGCCCTGCCTGGCCTGGCCTGCCTGCCTGCCTGCCTGCCTGCCCCTTGACCGTCCCTTAGACTGTCCCCTTGACTGTCCCCTTGGGTGGCCCCTCTGCCAGCCAGCTGGGCAAGACAGCTTGCCCACGCACCGCTGTGTGCTGTGGCCATGGCGCCGAGCGACTCGCAGATGACGATGCGCAGGATGGGCGCAGCACGGCTGCCCAGGCGCACCAGCGGCGTCAGGGTTTCGTTCACGATGCCCCACACCTGGGGAGGACACAGGGGAGCGTGGCAGCGGTGCATGTCGGGTCGGAGAGGTGGGGCATTGAGGCAAGGAGGCAGCGGATAGCCGCCAGCAGCACGCGACGCCAGCCGCCCACGTTGCATGCCGCCCTGCGCCTTCCCCTGCCCCACCGACCCACCCACCGTGCTGTCCCGTTGCAACCCAACCTGCCCTACTTCACCAGTCCGCCTGCCCCCTGCACACCTGCACCATGCCGTCGTTGTGGGCGGTCAGCATCTGCCACGCCATCTTGATCTCCCCCTGCTGGGTGGTCGGCGCGCGCCCCGTGACGGGCGCGCTCGCAGCGGCGGTGAAGGAGCTCAGAACTGCACCCGGGCAAGAACAAGGCAAGGGAGGTCACGCGCAGTGGGACGCGCAGGCGTTTGTACAAGGGTTGGGGGTGTTCAATCTGCCTGCACGTACTTAGGAGTGTGTATGCTGGCAGTGTGGCAGGGCAGTGCTCGAGTTTTCCTCTAGCGTTGGGGCACGCGTCATTGCACACCCACACGCCCCTGCTACCCCCCCCTCCGTGCCAGGCACGGCCCACGCACCCGAGCTGGCTGGGTCGGATGCTACTGCCGGCAATCCTTGGCTCTGCAGTTGCATTGCCGCCTTGACAAGCGCAACTGGCGTGACAAACACCATGTCGTTGGCAAGGCCTGCATGGCACGAGGACAAGGGTGTGCATGCACACGAGGTAAGCACGGGTGGGGCCAGGCCGCTTGGGATATGAGTGTCACACAACCATGACGGGGAGCGTGCAGTTAGCGCCGGCATGCCTATCACAGCGCACCACGCGTCGCCACCAGGCTGCCCCGCTGCCCAAGCCCTCTTCCGAAATCCAATGCAACCCCGCAACTCCCGGGCTCGTGCCGTTCCTCACCGGCAGATCGCACAACCTGGCCGCCAATCTTGCCATGGGGCCAGCCATCTTGAAACCACTCCTTGAATGACACAAAGGCGGGTGAACCGCCCCAGGTCCACACGCGGCCAGCGGCGGCGGCGATGCTGTGCACAGGCCCCAGGTGCGCGTTCTCTCGCAGCAGAGGGTGCCTCACAAAGCCCTCCTCTGTCAGCTCTGCAAGGCGCCCAGGTGGCAGACAACGGGCATCATGCGGGGTGAGCAAGCAAGCTTGTGCGCTGTGCGGTGCGGCAGCAGGCAGGCAGGCAGGCTGCTGCATCGGCAGCGGCAAAGGGCAGGCCACGTGACTCAAACCGTGCCCCTCCTTGCTGCAGCCTGCCGAAATGCCAGCAGCAACAGCAGCATGTGGGGTGTTCCTCTGGAGCAGCAGGAGCAGCAGCAGCATGTGGGGTTGTTCCTCTGGAGCAGCAGCAGCAGCAGGAGAAGCAGGAGAGGAGCAGCAGCAGCGGCAGCGGAAGATGCAGAAGCAGCAGCAGGAGGAGCGGCAGCAGCAGCGGCAGCAGCAGCGGCAGCAGCAGCGGCAGCGGCAGCGGCAGCGGAAGATGCAGGAGAAGCAGCAAGAGGAGCAGGAGAAGCAGCAGCAGCGGCAGCTGCGCTCCCTAGTACGCTCCCACCCGGCTCACCCACGGAGTTCTGGGGCGGCCGCGGCACGCCCTTGTCAGTTGTCAGCAGCTCCCCTCGCAGCACGATTTGGAAGCCCAGGAGGACATTGGTGTGCATTTCCTGGTGCAGCCGGAAGCACCGCACCCTCCCCTTGTCTGCAGGCATGGCGGCACAGGGGACATGACAGCGTGGGTGAGGGTGCCTCTTGATGGCACGACAACTCCTTGCATGCCATGCACCAGCCTGCACCGCTGTTGCAGCGGCAGAGCACCTCCACGCCATGTCCCATGCCTGCCACGTCATGCTGGCCTCTCCTCTTGCCCTGGCCCATGCAGCACACAGGCCCACCTGAGCCCGCCCAGCAAAGCCCGTTTTCGTCGGTTGTGATTGCTGACACTGGTGTGTTGAAGCCTTTGAAGGTAGAGCTGATCAGACACTCCTGCTGCACCACGTCCCACACCCTGCAGCAGCATCAGGTGCAGCGGTACAGGCAGGCAGACACCTCAGCACCTCATGTGTGCACGGCGGCCGTACGTTCAGCACACACAGCCGTCAGGCAGCACGACGCAGGCAAGGCCTTGCAGGCTGCCGCTGCCGTTCGGCACGCATGCTGCACAAGCAGTGCCCTCCAAGCAAGGAAGCACCCTGCATGGCAGGCCTGAACTGTTCAAACATGATGCCCCACACCCAGACGGCACTCTCCACGTGTGCACTTGACGCCACCGCTGTACTGCCGGTACTGCGCTCTGCAATGCACTGCCATCCACTGCCGTTCCACATGCCGTCGCTGCAAAGGCCACCGCTGTACCGACAGTACTGAGCTCTGCAACGCAATGCCATCCACTGCCGTTCCACATGCCGCCGCAGCAGGCCCCCCGACCAGACAACCCTGCGCCTGCCAGCATTGCCAGCTACAAGGGTAGTGCTGTCCCAGCTCAACACCAGCCGCCCCCGCACCTGATGCCGCCGCTCCTGTGCCCCGACCAGATGACTCCATCATCGTAGTGCATGCACGTCATGTCCGACCCCTGCCGCCCATCCCGCACCTCTGTCAGCACCCGGGCCGACAGATCCCAAATCATCAGAGTGGAGGTGCCAAAGGTCCTGGTGGGTGCACACAGTGCACACAAAGGAGCAGTCGTTGCGGGTTGTGGTGAGTGCGGACGCGAGCAACGGAGGATGGCGCGAGCGGGAGTGGGGAACCCAAAGGAATGGACAAAGGTCGCAAGGGAAACGAACACCAGCGGGAACCGAGGAAGGCGGCGAGTTTGAGGCACAAGCAGTGGAGTGTGTGAGCAAGGGGGAGGGGGAGTAATGTAACTGCAAAGGATCGGCATGCAGATGCAGAGGGTTGCAATGGTAGCAGGTGGCATGGGGGCAGCTTACTGCCGTGCTCTGCTGCGCACCACACCCCTGCAATTGCGATGCACCGTCGACTGCAATGTGCACGCTGGCGGCGTGCAGCCATCGCCCCCCGCCGCCCTCCCATCACCATGCACGCTGGCGGCGTGCACACCGCCCTCCCACCGCCCTCCCACCGCCAACTTGCCCCCCGCTTGTTCGCCTGCCCGCCCGTCAGCACCCCCGCCCGCCAGCCCACCCTGCCCGCTGCCTCACTTGGCAAGGAAGTACCAGAGGTGGCCCAGGTGGCCCGGCCGGTCCTGCCCCGCCGGCACATGCACCATCGCTGTCACCATTTGCTTCTTGCCGCCCCCCTTGTGGATCCGCGTCTCCTGGAGCGCCTCCTCTGGCACCGTGCGGTCCCCCCAAACCACCGCCGAATCCTGCAACGCCCTGGCAGGCACGCTGGGTGCTGGCGTGGGAAGCTCAGCCGCCAAGTACTGCCCACCGCTGGGCTCTGTCCCCCCCAGCTGAGTGGCGCCAGAGACGGCGCCAGAGACGGGCGAGTTGGCTGAGGAAGGCGACACTGTCAAGCCGCTGGCGTGAGCCGTCATGCCAGGCGGCTGGCTGCTGTGTGCACCGGCAGAGCTGGACATGAGCATGCCGTCCAGCGCAGTGCTGCTGCCGGTGAGCATGCGGCCGGCTGGCAGAGCGGCCATGGGCGGCGGCTGCGCACGCACCAACCGCGCCTGCACGCACACGGCGACAGCGCGGATCAGGTAAGTTGTCAACCCGTGTGCTGGCAGCACACGCCAGCACCCATACTGGGATGCACGCACATGCCTTGCGGCAGACAGAGGCATCATGCTGCACTCTTCTGCTGTGCGACACAGACCACCCAGACAAGCTGCCTGCTCCTGCAGCTTCCTCCCACACCCGGCCAGCTTCCCCAACTGCTTGGCCGGGTTTGGCTGCCAGTATCCAGGCTCCGCAGCACAGCCCATCCACCCTGCCTTCCACAACCAGCCAGCCCCCTGCCTACTGGTCATCTTGCAGCTTGCCAAAGGCAGCTAGCCCCCCGCATCCAGCCCCCGTGCACTGCCCGCCCGCTATCCTCGCCGCTGCACCCCCCCACCTGAATGGCCAGGTTTGTTAGCGCGGTTGTGACGTCGGCAAATTTGAGGGGTAAGCCAGGTGAGCAGACCTTGGAGGCCAGCTTCATGAGGCCGCTCATGGTGCCATACACTTTCACAACCGCCTCACCCTGCACAGAGTGAGGCGGGGCGGAGCTTGCTTACCGCTAAACGCACCGGCAGCACAAGGCAGCAGCCACGGGTGGGATGGCAGACAGAGCGGCCGCATGCAGGCCAGGGATAGGGCGCGGCAGCATGCAAGACCCGAAGCAGCATCACGGCCAGGATATAAGAGGCAGATCATCAGCTCGTTCCAGCGGTACCAAATCAGATCCAGGCGCCTCGTCACCACCAAAAGCAGATCTAGCCGCCACGGCATCATTAGCAAGATCATTAGCAAGCTCATTGGATGCACGTTGAAGCAGCAGCAGCCTCATGGAGAGCTTGGCAGCACAGAATTTACAGCACAACAGCGGCAGCCACATGCATGTGACCTCCTCCCAGCACGCCGGTGCCGTACCAGCATCCTGCCGCCGCGCAGCACCCACCTGATCCATCGAGCTCTGCACACGCCCCGACAGCTGCTTCAGGGTGCGCAGCCCCCGCAGGTCGACGTTTTGGTCATACAAGATGTCCTCCAGGGCCACCACTGCTTCTGTGGCAGCACCCAACAGCTCTGCACACTTCTCCCGGTGCGCGTTGGCGCCCTTGGCAGCGGCGCGCAGGTCGGCCAGGTCGGCGCGACACTGCTCCACCGCCTTCTTGCACCGCTCCAGCTGCTGCGCCTCCGACTGCTGCATGCTGCGGTTGCGGCCCATCGTGCTGGCATCGACGCTGACGGGGTCGCTGTCCGTCGCACCTGCAAGCGGCAAGCGGAGCGTGCGGTGCGGTAAGGAGGCGGCGTGCGACGGCGGCGTGACAGTACCCAGCAAGGCGTAGAGGGTCCCTCGCCCGCCCGCACCCATCCGCGGTCCTCAACAACTCTCAGCCGCTGCGGAAGCATGGCATACCTGGCTCAGAGACGGGCCCCACTTGGGGGCTTCCCATTTTGCTGCCCTCGCGTCTGCTCTAGCCTTCGGTACCTCCTTCGTGTTTCAGGGGCATCTCTAGTTGCTGCCAACGCTGTCCAAAGCCCCAGCACAGGCTGGCTCCAACAAGTGCGATAGTGCGATCGTGGGCACTTCGTCGACCACCGGTGCTTGCGCGAAGCCACAATCTCGCACTGGCGTGTCCTTTTTTCACTTGCAGCAGAGATGGACAGCAGGAGATGTCCGTGCTGAGGTCCTGCTGAGCTGCACTTTACCTCAGATTTACGCGCTCCCGTGCTTTCGGCGTGCCGCCGCGCACTGCAGCCGCATGTTTATTTCCTGCAAAATTGATAGCAGCCGTTACCAAGCCGTTTCCGAAGATCCGCCGCCACTACACAGAGGCCGCAAGCGCCGGCCCTGACCGCCTTACCGCAGGCGCAAGAGTAGCCACCTCCGGCCGGTAGCCGAACGCCTGCTCTAGCCACTAGGCACGCCCACAGAGGACCCCACCGGCCCGCCGCCGCCGCCGCCGCCGCTGCCCCACCGGCATGGCTCAGAAGCAGCTTGCCAAGGGCAAGAAGGTGAAGCCTCAGGGCAAGGCATCCTCGGTGAAGCGGCAGACAGAGGCCACAAAGAAGACAAGGAAGGGTGAGGCAGGGCTGCCAAAGCTGGGGAGACGAACCGGCCTGAGCTGGGGACCGCCCTGCAGGTCCCAGAGCCGTGCCCGCCACCCCACAGTGCCTGCTTTCCCCAGTTGTTTTCCTGCTGCCCGACGCTGGCACTGTCGTGGCCTACCTCTTTTTTTGTTATGTAATTCTTGGCATTCACCCATGCTGCTGTGCAGGGGCGCTGAGCAAGCCGCCCAAGCGTGCCATGCTCAAAGCGGCGCACAAGGACGTGCGTGGGCAGTTGTGGGGTGGGGTCAGGCCGTGCCGTCCCTGTCCTAGCGCAACTTTTGTTACAAGCATCACTGGGGTAACTGAGGGTGAACCCTGGCCCTTAACAACGTGCTGGGAGGCTCCGCCCGGTCGCACAGCGGTATTGCCTCGCCTTCTCGCTTTGCGCCCTCTCTGCACTGCCTCCTTCGAGGCTGGCTCCGTAGCTCAGGAAGGCAGTGGATGCCTGGAGAGCGGAGCAGTGCACCTTGCGCTTGCCTCACCTTCACCCCTGCAGGTGTTGGGACGACGAGGAGCATGGGGTAGCTGCCCCACCTGCATCCCTGCTCTAACATGGCAATGCTCGAAACACACCCCTGTTTTTCCTTGCAGAACATGGAGCTCACAAGGGCGATCAATGCCGACAACGAGCAGCACTTTGCGTCCACCGCATCTCAGCAGCCCGGCGGCAAGCTGTCAGTGGTGAGCTGGCGGGCAGGGTGATGAGGTGGCAGCTGTGGCAGGGCAGGCAGCTGAGGGGCGGTTATGGCTGTGGCGGTGGCGGGTTTTTTCGAGCTGCCGTGCCAACAGTGCTCCCCGAGCATGTGGGGCAAGCCATGCACGCCAGGTCTTGCGATGCACGCAGGCCTGCCTCCCTGCCCATGCCTGCTCTCTCTCCACCGCCTGTCCCGGCCCAAACCCTCTTGCAACCGCTGCCTCCCTGCCCTGCCCGTGTGCAGCTCAAGGCCCCTGTGACCGCCACCGCCGACCAGAAGTTGCGGATTAAGAAGAGCCTGAAGCCCGGCACCGCATTTGGCATGGCTCGCCAGAAGCAGTGAAACTGATCAACGCACACAGGCGTGGATGGGCGCGGCACGGCGCGCTGTGTGTGGCGCAGCAGCATTGAGCGGCAAGCAGATGGCACAGCACGGCCGCTAGCGCCTTCTAATGGCTGAAGAACCATGCCTTCAGTAGCCACCAAGTGCTGCCGCGCAATCACGTAGTTTTTGTGTTCTTCTTTCTTTGGTGGCATGTGGGTGACGCAGATACGTGCGCACCCGCTGCCCTTGATAGGCAGCCAGCTTGCGCTGTCCTCCTCCCTTCTCTGCAACCTCCCACTGCCTCGCCAGTGCGCCCCCTTGTGTGCCAAAGCACCTCTGCACTGGACCTCTTACAGCGACGGCCTCCACCAATGTATGAAAGCAGCATGCGCTGCGGAAGCAAGCAGGAGCAAACAAGGGGCAGCAATTGGGGTGCGGGGTGCGGGCCCAGGGGGTGCGCCATCGGTGCATCCCTCACGCTGCGCATTACCCGCAAAGCGTGACAAGGTAGGAGTGAGAATGAAACAAGCGAGAATTGGGAAGGTGTTGTTAGTGGTGGGCGGCTGCGGTGGGCAATGGCGCACGCTTCGCCGCCCCAGTAATTCAGGGTCCTGGCTGCCTGGCTAGCTCGGGGTGGGGTCAGCTCACTCGAGAGCTTCTCTCTGCCAGGCCAGCTCAACCCTAGCAAGCAAGCAAGCCTCCCTCCTCAAAGAGGTCGGCTCCAGTGGGAGCCTTCCCTGCTCAGGAGAGAGGTCGGCTCAGCATAAGCATTTTGTTTTGAGGAAAGAGGCTGGCTCAGCGGAAGCCTTTCCCTTCTCCAATAAAGGTCGGCTCCAGTGGAAGCCTTTCTTCTTCAGGAGAGAGGTCGGCTCCAGCAATAGCCTTGCCGCCTCAGAGGTCTGCGTAGCGCAGCGCCTTTGCCGTCTTGAACCAGTGCTCGGCGTTCTCCTCGGGGGTCCCCTGCATGATTCCGTGCCCCAGGTTCATCACGTGCCGCACACCCATGTCCTTGGCCGCCTTGGCCGTCTCCCGGATGCGCTGCTCAATCATCTCCTTGCTGCCAAACAGCACGCCGCTGTCCATGTTGCCCTGCGGCAGGGCAGGAGGGAGGGGGAAGGGCAGGGCGAGGGGAGCAGGGGCCGGGTCAGGGGGTGGGGCAGCGGCGGGGAGGCCAGCGCTGCTCAGACGTCGCCTTGCTGCCACTGGCCATGCCATAGGGCCGAGTTTTCGGTGTGAGCAAGTGGGTGGCGGGTCGAGGGCAAGCGCGACGAACGGTACGCCGGGTGGGATGGGCACGGCCAGCGTGCCCACACCCGCCCTGCCCCACATACCCACCCCCAGCTAGATCCCACGCAGCATCCACTCGGCCAGGCACCGGAAAGCGCACTGGGTGCCGAGCCCACCTCACAGCCCACGCACCACATGCTTTGCCACACCCAAGCACCACACGCCTGCTGTACCCCACCCCCCCCCATCCGCCTCACAGCCCCCGCAACTGGCATGCAAACTGGGTGCCTCCTGCACTCCAATTCACACAGCCTCGTGCATGCCATGCTGGCAGTCGCGTCCGCTAGCCTTGACCTTGCCATGCTTGCCATCCCCGTCCCCGCACAACCCCAGTCAACCTCACCGCCCCCACACCACATCCATCTCACCGCCCCCCCACAAACCCCATCCTCAAAATCTAATTCCTGATCCTCACAGCCCCCGCACCTGGTATGCAAACTGGGTGCCCGCCCGCCGGATGCCCTCCTTCATGTCCACGGTGTGGCACAGGGAGATGATGTCTGCAGAGAGAGAAAAAATGTAAAGCACACAAAAGATGTAAAGATGCGAAGAGATGTAAAGCACACAAAAGCAAGCAAAGCAGGGCGTAGTGGGGGAGGATGGGGGGAGAGGAAGTGAGGAAGTGGTGAAGGAGGAGGGGCGAGAGGTGAGGTGAGGTGCAGCGGGGGGACAGGAGGAGAAGGCAGGCAGGCAGGTGGGCAGGCGGGCAGAGGAGAGCATGCAGGCAGGCAGGAGGGCTGGCAGGCAGGCGGGAGTGGGAGGGCAGGGGAGGGGCAGGCAGGCCAGCAGACAGGCAGGCAGGCAGAGGGGGGATCAAGCAACCCAGCAGAGCTCTGGCCGAGATGGCGGCGGCGGCTCATTCATACAACTGTTTTACAGCGCTGCAGCAACATACAAGTGTGCTGCAGAAGATGGCGGCTCACCGGGCTCGCTTGCCGCCATGCGCTCAATCAGCGCGCCGCTGTTTGAGATGTACAGGATGATGGGCAGGTTGGGGCATTGCTGCAGGGGGGCATTGGAATGGGGGGGACCAGGGGGGAAAGGCGGGGGGTGGGCGATACATGGCGGTACAGATGGGCGGTGCTGCGAGATGCCGCCGCCCATGTGCTGGTTGCCATCCCGCCCGCCGACCGCACCCCATCCTGTCTTCACCTTCTTGGCCTCTGTAGCTGGTGCATAGACGGAAGCATTCACCCACGCATGCTTGCGACATCCCAGAACCTCCAGATAACACAGCAGTAGTATCAGGCCCCACCTTTGTAGCGGCGACAGAGCAGACAAGCATGCAGAACGCAACAAAAGTCACAGAGACAGTACAGAGAAGCAGACACAGAGGGAGATGAAGAACAAGAAGCAGAAGCCGTCTGCAGAAGAAGCATATGAACTGTGCCACCCCCACCTCCTTGGCCTCTGCAATGATGTAGGTGGTGTAGGGTGCGCAGAAGATGTCGTAGTCCTGGGGGCTCAGCTGCGCCGCCCACGAGTCAAAGATCTGCACCACCTGCGCGCCAGAGTCGTGCTGCGGCACAGAGGCAGGGGGCGGTGGGGGGAAGCGGAGACAGGGCACGTGTGAGAGGCATGCAAAGCAGGGAGCAGCGGTAGCTGCCGTGTGCCTGCTCTACCCGTTTGCCACTGGGCCTGTGTCAACCTGTGCACATCAACACCCTGCTCGCCCTGCTTTGCACCCAAACTGGTGCTTCAAAGCCATGGCAACTGCTTGGAGCGCCTGACCAGCATCCCCTCTCAAGTGTAAATTCACTGCACACCCACAACTCCCTGCAGCCCACGGCGCGCAGAGCCACCACCACTCCTGGCGTGCCGGCCTGGAAATCCATCATGTGGGCGTGCACCAAGCTTGCCCCACCCCCACCCCGCTGCCCCCACCTGGTACTTGAAGTACGTCACCACCGCGTCGGCCAGCTTCTGCACACGCCGCCAGTCGTGTGGTGTGCTGTGCTGTGCTGTGCTCTCAAGTTTGCCCCACTGAGTGCCTCCTCCCCTCCCCACCTGGTACTTGATGTACGTCACCACCGCGTCGGCCAGCTTCTGCAGGAGCGCGTGCAGCACCGCGGGCTCCGTGAACATCATCTTCTTGATCTGGATGTAGTTCTTGGACATGCCGCCTGCGGGGGGTGGTGGGACAGGGAGCGGGATGGGGGTGCACATTGGTCGTCAGCTTGGCAGGGATCGGGATCTGGATGTAGCTCTTGGACATGCCGCCTGCGGGGGGGTGGGGCGTCCAGGCAGTCAGGCAATCGGTTTACGACAACACAAAAGTGTGCTGCAAAAGTGGACATCATTTTATTGGGGCGAATGGGCACAGCTTTGCAGAGATGAGAAGGACGCGAGTGCGAGATGAGAAGGACGCGAGATGAGAAGGACGCGAGTGCAATATCGGCCCCTTTGATAACTGAGGAGGGGGCCAGCTACTGGGGCGGGCAGGTTGGGCCAGCCACTGGCTCCTCATCTCCCCTTCACCATGGCCGACTGATCGGCCCGCACACAAGCAGCATGGCTGACTGCCTGACCCACAAGCATCTTGGCTGACCAATCGACCAAACACACAAGCAGCATGGCTGACAGCCATGTGGTCGCATTTTGGTCGCCCCCCACACAGGCAAGCGTCCCTCCCCCGCTCACCCTCCACAATGTATGTGGCCAGTGTGAAGGGGGCTCCCACAAAGCCCAGCACAGTGGAGGCGTTGCCCACCTGGGGGGCAGGGAGAGGGAAGGGGAGGAGGCACTCAGGCAGGGGAGGGGTGGGGGCATGCAAGGGGTAGCAACAGGCACGCATGGCGGCGTGGGGGCCTTGGGAGGAGATGGCCGGACAGGGCGTATGGCGGGCCAAGCCTTGCAAGAAAACGCAATGCAAGGGCGGCTTCTCTGCAGCCGCCAAGCAGCGGCCCCCACCGCCCAGCAACGCAGCACAGAAGAAGCGGTGAGGCTGATGGGGTTGGGCAACAGGGATGCCAGTGTGAGGCGGCAACAGCCTGAATCTGATCAATGTCACGCGACCTCCATGTCGGTGGGTGTAGAGAAACACAACAGGACCCAAAACATAGACAGGATCTTCCCTGTTTATTTTTCTCTCTGTGTTCTCTCCTCACCTCGGCCCGCAGGCGGCGCAGGGCCTCGCCCACATAGGGGGTGGCCTCCTCCGGGTTCAAAGGGCACACCTTGGCCACATCCTGCAGGAGGGCAGGAGGGCAGGCAGGAGGGCAGGCAACCCAGAGAGGGGGCGATTTAGGGAGTAGGGTTACGGAAACCCTATCGGGGCCTGGTAGCAGGGAGGAAGGAGCGGGGCACGAGGGCGGAGGCGCAGCGGGTGCCGCAGCGTGCGGGTCACCAGGGCAGTGTGGTGGGCGGCTGCCTGGCAGGCACAACACACTTTGCCTGCCTGGTCCCCATGGCCCCAATCTATCTACCCCTGCCAGCTGGCCGACATCCCTCAATCAATCATTCATTCATTTACAGCGCCGCAGCAACACAAAAGTGTGCCGCAGAATCACTCCCGTGCGTGTATCGCTGCGCCCCCGCGTCGCCACGTCCCTGCGTCTCTCGGTCTGCTCACCCTCCCACACTCCAGTCATTCCGTCACTTACTGCGCTGCAGCAACTCAACTCGAAAGTGTGCCGCAAATGCGTGAGATGCAAACACTCCCCCACTCCCCTGCCAAGTGGATTCAACAACCCCATGAGCAGGAGGTGCTCATGACCCACACACCTGTAACACTCAACAAACTACAACAACACTTATGAAACTCGCAAACGGCAACAACTCTGTCCACTCCAGCAGGAGGTGCCCACCCTGTCCCATGAGACCTTGCTGGCTCCCCCTGGACTCGAAATGTGATTGATTGATCAACAGGGGTACACTGGTCAGCTCACCGCCATGGTGCGGATTGGGTCGTGAATGATGGGGCCCTTGCCGGCGGTGATGTCAAAGGGGATGTTCATGCCTGCGCAGCACAGGGGGCAGGCGGGCAGGCAGGCCGCACGGACAGTGTGAGACACAGGGCAGGGGCGGCAGGAGGACAGCCCACAGGCGGCTAGCCTTGGAGGGGACGTCCATGCCCGCAACAAGTAGTGGCAGGCAGGCACACAAAGGAGGCAGGGTGGGGTGGGGCTGTTGACACAAGGCCCTGACCCACCCAGCCCTACCTCCCATTCACCCCACGCCCCCACCCTTGTCCGCTGTCCCCTCCACAACATTGTGGGTGGCCACACGAGGCAGGCGCCAGGCTGAGGGTGGGCCTCACCGGTGATTGGGGTGAGGATGTCGGAGAACAGGATGACGCCGTCCGGCTGGAAGGCGCGCCACGGCTGCAGGGACACCTCAACCGCCACATCCACGTTCTCTGCGCGGCAAGACAGGGATGGGATGTTTGATGGATGCCGGCCCATTCTCTGCACGGCACCACGGCCCGAAAACAAGCATGATGTTTGTTTCATGCCCGCCAGACCATGGTTTGGTGTTGTGCCTGCTGCAAAACCCTTGTTGTAAAGCGCCCACACTCTGCCGGCAGAGCGGGGGCGGAGGCGGGGCCGTCGACGCGGCAATGCTGGGCAGAGGCAGCCAGGCAGCGGCACACAGCAGGCCTGCACCAGGGCTCGACAAATATTGCACACACCAGAGCGCTCGCGGAAAGTGGTGTGCTTCTTGCACAGATCCTGGTACACCTTCATGTACCGCCCAGCCTGCAGGGCAGTACAGGTACAGTACAGGTGCAGTACAGGGTGGTGTGAATACAGCATATGAACCCCCCGGCCTGAGGATGAAGGCGCAGCGCGGCACGACGCTGAGGAGGTGCCACGCGGACGCAGCGACGGAGTCGTGGTCACGGTTGTATGGCCGTAGCATGTGCTCATGCCTGCATGGACCTGCACCTCTGTGCATCTCCGTGACGCCTGGGCCCTGCATACCACCTGCTCCCTGCATGCATGCATCCGCAGGAGGCACGCATGCAGCATCTGCACGCCCAACAGCCCAGCTCCAAGGCGCCGCCGCCCCTTGCCCCCGCTGGCAGGGCCGCCGCCCAGCACCCACCTGGCGCATCATCCACACGGGGGGGCGGTCCACCTCCTCGCCGCGCAGCGCACGCAGCATGATTGGGTCCTCGCTGGAGCCCTGCAGGAGAGGGCAGCACAGGCAGGCAGGCAGGCAGGCGGTATATGGGCACGGGCGGTATATGGGGCCTGCCACCCGCGGCAGCAGTTTTGAACACGCAAAGAATCGGCAAAGGCTGCGAGGACCCTAAGATATATTTGGTATGGAAGCGCATGCGACACTGCCAAGCTGCCACATTGCATCAGGGAGCCTCCACGCCGCAGGGCTGGCCGCCGCCGCTGGCGGCGCCCGCTCTGGCCATGTCGTCGGGTCTCCCTGCGTGCGCACCTGGGCAGCAGCCGCGGCCTGCTCAACGGAGGCCACGGCCTTGACCTGCACCGCATTCCTGCTGCGGGTAGCCCGCTGCAGCGGCAAGGGGCGGTAGTAGCAGCGTCACGGTTTAGGAGTTGGCTCTGCGCGGGGGCGATGAGGTTCCCAAACGAGCCTCGTGGTACTCACGAACTTAAGAGCGGGCTTGAAGGGTGCAGTGGCCGCCTGCTGGGCGAAGGCTTGCTGCATTTTGTCGAGCTTGCGCTGTCGGGGCTGCGTGCAGTTTCTGGGAAGTGAGAAAGACAACCAGATAGCGACGCAGGCACGATGGATGCTAAAGACGAGAGTTGGCTTGCGATAGCCTTGGGGGATAGGCCGCAGCACGCCCCTCAGGCAAGCAACTGTGCAGAATAACTGCTCGAAGAAGTGCCTTCAACATGCTGCGGTATGAGCGCCGGTTCAATTGCAGTCAGGGAGAGGCAAACTCGGCGCGCCACCTCTGGTTTCGGAGCCGACTTCGCCTGTTCAGCGTGTGCACAGGCTTGAGCTTGCAAATGCCCTACATGCAGCGTCGTTGAACGATATGCTAGCCCTCGGCGGCCCCTACTCCGGGTGCCCTCTCTGCTGGGAGGCAGTGACCGGCCGAGAAGAGGCGTTCCGCACCGTAACGCCTCTTCCCGTGTGCCACGCTTTCACCCTCCGCTGTGCTGCTCTCAGCTGCCCTTCTTTCACTGCCACCCTGACACAGCCAGGTTGCAGGGCTGCAGCTGAGTACCACCCTCTGTTAAGGGCACTGTCAGCTGGCAGCCAGTAGTGCGGCAGCCATATGGCCAGCAGTGCGGTTGAAAAGTGTGTGTGACGCCTCACCTAGCTGCGCTGGCTTTTAACCCCCGGGGCAGGAAGACGTTGAGCACAGGCAGCAGTGCATGGCCCCTCTGTGCTGAACCTTTCATGGATGGGCGACCTGACAGCTGCCCTCCCCTGAACCACCAGTGTTGCTGCAATTCATGGCAGGAGGCGGCTGGCCGGTTCACGTGTGCGGGGTGGTGCGGGCGGGCAGGCAGGCAAACTCTCACCCAGAAGCAGCTCAACAGGGAAGTCAGCTGCTCTATGCTTGTGCTGGCTGGGCATTCTAGCAGCCCTTTGATGCGACTTTGTTTGATTGACCGTACTTGTTTAACGTGACGCTTCACCACAGGTCGAGCTGCCAACGCAATGTGCATCTATTTTACGCAAATCTTTTATAAAGAGTGCTAAATCGGCCCGCATTGCTGTGCTGTGCGCTTCGTGATCGGTTGCAAAGCCCAGCGTCGAGGCTGCGCTTGTGCTGCCGCTGGCGCCGCCAGCGGGGCGGGGCGCCAGCAGGCGGCGCACTGCAGCGACTGGCAGTGCACCGCTGCCTCACTCTAGTCTTCTGATCCGTGTCCGATCTTTTGAGAGGCTCCGTGCCGGCCTTGTTGTGTCCTTCTCAAACCTCGGTTTCGCGGCGCGCCAGAAACCAGGGCGTGCAGGGCGTGGACACATTCAGCGCATGCGAGCCAGACACGAGATCATTTGTCAGGCCACGGTTGGCCCACGGCGGAGCGTTGAGCAGCTGCGCCGGCGTCAGGCGGCGCGGTGACGGCAGGGTGCCGCTGTTGAGAGCGCCCGCAACTGTTCTGCAGCATGGTCCAGAGCACCCTCCCCTTCACAGACCCTTGGGTAGTTCTAGGCGTGCACCGGGACGCAAGCAGAGAGGAGGTCAAAGCAGCCTTCCGCAGGGCAGGTGGGTGCGAGGCGGGGGTGGGAGGCCAATGCACGGGGTGCCGGCCGCGTGCGCCCTGCCAGGTGCCCCCAACAGATGCTGCGCCACTGATCCACAATCAGTGCTGCCCTTTAAGTGCACTCAGTGGACCGTGCCGCTGTTGATGTGTATATAGCCCCACCTGCCCTGCCTGCCTTGCCTTGCCGCACCCCTGCCCCGCTCCCATGCTTGCAGCGCTGACCTGCCACCCCGATGTCGACCCCAGCCCCTCTGCCTGCTCCCGCTTTGCTGACATCAAAACAGCGGCAGACATGCTGCTCAAGGGGGTGAGTCAATACATCAGATTCAGAAGGGACACAGCTCCTACACACGTCTGCATGCTGTGTCAGGCGGTACTGCTCAGCAGTTCGGTTGGGGAGGGTGCGGCTGCGGGATCTGCGCTGAGCTGTGCCTAGTTTGACTTGGCACTTGCTGGACTTGGCACTTGCTGGACTTGGCACCAGCTGGACGATGAGCAAATGTCCAAAGGGCTGCATTATCCAGGGGCAGTACAACCAGGCAAGCTGGCCACTGTCCAACCACGACTCTATGCTCCCATTACGCCATGGTCATCCCTGTGCCCTGCGCTACTGCCCTTCCCTTCCCTGCTCTGCAGCAGCAGCAGCCTGCCGGGCGGCCCTTCCCTGGCGGCACACCCTATGCCGGAGCTTGGGACCCCGCAGCAGCAGCCGCTCGTGGAGCCCGCGGCGTCCCGCACAACCGCACCGCCGCGCTGTGGGCCTCGCTGCTGGTGGCCTGCGGGCTTGCCTTTGGGTACGGCGCCTTCTGGGCTAGCTACATGCAGAAGCGCAGCAACTATTCGTCACCAGAGGAGGCGGGGGAGCGCCTGCGCAACCCCTCCCCTCAGCGGCGCAAGCTGCTGCACACGCTTTTGGATGACCAGCGGGTGCAACAGCAGAGGCGAGAGCAGCAGCAGCAGCAGCAGCAGCAGCAGCAACAGCAGGGGCAAGGGCAGGAAGTGGCCGACGCAGCAGCGACGGCAGCGGCTGTGAAAGATGCTGCAGCGGCCCCACGAGGTGGGGCGGGGTGATTGAAGCATGGCTGCCAGAATGTGGCTGGTCTTCTAGCACCCGCATGGGCGGCCGGGCAGCAGGGGCGGCAGTGGTGCGCTGGCCAGGCGTGGCTCCAGTCGCTCCTGGTGTGAGCAGCCGTCGCGACAAGGGAGCGATTGCGCAGAAGACATGCCTATAGAAGACATTCCATACGCAGAAGACATGCCGAGACTTTGACTGAGACTTTACCTATAGGTTCAACAGCAGCATTTGCAAGAAACGCAAAAGGTTACTGAACTCCTTCACGACTGCTGTGAGCATGAACGGTGCTAGGTCGCTTCAGGTGGCAAAGGTTGGGCAGTCTGATGGAGCCACCAGCATGCAAAGCACGTCAGCACGCTAGAAGTCCCCACGGAGGAAGCCCCCACCCGCGTTCGCTTCCTCGATTTTGAGCTTGGATTTCACATCTACGCAGCTGAACAGGAGAGGCATGCTGCGCACCACGACTCTCTCTCGGGCTGACGTCGGGACACCCCGCCGCCCAGGGCTCTCCCAGGTGTGTTGGTGCCGTCTGCAGCCTTGGACAGTGCCGGGACCACGGTCCAAGGGGCGTTGGCAGCAGAGGAAGGCTTGGCTGCCGCTGCCGCTGCCGCCGCCGCTGCGGCACCACCCTCTGCAGGAGGCTGCCGAGTCGTTAAACGACGCGTCGCCTCACACGTCAGGACCCAAACCAACCCAAACAGCCCCCAACACACTAGCAAGAGCATCATCCGCTTCTCACTCTCCTTTCAACCTCCCCAACCCTCATGGTTCCCTGCTTCGGCCCCCTCTTTGCAGAGGGCACATGCAGCAGCGCTGCACCCAGCAGTCTCTGGCTGGCGCCCCGCCGCCGCACACCCAGCGCGCCCCCTGAAGAGGCAGCACCTGCTGCCTCAGACGGCCGCCCATTCAGAGCCCTCTGGAGGCGAGGCGGAGGGCCAGCCGGCCACCAGCCCCCAGCCGGAGAGCGGCGGCGCACCCCAAGCAGACACGGCGGCGGCAGCGGGGGAGAGGAGGCATGCAGGCGAGGGCAGGACGGATCTGGTGGCAGAGCAGGTGAGCACGAGGGACGCACGGTGGGATGTAATGCCAGTGCTGATGCCTGTGACTGCCGGCAGTCAGCCAGAGCAGGGGGGCTGCCAGAGCAAATGTGTTTGCCTGGCTGCCGCCCTCTCGCTCGCCTGCCTGCCCACCTGCCTGCCTGCCTGCTTTCCAACTCCACACAGCCGCCAAGGCAGAGGGCAGCAAGCATGGATTTGCTGTTCGCTCCATGACCCAATGCACCCATAACTGCTTCCCCCCTGACTGCTTATGTACCTGCCGCTCCCACCTGCCCGCCGTCCTGACGGCTTCTCCTCCACGGCCTTTGTCTAATGCCTGAACCCTCCCCTGCATTGGTCTCACGCCTGCTTTGCTTCCATGCCTGCAGCGCGAGTTTGAGGGCACAGGTGGCGTGCTGCTGGACGTGTCACACGCCAGCCCTCACCCCTACCACGGTGAGCTGCTGGCTGGCCAGGCAGGAGGGCAGGCAGGAGGGCAGGCAGGAGGGCAGGCAGGGGGCAGGAATGGACCAGGAGGAGGAATGGACCAGCACTGCAGAGAAGTGGCAGCCTGATGGTGACGTAACCGGCGGGTTGTTCCACGCCCCGGCCCGTTCACACCTATCAATGCGCGCAGGCGAGGGCGTGGGCCGGCGTGAAGAGGTCAGGGGCCCGGGCGTGTCCTGCCAGGATGCCGGCGGCAGCGGGCAGGCGCCACCAAACCCGGAGGGTGAAGAGGGCGAGGGGGCTGACGTGGGCGAGGCTTGAGTGAGCGTCGCTTGTGGGAACAGGACGCAGGCGCCCCCCATTGGATGCATTATGTGCTCGAATGAGTGTTCAAGGATCCGTCCCCCTCCTCACTTTGAACCTCATGCCTCAATCCGGTTTACCAGGCCTTACATTTCTGCCTTTGTCAAAAGATGCACGCAGAGCAAACAGAGCAGCAGAGCGCAAGCAGAGGCTTTCAAAAGTGGCACGCTCTGCATGGTGTGTTGCATTATTCAGTTCTCAGTTCTCAGGTTTGGGTGCCTTGCTTGGCCTGCTGCTGGCACCAGTTGCCGTCTGCAGCCGAGGGGGTGCCTGCTGACAGGCCGGCCAGGAGTGCAAGTTGAAGCTGGGCGCGGTTGGCTGCCAAGCCCCAGCGGAAGACTCCTGGGCGGATCAGCAGGTGCCAGAGAAGAACTTGCCGACGTCGAGAATAATGAACCTGTGGGGAATGGAAAAGGGGAGGGGCAAAACAGGGCGGGGGGCTAGGTGCAACGGCAGCATCTGCGGGCAGGCATCTGACCGGGCAGGTGCCGCGCACGCATACCTTGTGAGCAGGATGACTGAAACAACACGCGCTTGCTGTGTTGGGCACTCACCTGCCGACTCATCTCGAAGGCAGGTGTGAGGGGCGAAACAAGGAGATGAAACAAAGTGGGGCACAATAAAGACACGGGGAATGCAACAGGCAACCTGCGCACATCCTGTGGGTCCACCCCGCGCCCTTTTTGTGGGTCCACCCCACACTCACTCGTTGTTGTCGTTCTTGCCCACGACGCGGCCCTGGCTGCCCGGGAAGTTGTTGTCGTTCTCCACAGCCATGTGTGCGCCGTAAGCATCCACGCCCTCGATCGTGACGAATGGGAAGGTGAACACGCCGTTCATCGTGCCCCAGGCTGCCACGTTGTCGGGGTCCTGCACGGACAAATGGGAAGGTGAACAGGCCATTCAGCGTGCAAAAAAAACAAAGAAAGCAAAGAAAGCAAGCACAGCGTGCCCCAGGCCGCCACATTGTATGGGGCCTGCATTGTACCGGCAGCCGGGCACATGAGTAGGGCAGCAAGAGTGCAAATTGGCACGCCAGTGGCGGCAGCAATTTGAGCAGCAAGATTGCACACTCTTCCACAAACTCTGTCGATGTGAGGCCGGCATGACAGCGCCTGCATGAAGGCACCACACCCACTCCCACCTTTCTTCTGAAGTGCAGAGCCTGCAACCATCCACCCATCCCTCTCCCTCTTCTCCCCTCCTCTCCCCCCCTCACCCGGAGCATAAGAAGTGAAAATACACAAAGGCAACGGATTGGGGAAGCCGACCCGACAGGGCACGAAGCCAAAGGTACGCGATTGGGGGCAGGCGGTACCAGGCAGTGCCCCACCCACCCACCTTGATGTCCAGCAGGTCCACGTAGGCCAGCTTCCTCACGAATCCGTTGGAGTCACGCTGGGTGATGTCAATCAGGTAGACGCGCTTGAAGCGGGCGGGGTTCTTGAAGCAGCCAGTGACGTTAGCCACGGAGCAGGCCTTGCGACTGCGTGTGTGAGTGGGAGAGGGAAGGGGAAGCTAAGGGGAAGCGGGCCATCCCGGGCTCAGGAGCTGGGGGAGGCAGGGTAAGGCAGGGCTTCTCCACACACCACACCAAGATGCTGGGCTGAGTTGGCGCTGGGGCCGCCTCACGGTGACTGAGAGGTGCAAGGCCCGCCCGCGGCATGGCGCCGCGCCGGGCCGGCGTGTGAGCGCAAGCTGCAGTCGACAGGGCGAACCGCTGCGGCTGCTGGCAGGGCGGCCCAGTAGGGCGGTTTGCATGCCAGCAGGACGGGGCGGGGGGGCCGGCGGCAGCACTCAAAGAAGAAGAAGAGTACGCCCTTTGGCAGGTTGAGGAAACCAGCGGGCGTGTGGGCGGCCCCATGCGAGGCGCCCCTCTGCTGGTTACCGGCGGCAGCACTCACGCATCGCCCTCGCCGTCGTCCCGCTCAATCACCAGTGCGTGCTTGGAGTCTACCATGTTGAAGTCACCCAAGCTGTTGGTCTGCACAGGTTGGGGTCACCACACAGGGTGCATTCAGCGGTTACCCAATGCAGTCTACAGCCAGAGTGAGCCAGCCGTGCTGCAGTGGCAACCAAAGGGGCCTGGTGTTCGCTCACCGCATGCATATGCGAATTGGCTGCAGACGCTTGGGCCTGTGGCACGCACTCACCCCACCCTGTGGTAGATCTCCCAGTGCAGTACCGCAGAACCTTGCCAGGTTCCCCCATCGTACTCCAGGGGTGCACGACTTGCACTGTGCAGTGCAGTACAGTACCAGTGCAGTACCCAGCAGTACCGCCCTGCGCACCATGTTTTCCAGCGGGTACTTGGCATTGAAGGCGGGGTCAAAGGCCTTGGCAGCCACGCTGAACTTGAAGATACGCAGGTAGTAGATGCCGCCAACGTTCTCCAGACCGCCGGCAGCGCTGTCCCACACAGCACCCTGCAGAGGAAAGGCGCGGCACGATGCGCGCAGTCGACACGTGCAGGCAGGCTGGCAGTGGTGGCGCGCCAGCCTGCACCTGAGGCTTCTATCTGCGCTCCCGCCACGGGCTGCCCATCCCTGCATTGCATGCTGTGACCCTGGGAGGCAAGCGCTCTGTGTGTGCGGCGCCCATTGTGTGCGGCGCTCACGCCCACTGCACTCGACCGTATGCACACAGCTTGCATCAAAAGAAGCCAGCCTGCATGCTCACCTCCAACATTGGGTACAGGAATTTGCCATCTGGGGAGGCGGCCATCCCCTCAAAGCCCTTGGAGCGGCGCACGTTGAAGGACACGGTCGCCAGGTCTGCAGGGGAGTGGAGCGGGCACGGGGCACAGTGGCAGGGCTTCACAAGCCGGCAAATGGCTTGGCAGGCAGTGCACACGCTGGCTCTAGCGCTGGCAGGCTGCCTGCCTGCCTGTCGCACCTGATTGCATGTGCACGCCCAGTGAGGGCAAAACCCCGTCACAGACGGCTCGTATTCCACCTGCCTGGCACCCCCCTGCCTGCTGCCCCCCTGCCTGCCACCCTACCATCCTGCCACCTTCCTGCCTGGCTGCTCCCCTGCTGCCACTCTTTGACATCATGCCACCCTGTTGTGTTCCCCCCACTGTCGCTAGCAGCACCTGCCGGGGAGCCTGGCAGCCTGGTCAGCAGGTTCTCGGGCGACCTGAAGGTGAGGTTGCCTGCCGTGATGTCATAAAACGCCTTGACCTGCACAGAACAGCACAACCAGGGACGGCCAGATTGGGTGGTAAGCCAAGCGCCAGAGCTGCCAGGCAGAAGTTGGACAGGCACTGCGGGCCAGCATGAGGCCAGCATGAGGCCAGGATGATATGTGCCAGCATAGGGTGCCAGCATAGGGTGCCAGCATGAAGAAGAAGAAGAAGAATACGCCTTTAGGCGTGGGTTGAGGAAGCCAGCGGAGGTGTGGGTCCCCTAGCGGGCCCACACCTCCGCTGGCTGCCGGAGGACCCCACCAGGTGCCAGCATTCAGTGCCAGCATGCCAGCATAAGGTGACAGCTGCGAGCCTGTGGGCCCGCACTCATGGCACCCTCATGCCTCTAGGCAAGCCATGGTGCCTTTGGAGAGCACCGGGCAGAGCCTGCTCGTGCCGGCTGCGATGCAGGCACGCCTGCCCCACCGCACCGTGCTGCCCGTGGACACGGCTGCCCAATGCACCAACTGCACCTGGGCCGTCACATCCCGGTGCGCCGCGCCGCACTCACCACGCCACTGGTGGTGGTCTCGATCAAATAGGGACCGAACTCTTCGCCAATGAAGATTGAGTTGCCAATGTTTTGGATCGACTCGGGGTCCAGGTCAGCACCTGCAGTTGGGATGGGACCAACGGTTCCAGTTGACATGCGCTCAAGGCGGGCCGTGGCACTTGCAGAGGTGTTAAAACAGATTGCTGGATACACGTATGGCCGCGCCTGCGGTGCCCGCCTGCCGGACGTCCTGCGCTGGCATCGGGCAGGCTCAAAGGCGCGCTCCTTTGCGCGACACACAATCAGGTGTCTGCCTATTGCCACTGCTAGCCACCGCACTGGCCTGTGAGGTAGCGATCCGATGTGTGCTCGTTGGCGATGGCAAAGGGCACCACCCGGTTGGGGTCCCGCAGGAACACAGTCCTGCAGGGTGCAGGCACGTTGGTTGAGTGCAGAGCCAAGAACTTGAAGTGGGGAGCAGAAGCAGAAGTTCTGGAGCCCAAAGACGGCTGCCGGTTGCAGGAACACAGTCCTGCCTGGGCTTGATAGAGGGGCATCTTGGACGGTTGTGGTGCCAGGCTGAGAGTGGGGCGGCTTCTTTTGAGGAAGTCCACCGGGCACCCCTGCCGCCCATGTGGAGCGTCCCGTCAGGGCCAGCTTGCACGAGCCACGGCATGCTAACCTGTCCACCTTGACTGTGTGGGCCTTGAAGTTGGGGGTGACGTGGTGGAACGTGAGCATGGAGTCGGGGCTGTTGAACTTGTTGCCATACCCTGCACAGGAAAGGCAGGCAGGCAGGCAGGCAGGCAGGCACGAAGGCAAGGCTTTCAGGTGCGCTAGACGCCTTGTCCATTGAGGCAATGGAAGCCTGGCGGCAGCTGGGAGCGAGGCTGGCTGCTGCCACTTCTGGGACTACTTGCAGGCGGGCTGGCAGGAGGCCAGGCGCTGGGACATGGCTGGCGCACTCCAGCCAGCTTTCGGCTGCTACAGACCGCTCGCTCATGTCCATGAATGCATGCAGGCCGGCAGGCAGGTGGGGCGCGTGCAGGCATGCGGGAAAGAAGGCAGGCAGGAGGGTAGGCGGGCCAAACAGGCAGGTAATAGGCAGGTGTGCGGGCACGACACGCAGGCAGGCAGGCGGGGTGCCCACCATTGTCAGTCAGCACCAAGAACTGCCCGGTGGGGTTGCCCGACTTGTTCTTCAAAGTTTTGAGCCCAGAGAAGCCTTGTACGGGCTGCACAGGGTGATGTCGCGTTGGAACTTTCAGCACGGTGCCATTTCACTCAGGATGCGCCATTTCACTCAGCAGGCAGGCAGGCAGCTGCACATTCCTGCGGCCACCGGGTCGACATCAACCAGCTGGAATGGTGTTTCCTGTGGTGAAGGGCAGCTTATGCTGAAGAGGCAGACAGGCAGGTGTTCAACCCCTCCCATCGATCCTCCCTCTGCCCTCACCTGCCCAGGCACGGGAAGCTTGGTCTCGGTGCCCTGCATTGGTGAGCCGCAAGGCAAGGTCTCCGGGTCAGCTGGCCAAGCAGAACATTCAGCACCACCGATTCAATTGCACTGCAAGCGTCGGCGGATGCACGGAGGTCACACACTTGGTGACGGCTGGGTTCGGGGGCTGCATGGCAGCAGGGCGGAGCGGGTGAGATGCATGGGTTCGGGGGAAGGGAGGGAGGGTATGGGTGGGGCGCATGGGTGGGCAGGCAGAAGGGTAGGTGCAGGAAGGAAAGGCCTGGTGAGAATGATTTGAACAAGGATACGCAGTTGGGTTTGAGTTTGAGGAAGCCGGCGGAGGTGTGGGCCACTTGGCGCCCCCCTCCTCTGCTGGCTAGCAGGGGGGATGGGGGTGCTAGGTTTGTGGTATGTTGGCAGCGCTTCTGCCGGGCACGTCGCCTGTGCCCGTCACAATCCTCACCTTGTCAACCGAGCCCAGCACATTGTTGCGGCGGTTCAAGGGGTTGTCAAACTTGCCGGATACTTTGAAGGACTTGGGCACATTGGGAGGGAGCTTGGCGAAGGTCTGCACGAAGGGAGGGTGCACAGCAGTAGTTCGACAGCCCCGCCGCGGACGGAGGGAGCGAGCCGATAAGGGGTGCACAGCAGGCTTAGCGTGCACGTTGATCGACAGATGCAGGTGGGCTGGTGGGCGGTCGCGTCCCTGCACCTCGCGCCCCCATTCTGCTCCCTGACAGGCACTGGTAGCCAATACTTCACGAAAGACGTTTGATCTATGCAAGTGCGTGCAAAACACACATGCTTGACAAATTTGTTGGGTTGCAATGCTTCAGCGGCTGAGCATCTTGTGCTGCCGGCAGCGGCGCAGCTGCCGTGGTGGTGGGGAGGGTGCGAGGGGTGTGCGGATGCCGGGGCTGGTGGGCGTGCGTCCTCACCCTTGAAGGGAGAGCAGCGTGCTTGATCAACTTCGCGGTGCACTTCTTCTGGGCCGCTGCGCCGCTGGCTAGCGCAGCGACCAGCAGACACGTCAGCAGCACGATCGCCCTCATCCTGACAGCAACCTCTGGATTTCGGCAATAGAGAAGGAGTGCGCGAATGGATACAGTCGTGTGCTGTAGATAAATGCGTGGCGCAGCATATTCATCCACCGATATTCCACCGCCCAACCTTACAAACCTGCCAGGTCAGCCCCGATCAGGGATCTAGCGAAATAACTGCTTTCTGAAGGCTTTTCAACCATTGAAAGAGATCCTTGGGCTACATGTCCTCGGCCACGACGGTGGCAGGCACCGGGCGCAGTGCCAAGCAAGGCGTGCACTTGTGATCATGTGACACGCTGGCGGCGGCGGCAGGCAGCAGTGGCAAGCCAGCACTAGTTCGACAGCCCCGCCGCGGACGGAGGGAGCGAGCCGATAAGGGGTAGGATAGGAATTCGAGAGGTGTGCCACCGGGAGCTGGGTAAAAGCAACCTGAGGTTTGCAAGCAAGTGATGCAGCTGTCGCTGATGGCAAGCCAGCACCCCTAGCACACTGGCTGCGTGCAACAGAATGATCAGAAGCTGTGCATTCTGTGTGATGCCTTTAAGCTTGTGTGCTTTTACCAAGAAATAAAGATGCCACTCGGTGCACAATCCGAGCATGGGCATGGGTCGGGAAGGAGGTGGGCAGATGCAGGCGTCGAGCGCCCCACACACCAGGCGTGTGCAGGCCGGCACGCACCCACAAAGCGTCCCATGGCGTCTGGTCGATGTAGCACGGCTCCCTACTGGTGAGAAACCCGCTATTGCATAGCAAACACTTGGTCAGCAGTGCTCAGAGCAGATCGAAGCTGGGGGTGTCACCAGAGCCGCCCTCATCCGCCCAGCTGTCCACCGGCGGCGTGTGCTGCTGCTGCTGCTGCTGCCGCCCGCCGCCGTCGCCGCCCCTACCAGCTGCCGCCCCAGCCCCTGTCTTGGCGGTGGAGCGCTGCCGCCGGTGCTTTCGAGCGTGGTGTGCGCTGGGGGTGCGGCCGTCTGCGCACACAGGGCAGAACCACTCTCCTGCATGGAGGCATGGCGGGTGAAGGAGTGCTGAGGTGGCAGCGCAGAGCTGTGCAAAGCAGAGAGCTCAAAATTTCTGCAGAGCAGCTGGATTATACGGTCCATCAATCAATCCACAAGTCAGTCAGTCAATCAATCCATCAATCAACTAACCAATCAAGCAAGCAGCATTCAAGCAAATGGAGGCTGGCAGGCAGGCATCTGACCTGAGGGGAGACCGCGCACACCGCAGCAGTGCGCATGGTAGGCTGCAGGGCACCCGTCACAGCACAGCAGGTCGCCTGCGCAGCAGGCAGGGGGACACAAAATCGTCTCGGGGGACATTAAATCGTCTCAGCAACACTGCAGTCAACAGGCAGCATGAGACACAGGCTGGGCTGGTGTTGAGCTCAGCGTGGCGGCACACCCAGGCAGCACATGTGCGCCACACTGTTCCGGCTGGGCTGCACTGGCTAGTGTGTTCCTAGATTAAGTGTGTCATGGTTTAGCAGCAGCCACAGCTGCACAGATAGCCTCCCGCCTTTGGCATGGCAGGCACCGCAGCGGGGTTCATCAAGCGGACAGCTGTCATCGCACCCGACCCCGCAGAGGCACCATCGTGCGTGCTGCCCACCTTGGTCCCCGCCGCATGCAGTGCATCGGTCATCATTGGTCAACGCCTCGCTGGCCATCTCGGATTCGTTGACCAAGAACGAATCGTCCTCATCATACTCATCCTCCTCCTCCTGAAAGTCGCCCTGATCCCCTTCAAACGCCTCCCCATGGCCATGGCCTCCCCACCCGCCGCCGCCGCCGCCGCCCGCCGGCCGGCC
>JTEE01000239.1:221324-262190 GCA_002896455.3 Chlorella sp. ArM0029B | reverse complement strand
GGGGGCCAGGCAGCACGCTGGGGAGGCAGGGGTGGGTGGGTGGATCGGTGCACAGCAGGTGGTGTGCGGCTGCAGCTAGCACACGTGCTGAGGGCGGCACCAGCAATAGGCAGAGTGCGGCAGCTGTTTCAGCCCAGCTCGAGCCCCACATCTGTGAAAGAGCTTGCACAGCCGACCAACACACGGCACCCCCTCCCCGCTCTTGTGAGGTGCCATCGTGGGTGCCATCATACAGTGCCATCATGGGCTGCCATTGTGGGCTGCCATTGCGGGCTGCCATCATTGGTGACAAGACGCTACCGATGGCGTGCCCTGACCTTAACAGGCCGCCGTCTACTGCCCAAGCCACACACCTGCCATCTGTGCTGGAATGCCCAAGCCACACACCTGCCATCTGTGCTGGAATGCCCAACCTTAAAACACACCTCCATCTGCCCAAGCCACACACCTGCCATCTGTGCTGGGCGGTGCCTGTGTGGGCTCCTCCCGCTCATCAATGAATCCCTCAAGGAAGCCATCGTCATCTTCATCCTCATCTCCTGCAGGGGAAGAGGAATCGAGAGGAAGTGGCGAGGTGCAGATAAGGCTGGGGCAGGTCAGGCAGCTTGAAATATGAATGTTCACACGCTGCCCTGCTTTGAAGCCTGACCCGCCAGTGCCATGTTTTCCCAGTGATGCCCAACCACCTCAGAGTTTAGATTGATTAAAAAAAGAAGAAGCCCGGCTAGACGGCAAGCAATGCCCAGCCAGGCCAACCGCAGCCGCACCTGAGCCCCCCTCCTCTCCCGACACCTCGCAGTCAAGGTCCACAAAGCGTGCCGCCCTCTTGCGCGCCTCCGCCTGCCGCTGCTTCCGCTCCTGCACCGCCGCCAGCTGCTGCCGCCGCTGCTGCGGCTGCGCCCCCTGCTGCCGCCCGCCAGCCTGCGCAGGTGCTGTTGCTGCTGCTGCACCAGCGGGTGCCACGACGGCTGCGATGCCCGAGCGGCCGCCGCCCTTTTGCAGGCGGCGCAGGTTGCCGCCACCCCCTGGCGCCTGCACCGGCGGCAAGCTGCCGGGTGTGTCGCTTACAGGCACAGCAGGTGCTGCAGCACGCCCAGCATGCCCAGCATGCCCAGCACGCCATTCCGGGGTCTGGCTCTCATCCAGCGCCACTGCTGCTGCCCTGCGCCGGCGCCCAGCCGCCACAGCCGCCGGCTGCCACTCTGGCGTGGTCTGGCTGTCGTGAAGCGCTGGGGCTGCTGCCTGCTGCGGCCGCAGGCGGGACCCCGGTGCCGACCCCTCTGGCGTGTCTGCAGGCGGCAGCAAAAGAGTCGGGCAGGCACAGCTTGAGGCAGGCACGGGGACAAGCGCCAAGGCGTATGCTGCTGATCAGATGCACGGCTGTTGACATGAGGAGAGTTATGGGAATGTGGGACTGGCACGCTAGCGGACACCAGCCCCAACACCGCACAACCAAGCAGACTCGGGATGTGGACACCAACTCCAACGCCACACAAACCAAGCGGAGTCAGGAAAACTCGCCTTCCAGCACAAATGCCGCCCGCCGCCGAGCTGCGCCGCCGCCACCCGCCACCCGCGGCACGCTGCTGCCGCCGCTCTGTAGCTGTGAGGCGGGGGTGAGTGCCGCCGGCAGCGGCGTGGCTGCTGGCCGGGGGTGGAAGCTGAAGTCGTCAGGGAGAACCTGTTCCTGCTGCCGTGCCTGCAGCTGCTGCTGCTGCTGCTGGGTTTGCTGCTGGACACGTTTTGCATGCTGTGCCGGTTCAACAAGGTTCTGCTGCTGCTGCTGGGTCTGTTGCTGGGCACGCATAGCGTGCTGTGCAGATGCAGTGCCCTCCTGCTGCTGCTGCTTCTGCTGCTGCGGTTGCTGCTCCCCCAGGCTTGCATCGTCCCCCCAGCTGACCTGAGAGCCGCCGCTGGGCGGCCCTCCTGCCTGCCACGCCGCCTGCGCCTGCTTCCGGGCTGCAGGCGGCTGAGCCTGCGCTGCAGCTGGGTGCAAGGCAGCAGCACCTGCACCGCTGGCGCCTGGGTGGCTGACATGGCTGACGTGGCGCCAGCTGGGCGCCACCTCGTCATCATCCAGCAAATCCAACTCATCCCAGCCCGCATCACCATCCTGGCCCCATGCTTCATCAAAGCTTGCACTGCGTTGGTGGTCTTGCGCTGGCACCGGCTGCGCTGCGTCCTCCACAGCAGCAGCGGCAGCTGGGGGCTGCCACTGCTGTCGCGGCAGAGGCTGGGGTGGTGAAGGCTGCCGAGCCTGCTGCTGCTGCTGCTCAGGCGGGTGGTGCTGGTGCTGGTGCTGGTGCTGCTGCTGCTGGTCAGCAGGTGCGAGGGGAGGGCGCTGCCAGCCTGGCGCCTGCTGCTGCACCGCTGCCGTGCCTCTGGCCTCCATCTGCTGCGCTGGAGGCTGCTGCTGCCGCCACAGCTCTTGCCCCTGGTCCGGCTGCTGCTGGCCCCGCTGCTGCTGCTGCTGCTGCCAACCGCTCTCCGGTCCTGGCCAGCCGGTCTCCTGCTGGAGATCTACTGGGGGGGCGGACGCAGCCGCCCACGCCTGAGGCTGGTGCGCTGCCTGAGCTGGCTGCTGCTGCGCCTGCTGTGGTTGTTGCGGCTGCTGCTGGCGTCCTTGCCAGAGTGAGACGCGCTGCTCCCGGCTCCAGCCCCGCGCGAGGCCGCCACCCTCGCCTGCCATGCCAGGCTGCTGCAAAGCACCTCCCTGCAAGTCACGGCCCTGCTGCCCCCAGTCCTGGGCTGCGGCAGCATGACCTGGTGCTGGTCGTGCTGCTGCTGCTGCTGCTGCTTGAGCCGCCGCTGCCAGTGGCGCTGCTGTTATATGAGCCGCCGCTGCTGGTTGTGCTGCTGCTACTTGAGCCGCCGCTGCTGCCGCAAGCTCTGCCTGGCCAGGGGTGGGGGTTGTGCCGGCAGTGGAGCGCCTCTGCTGGCTGGGCCGCCGTCTGCGCCTCCGGGCCAGAGGGATGTCCTCCTCCTCCTCCTCCTCCTGGGCTAGTGGCACAGCTGCTGCTGCAGGCGCTGGGCCCGCTGGGCCCTGCTGCACAGAGGAGAGCTGGGCTGTCTGCTGCACAGCCGCAGCTGGCTGCTGCGCCATCGCACGATGCTGGCCCGGAGGTGCCTGCTGAGCAAGGTGCTCTGTCTGCACAGCAGCAGCGGCCTGGAGGGGGGAATGGGTGGGGAGCACTGTCACTGGTCTGATTGTTGTACAAACAGTGACAAATATACAGGCTATCAGTGTGCATGCAAGTCACCACCATGCATGCAACAACAACAACATACATTGTGCACAATATGCACTTTTCATCCCATCTGCCACAGGGGTCTCGCCTGGTCGGCAGTGGTGCTGGGCACGCCTGCACACGGTGCCGGCCCCTGCTTGCGCCGTTTCTTCAGAGCAGCAAGAGGCACGTCCTCCTCATCCTCTTGAGCAACAGGAGGCTGGTGCTGCTGTTGAGGTGGCTGCGGCATATGCTGCTGCTGCTGCTGTTGAGGTGGCTGCGGGGCATGCCGCTGCTGCTGCTGATGTTGTTGCTGCTGCGGTTGAGGTGGCTGCACTGCATACTGCTGCTGCCGCTGCTGCTGTTGTTGTTGTTGTTGTAGTGGCTGCGGTGCATGCTGCTGCTGCTGTCCCTGCTGTTGAGGTGGCGGCAAGGACTGCTGCTGCTGCTGCTGATGCTGTTGCTGCTGCGGCTGAGGCGGCTGCACTGCATACTGCTGCTGCCGCTGCTGCTGTTGTTGTTGCTGAAGTGGCTGCGGTGCATGCTGATGCTGATGTTGTTGCCGCTGTTCAGGTGGCTGCCTTGCATGCTGCTGCTGCTGCTGCTGCTGTTGAGGTGGCCGCACGGACTGCTGCTGCTGCTGCCGCTGCTGCTCAGGCGCCGGCTCAGGTGCAGGCTGAGCCGTGGGTGCTGCATGACCAGGTTGGGCCATGCCTGCTGCGCCTGCTTCGCCCGCCGCACACCCTGCTGCCAGGCGCCGCTTCAGGCGCTCGCACAGCGGCAGCTGGGAGTAAGTCAACTCCTCCCCACCACCCCCGGCATTCTCCTTGCCCTCCTGGCTCCATTGCGGCTGCGAAGCTGGCTCTGAAAGCGGCTGGGTGGGCTGGGACTGTGGGAACGGCTGGGTGTCCTGGGACTGAGAGAGCGGCTGGGTGGGAATCTGATCCCAGTCCGGCTCCTCCTCCCATTGCTGCTGCTGGGTTGGCTGCTGGTTGCGCTGCTGCTGCTGCTTCTGCTGCTGGCTTTGGGCTTGGGGAACTTGCAAGCAGCTGGCATTCACTTGCTGCCTCTGCTCCGGAAGCTGGCCATGCACCAGCTGAAGTGCCTGCTGCTGGTGCTGGTGCTGCTGCTGCTCATGTTGCTGCCAGCGCTGCTGCATGGGTGGCCCAGATTGTTGCTGGCGGAGCTGCTGCTGCTGCCGACGGCGCTGGGCCAGCGGCAGCTCCTCTTCCTCCATTACAGGCACTGCTACATGCTGAGCAGCATGTGGCAGAACCTGCTGCTGCTGCTGCTGCTGCTGTGGCGGCGGCGGCACGCCACGTGCTTCTGCTAGCTGTGCCTGTTGCTGCTGCTGCATTGGCGGCTGCTGCAGCTGCGGCTGCACAGGTGCTGCCACCACCGGCGGGTTGCCATGCTGCTGCTGCACCAGCTGCCAGACTGGAATGAGATTAGCGTCATCCTCTGAGTCATCTGCCAGCAAGTCGATGACCTCCGGACCATAGCCTGCAGCTGCAGCCACAGCCGCTGCATCCATGCCTGCCAAGGTGCCCGAAGGTGGCCCTGCTGCTGTGTGTGCTGCGTGTGGCGCCAGCGCGGGCGGCACCGCTGCAGCCGGTGGCTGTTGCCACTGCTGCTGCTGCTGCTGCTGCTGCTGCTGCGCGGTGTTGCCAGCTGCCAGCTCAGCTCCAGAGGGAGCAGCTTCTGCTGGCATTTCCTCTGCACTGGGGGCAGCCACCGGCTCGAGGGCTGGCTCTGCTGCTGGTGCCGCTGCCTTTGCGTTCTGCAGGGGGTGGTGAAACGCAATCAGGGGGTTCTAAGACTCAGGAGGAGGCAGTGGCGCTGGCAATCTGTAAAACATGAGGAGGTGGGCGCGCAGCGCCGGGGCAAGGATCCCAGGTCCAATAAGGGCACCACAAAGCAACTCTATGCAGCACGAGGCAACATTTTACCTTGCGACGCTTGGGCTTGGCGGCATCCCCTGCGCCAGCAGCTGCCTCCTGTGCTGCTCCGTCAGCAGCAGCTGCAGGTGCTGCTGCTGGCTTGCGCTTGCGTGGCTTGCTGGCTTTGCCAGACTTCTTGCCAGCTGCAGCAGCGGCGGCCGCCGGCGCCTCGTCGCCTGCGCCCCCATGCTGCGGCTCGGCAGCTGCCAGGGCCTCCTCCTGCTGCTCAGGCGCACCAAAAGCAGCCAAGAATGCCCAGCGGTGGGCGCCGGAGTCATTGGGCCGCAGCAGCTGGCAGGCTGGCATCCCGTTGCCACCATCCCCTGGCGGCTCCCCATGCCAAGCCTGCCGCTGCAGCAGCAGGCCATCCGCCGCGAGCAGCGGCCCCAGCACAGGCTCCTGCTGTGCACGCTGTGGTGGCGTCTGCACGGCACCACCCACCCCTGCCGCCGCCTCGTCCTCTGAGTCCTGCTGGCAGGCAGCTGCAGGCTGAGCTGGCGCTGTGAGAGCTGTCACGCACGCCAACAGAGCCTCGAGAGTGGGCGGTGGCGCCACTGCCAGGCGTCCGCTGGCATCCCAGCTGACGGAGGCACCAGAGAGGTGCGGCAGCACCAGCTGGTGCCGCACCGCCGGCCTCTTCTGCTGCTGCTGGTGCTGGCCGCTGGGCAGAGGAGACACGGGCGGCACTACGCCAGGGGATCCCCCGGCTGCAGCCCCCGCTACTGCCAATCCTCCTGGAGGCCCGCCTGGCTGCTGCCAGGCGGCGGCGCCTGCGCCCCAACCCGCGCCAGCTGGCGCCAGGTCGTCATCGCTGTCGTCATCTATGACCATCACGTCATCATCACCATCCCCAGCAGCAGCAGCAGCCTGCCTGCTGCGCTTGCCCACCCTGCCGACCGCACCAGGCGCCCCCGCTGCCAGCGGGTCAGCGGGGTCGCCGTCGGCAGCTGCCATGAGTGCCTCAAAATCTGAGGCCGCTTCCGCCACGGGCTCAAAACGCCAGTCCTCTGCATCATCCTCCCCTCCCTCTGCTGTCTCTTCCTCCTCTCCCTCTGACTCGCTGTCCACAACAGCCAACTGGCCACGCCCGCTGGCTCGCCGCCGCACGCCCGCGCCGCTGCCACGCCCGCGCCCGCTGCCCCGGCCCCGGCCACGCCCCGAGGGCTTAGGGTCGGGCTCCTGCAGAGGGCGGGTCGTTGTAAAGAAAGAATGTATGTGTGGCAGATGGTCGGACAGCAGCAGGATAGGGCGAGCATTGGAGCCCTGGGCAGCCCTGCGCTCGGCCCTGCATCCAGTTGCAGCGATTGCTTTGGAACACATGGCTTTGGCCCTGCTTTGCAGTAACGTTGGCGTCTATACACCTCCCCCTCTCCGTCTTGTGTGATCCACGCCCAGTCGCCCAATATCACCCTCCCACCCACACCACGCGACGTTATCGGCAGCCCTACCCAAATAACAATCGACTACTTCCCACACTGGGTAAAGCATGCGATCCACCGCCACATCCTTGCCACAACACCTTTTCCTTTTACAATTTACGAACTAGAAGCTGCCATTACGTCTCACTTGCCCGGGCAGGTGCCCCTCCAGTACGCCCCATGCCACCTTATTCCGCAACCACACACCTTTCTCTAACACACCCCACTCTAACCCACACACACACGTACCTTCTCTGGCGTGTGCTCCACCGCCACATCCATGCGCACCGGCTCAAAGGCAAAGGGCAGCATGCGGGGGGCGCGCTCGTACATGTCAAAACTGCCGGGGTTGCGCAGCTTGCGGTGCAGCAGGCGGGTGGCCTGCATGGGCCGGTGCGGTGGTGGTGGTTGAGAGGGCGGGGATGAGTAAAGCGATGAGAAATGCATTGCCCAGGGCACAGCAGGGCACAGCAGGGCCAGGGTGCAGGCTGCAAGCAGACGCGGCTGGCAAGGATACACAGATAGCTTTTTATATATATTTTTGCTCCGTATTCCTGGCCAGCCCCCCCACCCCCGCAGTGACCCACCTGCCGAACCTCCTGTCTGGATCTCCCCACACTTGTCTGCCTCCGCCCCTGCTGCCAAGACGTACTTCACCCACCACAACTGTACCGCCCCTGCCCAGACATGTGTACCACCCGCCGTACCTCCTGGATCTCCCCACACTTGTCTGCCTCCGCCCCTGCTGCCAGGACGTGCACCACCCGCCACAACCGTACCGCCCCTCCCCACACATGTGTACCGCCTGCCGTACCTCCTGGATCTTCCCGTACTTGTCTGCCTCCGCCCCCGCCGCCAGGATGTACACCACCCTCCCCTCCTTGTGCCGCCCCGTGCGCCCCATGCGCTGGACGGAGCGGGTGGGGGAGGCGGTGGCGTCGTAGCACACAATCAGGTCCACCTGGGCAGGTGGGGCGGCAGGTGGGGCGGCAGGTGGGGCAGCAGGTGGGGCAGCAGGTGGGGCAGCAGGTGGGACAAGCAGGTGGGGCAAGCAGGTGGGGCAGCAGGTGGGGCAAGCAGGTGGGGCAAGCAGGTGGGGCAGAAGGTGGGGCAGAAGGTTCAAGTGGGGCAGCAGGTGGGGCAGCAGGTGGGGCAGCAGGTGGGGCAACCATCGAAGAAAGGAGAAGATGAGGTAATGATGCAGAGCAGCAGGTGGGGCAGCAGGTGCGGCGGCAGGTGGGGCAACCACGATAGGAAGAAGAAGATGCGGATAAGGGAGAAGATGGACAAGAAGAAGAGGACGAAGAGCAGCGGGTGGGCAGCAGGTGAGCCAGTGAGGGTCTGAGCACGGTGCTCGTGCCACAAATGGGTGCACTGGGTGACAGAGGCCAAGGCATCTGCCCGAGAGTGGGCAAGCAGCGGGGGGCTGTATGGTAGCTGACTGGTGCCTTTGGCTCAATTTCCTGTCGGTTTCCTCAACACCACGCCCTCGGGCTGTAATCTTCTTCTTCTTCAGCGGGAAGCTGTGCAAGCCGAGTAGGCAGACAGGCAGGCCCACAAGGCAGCGCCTGCTCAGGGAGCCTGCCCTTGCTGTGCAGGGTTGCTAGCAGCTAGCAGGTGGCAGGTGGCTGGGGGCAGGTGGCAGCTAGCAAATAGCAGGCGTGGCCCACACACGCATGACGCATCTGCGGCACGTGTTTGTGTTGCTGCGACGCTGTAAACAAACGAGTGAATGAATGATTGTGCCCCACCTGTGGGATGTCCAGGCCCTCCTCCCCGATACAGGTAGCCACCAGGCAGTTGAAGGCGCCAGTCCTGGCGAGAGGGAGGCCCACAGTCGGCAAAAGGTGAGCACGAAAAAATGGAGGCCCGGCAAGACAGCAGAGCATGAAACCAAGTGTGAGAAGCAGGCATGAGCTCTGCCAAAAGTGGGGGCGCTCGAGCCCTGGCAGCAGCCCACATGCTCCTAGCGCTGCCTTTCCCCACCAAGCACACCAACACACACCAACACCTGTCCCAGCACAGCGTGCACCTCGACAGCGTACACACCACCCTGCCCTGTCTCACCTGAACCCCGCCAGCACCTCCTTCTGGTCCTTCTGGCTCATCCCCGTGCCGCTGCCCTTGCCGCCGCCGCCCTGCCCGATAAAGGCCCTGCAGCAGTCGAGGCAGTCCAGAGGCAATCAAGTGTCCGGGCGCTTTCTGTCTTAGCTGTCTAACTTTGCGTCTTGTTCAGACGTAAAGGTATTACAGGTAGCCGCCAGGTGATGCCTGCCATTACTGAACCCATCACCAGCCTGCCCATGCGGATCGCTTGTGTGTCGTGCTTCAACCCCCGCCTGCACGCTCGGTGGACAGCACCTTCCCCCAGATTCCAGCTTCCTCCCAGCTTCACTCACTTGGCTGAGATCAGCGGCTCACGGTGCTTGAGAGCCTCGCAAATGGCGGACACTCCATCCCTCAGGTTTGTGAACACAATCACACGCCCGCACGCGCCCTCCTCGCCGCTCTGCAGGTGGCATGCCCGGCGCGCGGCATTGAGGAAGGGTGAGGGGGTGCACTGGCAGCGAGAAAGCATCACTTGCGCGCATGAAGATTGCACAACATGCATGGCAACTGCTGGCACTGTGCACACACGGAGCAGATGAGCGACCGTGCCTTCCTGGGCCACAGTCAACCCGACACCACCTGGCGCACGCAGACCAAGCTGCCCTGCACTGCCATGCCCTGCCATGCCATGCTCTGCCCTACCGAAAGTATCACGCCTTCATGAGCCACAGTCCGCCCCACGCCGCTTGGCGCCCGCGGGTCCACGATGCCCTGGCCCGCCCCACTGGAAAGTATCACGCCTTACGAAAAACAGTCCACCCAGCACCGCCTGGCCCACCCTGCCCTGCCCTGCCCTGCCCTGCCCCAGCGAAGGAGCGTCACGCCTTACGAAAAACAGTCCACCCAGCACCACCTGGCCCACACTGCCCTGCCCTGCCCTGCCCTGCCCCGCCCTGCCCCGCCCTGCTCTTCCCTGCCCCGCCCCATCCAGCCCCACCGAGAAGTGTTCCCGCAGCACTTTGATGAGCGCCGCCAGCTTGGGGCTGCTGCTGCCGTTGCGCACCACAGCCGACAGCATCTGACGGAACTGCAGACAGGCGGGGCAGGCGGGGCAGAGCAGGGCGGGCAGGCCAGCAATGAGAAGGAGTGGCGGGTGCGTAGTGCGAGGAAAGGAGGTCAGGCGGCAACAGCTCAACCCAGCCGCAGCATGAGGCGGTCGCTGTTGCGCCGACTTCTGACATTGTTTTGAGTTGAAGGGTTGCTACCCCCAACCCAGCCACAGCGTGAGGCGGTTGCGTAAGGCTGTTGCGCAGGCTTCTGGACGCCACCACCCTCGCATGCCCTGTGCGACGAAGCCCTGGCTGGGCAGGGCTTTGCAGGCGAGGCTTGCAAGGGGGTGAGGCACCAAAGCCCCACAGGCTGCTCACAAGTGCAAAGATGCTGTTGTTGAGCAGGCCCCGCATGTAGTTGTCGTGGACCTTGCTGTTCAGGTACTGCAGCGCCTGTAGGGGGAGACGAGAAGGTCCAGGCAGGAAGGGGCAGGGGGAGGGCGGCGCAGCAGGGCGGGTCAGCAGGGTGGTGTCCGATGCAGCTGTGCGGCCGTGAGTGGCTGTCGAAGCTAAGTGCATGATGCTGCACTCCCTGCACAGCCTCTGGCAGCACACGGCATGCTGTGTGAAGGCGTCTCGGGCATGGGGTTTTGACAAAAAAAAAAAAAAAAAAAAAAAAAAAAAAAAAAAAAAAAAAAAAAAAAAACTTTGTTTGCAGCCCACCTGGCCCACGCCGTACTGGTCCAAAGCATCCCGCAGCTGCACCAGCATCATTGCCTGCAGGGGCGCAGAGTGTATTCTCAGTGGTTGTATTACACGGGGCATATGGATGATGTTTGAAGACAGGAATATCAAGCACACAGGCAGAGGCAGGCGGGCAGGCAGCAGGCAGGTGGGCAGGTGGGCAGGCAGGTGGGCAGGCAGTCAATCGGGCAGGCAGAGCGGGCGGGCCGTAAGTCGCGAGGGCTGCCAACGCCCACTAAGACATGCAACTTACGATCCGCACAGCTTGCACAGCTTGCACACACGACGTCGCACAAGTACTACTCAGGTGACCCCGTGTGTGCACTTGCCTGTGCAAAAGGGTTGAAGTGGCCGTTGCCTTTCTCCAGGCCGTTGCGCGATTGCAGCAGTGCAAAGTGGGAGATCGTGTCGGGGTTGGGGTTGCCCGAGTATACCTGTGGCACAAGAACTCAACAGAGGAGGGGGAGAGGAGGGCAGGGAGGAAAGAAGAGGAAGTCAGCACTCGTGCACGGCAAGCAGCGGGACAAGCCACAACGGGCATGTGAGGCTTGGCAAGAGGAGCACACGCAATACTAATAGTTGGTAGCAGCCAGGGGAGGCCAGGAGGCATGCCTGCGCAGTCCAGCCCTGCTTGATGTGTGAAGCACGCACCCGATCGCGCAGCAGGGGCATGATGGCTTGGCGGATGAGGGTGAGCAGGGAGCCGCGCAGCTGCTCCGCCTCGCGGCTGGCCTGCACCACCAGCACTGCAGGGGCAGGGGCAGGACAGCGGGGAGGCCAGCGGGCATGGTAGATCAGGAGATTGGGCCAGCAGCACGCGTGGACGCTGCTAGCTCACATGTCATGCCGGCTGCCCCTCCCACAGTGCCGCTCACTCGACCCTCCGCAGCCACCGCCCTGCCACAACATCAACCACCCCCCAAGTGAAGTCTCAAGTGCACTGGGCCACGCCAGTACACCACCTGCCCATCACCCATCACCCCACCCCTGCCACCGCCCCGCCCCACCAGAGATGTTCTTGTAGTGTGTGTACTTTGCCACGTCTGGGTCCTCCTCAGTTCGGAATTCGATGGCAGAAATCATCAAGTTGCTCACCACCTCCTGCCCGAGGGCGGCAGACATTGGCAGGGAAAAGGGGACACGTTTTAGACCAGTCATCAAATGGCTACCTCCGGGGGGAGGTAATAACAGAGTGCAGAGGGAAAGGAGATGGCCAGATAGATGGCGGAGACTATCAGGTTGGGCATCACCAAAAGCAGAAAGACAAAAGCAAAAGCCCCAGGGGAGGCAGGGTGTGGGTGTGCCAGGTGTTGGCAGAAGTGGGCATTGCAAGTCGGATGGGCGTGTGCACCTTTCCTCCCAACAAAGCGTGCCCGCCACCCCCTCCCGCGCCCCGCTCATTCCAACCCGCAGCTAACACCCCCTGCACGCGCCCTCCCACCTGCACTTTGGCGCCGTCGGCCCCGGGCGTGGCAGACAGGCCCAGCACCCGGAACAGGCACTTTTTGTTCTTCATGAACTCGACCGCCTTGACCACATCCTGGGCGCCTGCACAAGGTTGCAGTTGTAGGGCAGAGGGGGAGGCGGATGCACACACACAAGGTGAGGCTTGTGTGGGAGATGCCATGAACTTGCACCGCCATGTCCTGGGCACATGCACGAGTTGTGGCGCAAAGACACAGGCAAGCTGTGAGCCCGCTATTGCCCCCCTCCGTCGCCCCCAACTCAGCCTGCACAGAACGACAGGCACTTCGTAATCAGGCAGCTTCCAACCGCGCTGCATCCCACTCGCCCTTGTCCTGGCGCCTGCAACACCTGCACCTCATCCCCTGCTGTGAATACCTTCTACTAGTCCCTGCCACTGGCACACGCACCCGTGGCACGGTGGCACTCATCCACCACCAGGCACACCACCTGGTCATAGGGGCAAATGCCTGCGGGAGAACAGGGCAGGGCAGGGCAGGGCAGGGCAGGGCAGAGCACAGCATGCTCAGCACGTGCAATTCGTCGTCCTAGGCCTACGGGAGGACAGKGCAGGGCAGGGCAGAGCACAGCATGCTCAGCACGTGCAATTCACCGTCCTGGGCCTATGGGAGAACAGGGCAGCACAGAGCACAGCATGCTCAGCATGTGCAATTTGTCGTCCTAGGCCTACGGGAGGACAGTGCAGGGCAGGGCAGAGCACAGAATGCTCAGCACGTGCAATGCATCGTCCTAGGCCTACGGGAGAACAGGGCAGGGCAGGGCAGAGCACAGCACGCTCAGCACGTGCAATTCATGGCTCGGCCCGAGCACTGTCTGGCGGCAAACCAGATAGGGCATTTGTTGTGGGGCGGCATGGTGTGGACGGCTGCAAACAATGACACACCCTGCCTTCAGCTGACCATCTAGCGCCCCCGAACTCCTGACCTCCCTTGACTTGCAGGAGGAGGAACTACAATGTGGACCCATACAGGATGTGAGTCCCCGAACTCCTGCAACCCACCTTTCTTCACGTCGTTGTAAAATGTCTGGGGGGTGCAGAAGAAGCAGCGCTTGATGCCGCCCTGCCACATCTCTTTGCGAAGCTCCGGCTTGGCATTGCCTGCATGGGTGGTAGGCATTCAAGGCATTCATGATATGATTTAGTGATGTGCTCCTCATAGGCTGACGAGCACAGCACTGGTTTATATACATCAATAATACATATACATATATACACATACATATACAGCACGGAGCTTGGCGTGACCTACATGCTGAACGTATACAAGGCATTCATGATCTAACGTAGAGCTATGCTCCTTTTGGACTGCTGAGCACAGCGGCACCAGCAACATGGGCGCTTTGCCTGCGGCACAGGGTAAACCGCCACGTGGACCTGGCCCTCCCCACGCACACACCACAACAACTGCCTTGAACCAAATACATGTTCAATTAAGTGATCACCACCGCACATCCAAACCCCGCACGAGCTCTCAAGCACCTGTCTTTGCTCAGTCTCGTGAGGTAATGAAGACGCAGCCCTGTCCCCTCTTCTTTCCACACAACACCATATGCGCACTTGGCTCCTCTGCCTGCCGCAGCCCCCCATGCTAGGATCGCACACAACCCCACACAACCCCACGAGGCGGTGTGGGACATGTCAAGATAGCACACAACCCAATACAACCCAACACAGGCCTGCAACAGATGGACACCCACCAGTGAGCTCGCAGAATGTCGACTTGCTCATGCCATGAAGGAGGTAGAAGCCAGATCCTGGCTGCTTTGTCCAACCCTCTCTTTCCACACCGTGTGCACTTTGCTCGCTGCCTGCCGCCAGCCCCACATGGCAAGATAGAAACAGGTGACAAAATCTCATCCCCCGGTAAACCCACCGGTCAGCTCGCAGAATGTCGTTTTGCTCATGCCCATGAAGGAGTGGCAGGCATCCACCTGCTGCGCCACCAGCGGCTTGGTGGGGGCCACAAACACCACCTTGCCCTGCGCTTGTTGGGAAGGGGAGTGGAGGGGTGAGAAGAGAGGGTCACAGGCTCTTGGGGCACAGAGGATGGGTAAGCGGCATGGACAAACATCACCTTGCCCTGCGCTCTCAGTGGAGTGGAGCGGAGGGTGAGGACAAGGAGAGAAGGGGAACGGGTGAGAAGCACGGGTCGTATACTGGGGCACAGAGAGTGAGGAAGCGGCGTGGACACACACCACCTTGCCCTGCGCTTGTTGGGAAGGGGAGTGGAGGGGTGAGACCATCGCGAGGGTCAGAGGATGAGGCACAGAGGATGGGTAAGCGGCATGGACAAACACCACCTTGCCCTGCGCTCTCAGTGGAAGGGAGTGGAGGGTGAGGACAAGGAGAGGAGGGGAAGGGTTGAGAAGAGAGGGTCGGTTACTGGGTCACAGAGGGTGAGGAAGCGGAGCGGACACACACACACACCACCCTGCCCTGCGCATGTGGGGAAGGAGGGGTAGGATGCGAGGGTCAGAGGCGGGGGCACGGATGAGGAGGCGAAGATTGACTGGAGAAACTGCAGGGGACAAGGCAAGCGCTGGGAGATGGGCACAGGTAGATGCAGGGCGGTGCAGCCGGGCAACCTTCCAGCACCTTTGCTGCACAGAGAACGTGGGGTTTGCAACAGCGACGATGGGGCCGGCACGGGCATCCCAGCTGGGGACTTGGAACCCATCGGCCCATTCCAGAGTGGCAGGCATTCCATCCCTGTCTTAGAATCACGAAAGCAAGCGGGCCTCAAGGGCCGCACCTCTGGGAACCAGCGCACAAAGTTGTGCATGACCACCGCTGCAATTAGCGTCTTGCCCAGCCCTGTAGGCAGGCACACCAGTGTGTTGGTCAGCAGAGACGTCTGCAGGGCAGGCGGGCAGGGAGGGGTAGGTGGAAGCAATGGATGGTCAGAAAGCAGAAAGTCTGTGCGCTTGGCAAAAGAGCAGCGGCAGCTGGAGAATAACAGACGCCAGCGGTCGGACAGGACGGGGCAGGGCAGGTGGAGGGGCTCCTGAAGCAGGCAGGCACACAACCCAATCGCGCGAGCCAGAAATCCGCCCTCCCAGCCCCGCTATTTAGGGCAGGCCACACAGAAAGCCTGCCCTCCCAGCCCCGCTACATAGGGAAGGGCATACGCCTGTAGTATATGCACCCACACAGACGAGCAAAACTCAAAAACACCTCGAAAAGCCTTGCCTGTATGCAGGCCAGCTGATACTCCCGCTGCACCACGCCCTTGGGGAACACCCAGTGCTGGGCGCTGACCCTGCAGGGTGGGAGTGAAAGTGAAAGTGAAAGTGATGGGGCGTTTGCTAAGCTGTCCCCCGTATTTTCTCTTGCCAGGACCACGGTGCAATCCTGCAGGGCCATGCCAGACGGTGGTGCAGCTGGCACCCTGGTTGAGTGTGTGCGAGTACTTGTGCGCATGCAGGGATTCTTGGCACAGCAGGCAGGTGCACACACACGCGGGCAGAGGTGGTGCCTGCAGAGGGCAGCAAGCGCCCAGCACGGCGCAGGCGAGCAGGGACATGCGGGGCATGCAGCGTGCGCAGCAGCACAGCAGTGCCCTGGAAGCAGTATAAGAATGATGGATCATGATGCGCACACGGGCCTACCTGTGCAGCCGGATGCCGCCGGTGGTGGTGTTCACAGAAATAAGGTCAGAGCCTCGCTCGCCTGCCACATCAGCGCCTGCCTCGCCTGCTGTGCCCGCTGTGCCCCACCCCTTGCCGCCAGGGGTGATAGCATCTGCTGGGTGTGCCGCTGGCATGCAAGCCGGCTGCCATGCCTGCTGCTGCTGCTGCTGCTGCTGCTCAGCGCCCTGCGCCGGCGGCGGCTGCCTCAGCTGCTGCACATGCGCCAGCTGCTGCTGCTGGTTGTACGGCTGCTGCTGCTGCTGCTGCTGCTGGGCTGAGCGAGGCCGTTGTGCTGCCTGCTGCCGCTGTTGCTGCTGGGGTGCAGGCTGCCAGGACTGCTGCTGTGCCCCAGCCGCCGGAGCAAACCCTGGAAACTGTGGAGCACCGCTGTCCCGAGTGGCAGGTGCCTGCACTTCTTGACGCCCGCTTGTGTGCCCCGCCTGCGCAGCTTGACCTTGAGGCTGCTGCGGCCTTCCTGGCCCTTGTGCCTGCCACTGCTGCTGCTGCTGCTGCTGCTCTGGCTGCTGCTGCTGCTGGGGCTTCTGCTGCTGCTGCTGCTGGGCGGAAAGCGGTTCGTTTGCTGGGGCTGGCGGCGTGAAGTCATCGTCCTCCCCTTCCGGAAAGTAGAAGCTGAAATCGATGTCGTGGTGCTGCGCCTGCTGTGCTGATTGTGCTGGTGCTGGCCCCTGGTGCTGCACCTGCTGTGCCTGCTGTGCTGGTGCCTGGTGCTGGCCCCGCTGCGCCTGCTGCAACGGCGCCTGCTGCGCTCCGTGCTGCTGCTGGAATTGTGCATTATGAAGCGGCGGCTGCCCCACAGGAGCCTGCTGCTGCTGCTGTGGCTGCTGTGGCTTCCACTGGTGGTGCGGGGCAGGCTGCTGCTGTGGCTGCTGCTGCGCCTGCTGCTGCGCTGGTGTTGCATCGGGTGCTGGCTTCTGCTGCAAGGAGCGCAGTGCTGCAGCCGTGCTCTTGAACGCCCCCTGATGTGCCGGCGGTTGCGCCGCCTGCTGTGGTAGGTGCTGCTGCGGAGCGGGAGCAGCATGCCCCGAAGCCCGCTGCTGCTGCTGCTGCTGCAGGGCAGGGCCAGGGTGCGCCCGCCAGGAGCCCTTCCCTGATCCATTCTGCTGCTCGGGTTGCACTGCCGGTCCTGCTGCCGCGGCTGCCGCCACCAGCCCGCCTGACACTGGCGCCTTGTTGCCGAAGAAAGCATACAGATTTGACTGCACCTTGGGGGGTGCCCCGGCAAGAGCAGGAGGGGGTGCCTGCTGCTGCTGCTGCGGCTGCTGCTGCTGCTGCTGCTGCTGTTGTTGCGGTCGATATGACGCAGCGCCTGCACCGCCTGACGGCCTGCCCAGATTTGGTGGAACCCCCTGCTGCTGGGCGCCCGCTGCTGGGTGCTGCTGCCCGGCGGCAACACCGGATGCCCGGCCCGCCGCCACGGGCTGGCCCCATTGCTGCTGCTGCTGCTGTTGGTGATGGTGCGGAGGCAGCACTGCGGGCTGCGCCTGCCATTGCTGCTGCTGTTGGTGCGGCGGCGGTGCTGCGGGCTTCGCCTGCCACTGCTGCTGCTGGGGCGGCCATGGGCGTTGCGGTGCAGGGCCGCCTGCGGCGGCATAGTGTGGTGGGGCAGGCGGAGGGCCGCCACCACCCTGCCGGCCACTCACGGGTGCTATACCATGGTTGCCAGATGGCCGGGAGGCAGGCCAGCCTTGCTGTGGCGGCGGACCACCCACCCCTACACCGGCTGGCAGCGGCTGTCGTTGCTGCTGCTGCCAGGCGGCGGGAGCGGCGGCAGGCGCGGCGGCAGGCGCTACGCTGCGCCCGCTGCCGCCTGACGGCCAGCACCCTGCATTCGGAGGCGGGTTGTGCGTGGCCGGCTGGCCCCAGGGCGCCGAATGCTGCTGCTGCTGGCGCTGGGCGAGTGCGGCCGCTTCCAGCTCTTCGAGCGCAGCCAGGTCCTGCAAGTAGTTGCGTGATTACGATCGCCGAGTCCCAGACACTGGTTCCGGCAGACACTGCCTCTGGAATTTCACAAACCAAAAACTCTAGTTCGCGCCCGCTCACCCAATCGTCGTCATCCATCTTTATCAAGCGGCAAAGCCGCGTTGTAGCGGCAGGACATGCGACCACGAGCTCAGAAGTCATGACGAGTCAAGAGCAGCGGCGCGCTGCGCATGCTGAGGCGGTGCCGCCTGGCCATAGCTGCCGCACCCTGTTCAAACTCCTCGATTGTCGGTGTTTACAGCCAGGCTCTATGGTACATTATACATCAGCAAGAAGTTACAAATGCCTTGATTGTACCCGCACACACGCTGCGCAAGCTGCCTTGCCCGTCACATGCGCAGGAACGAGGGGCCGTGAGCGTCCTGCAGCAGCACGCTTTGCAGCTGCGCAAACTTGGCGGCAGCGGCCGCCTTCTGCTGCTCCAGCGCCGACAGAACCTGCACAAGGGAGGCAGAGTCGCCAGCGGGGGCGGGAGAGGCATGATGGGTACATCTTGATCAGGGGCCAGATAGGCAGGTATCATCCCAAAGCGGCTATACGATGGCACAGTGGAAACCCTCCTGGTCTGCCCCCCACTTCCAGCACCCCACTTCCAGCACCCACCCCTTACAGCCTCACCTCCCGCAGTTCCTCCTCCACCTCTGCCACCCGCGTCGTGGCAGATGAGGCCTGGCTCTGGTGCTTTGCCGCTGCATCAGATGCGGAGCGCGCTCGAGCCTGCAAGAACACAGCAGGTAGATGTTCGGGTTAGCTGCGTCTGTCAATCTGTTGCTGCGTCGACCAATTCGGTTTGGCTGCGTCTTTCGAACCGAATCATGCTGTGTCCGTCCCTGCAAGATGCCAGCAGCCGCACACTCTCCCCCCCGCCCCACGGCATAGTCGTGTAGTCCCACCTGCGCCTCCTGCAGCTGCCAGCCCAGCCCCCGTGCCTCCCCCTCCAGCTGCTGCACCATCTCTGCCAGCGAGTCCCGCTCAGCACGCAGCTCAGACGCTGCCGCCTGCGCTGAGTCCCGGTCCGCTGCCAGCCGCGACTCCTGCAGGCACAGAGAGACAAACAGGCAGCAGTTGGTCAGTGCTCACATGAAGATGCTGTTTTGCCGTGAGCAACTCTGCCACTCCTCGTAACTCCCCAGCTCGAAATCGGTCCATGCATGCACAAACCCCACCCACAAGCCCAGTCGTGGCTTTCCAAGCATACCATCCCACTGCTCTGCTTTTCTCAGTGCACCTGACAAGGCACGCTGCGCCACCGCATTCCTGTCCGTACATTGATGGCAGCAGCACACCCTGCCCGCGCACCTTCTGCTCAAACAGCGCCTTCACCCGCTCCACCTCCTCCCCCACAAAAGTGATCATGCCCTCCCGCTCCGCCGCCGTCGCCTCGGCAGCCGCAGCGCGTTTGGACGCCTCGCTGCCCCGCCGCTCAGCCTCCGCCAGACGCCGCTCCAGCTGGTCGATCACAGCCTCCTGCGTCTCGATCTCCGCCCTGCGGGGTGCAGTCATAGGATGGCAAGGTTTAGCAGCTAACCGCAGGCCAGCAAGCAGGCGGGCAGGCGGGCAGGCAGCCTCCTCATCTTTCCTCAATCACCTGCCTGCCTCTTCCCCCGCCAGCACCCAAGTCCATAACAGGCCACCGCGACACGGCGCCATCACACACCCAACCACGGCTCCGCCGCCTCACCTCAGGCTCTCCTGCTTGTCCGCGTCCCCGCCCCGCAGCGCCGCCAGCTCATCCTCCGCCTCGTCAGCCATGGAGCGTGCCTCGTTGGCAGCCGCCTGCGCCTCTGCCACGGCACGCTTCAAGTCCGAGATGCGGTCGTTGGCAGAGTCCACCATGGCCTCCTTGATCCTGGTGAGGCAAACAGATTATAACCACAGAAGCTCAGGGTTGGTCATGGGCGAGCACTCAGCAGGCGCGGCCAACAGCAGTCGCAGCAGTTCATAATCCTCTACAGCACCCACTGCGCACAGGCAAGCTTCAGTGAAGTACAACCAACAGTCTTGCCCTCGCTCACTTGACTGCGTCCCTCAGGTTCTGGGCCTCCTCTGCCAGCTGCTCCACACGTCCGCGCGCCTCGGCGGCAGCGCCCTCGGCAACCGCCGTCCGCTGCGCCGCCTCCTGGCGCCCGGCCTTGAGCTCCGCCTCCGCCTCTGCCAGCCTGAGGGCAGCGGACAGGAGGCAGCACGCAGGGATGTCGTCAAAGGTTGACCTACAGCCTCTCAGTCCAACCAGGTACGCCGCGGGCATACCGCGAAAGCTGCCTGCATAGCTGGTGAGCATGCAACGTGGCCCCTCACATACCAGCGCTACTCTCTGCCCCACCTAAGCCTCACCTGGTGGCCGCCTCCTGCCGCGCCTCTAACAGCTGCTGCTGCGTCCCCGCCAGCCGCTGTTGCAGCGACTCGCTGAGGCGCCGCTCCTGCGTGAGCTGGTCCCGAATGGCGGCGAGCTCACCCGCCCGCTCACGCAGCGCAAGCAGCTCGCCGCGCAGCCGCTCCAGCTCCTGCAGTGTGGCAGTGCAGAGCAGCAACACGAGCTTGCGAGGATGCACCCATGCACGCAGGGTGGCACACAAGGCAGAGCAGCCATGACAGAACCGTCATTTCAAAACTGCCCTCACGTCCCTCCATCAGAAGTCAAGTCCCGTCACGCCCCATCTTGAACTGGCACCGGATCAAACATCCCAGCCCCCACCTGTGGGTTCATTGACTGCAAGCGCGCGCACGCCTCTGCCTTCTCCTGCGCAAGCCCCCGCATGCGCAGCTTCTGCTGCTGCACCACCCCGCTCAGCTCGCCCACCAGACCCTCGGCCTCCTGCACGCCAGCCAGGGGCACAGCATGGGTGACAGCAGGTGTAAGGGAAAAGATCCCCTAGGCGCACTCGGGTGCTCTCCTTGCATGCTCTGCTGTGTCAAACATCCTGAAAGCCCTCAGGTGAGCGCATGCAGAAGGAGGCAGCTGCCAGCAGCTGCCCCACCTGGCGCCGCGATTGGCTGTCCTGCAGAGCTCGCCGCAGCTCAACGCATTCCGTTGCCAGAGATTCCAGGTCAGCACGCATGTCGGAAGACTCACGAGAAGCCTCCTGCAGGCACAGCACAGCAGACGGGGGCACGGCGAGCTGTGTCGGCAGGCTGGGCAGGGCAGCATGGACAGGAGACTAGGGCAAGCCGTTTTGAAAATTGAAGGAGAGACAGCCGGGCAGGCAGCTTATAAACATAACCTCCAAGGCCTGTGCTGAACACATGCCTCAGCATACACACACTCGAACTGCAGACCCCAAACCTCCCACCTGCAGGGCGCAGCGGAACTCCGCCTCTGTGGCTGCCAGCCGCTGCTGCACCTCGTCCCGCTCACGGTGCGCTGCCGCCAGTGCAGCCTGCTGCTCTGCCAAACACGCCTGCTGCTCAGCCACCGCTTGCTGGCGCAGAGCGGTCAGTGCTGCATCGTGCTCCTCGTGCACCGCTGCTAGGCTGGCAGACAGCTGGCGCAGCTGCTTGGCAGCCTCCTGCTCCCGCTCACCAACCGCCTGAAGCGCCTGCTGCCGGTCGGCCAGCGCAGCACGGGCAGCAACCAGGTCAGCTTCCAGCTGCTCCTGCCGCTGCGAACTAGCTGACCCTGCTGCAGTCCCAGCCGCCTGCGCACGCTCCGCTGCCTGCCGCTGCCGCTCTGCCTCCTGCCGCGCCGCTGCAAGCTCGCCACGAAGCGCCGCCAGCTCAGCGCGGCTGGCCTCCAGCTCAGCTGCCTGCCGCGCTGCCTTAGCAGCGCCCCGCTGCTGCTCTGCTTGGCGGGCTGCCTCTGAGCTATCCAGCTCCTCCCAGGCCCTGGCCAGCTCATATTCCAGCTCAGCCTGCCGCCGCTGCCCAGCAGATGCGCCAGACCGTGCCTCATTGAGCTGCCCTTCCAGCGTGGAGCACCGCCCCTGCAGGCAGCGCCAAAAGGAACAGGCAGCACGATGCCACCGGTGGCCGGCATTCAGGGCTATCTTCATAGGGCAGGCAGTGAACATCGGCAATGGCAATATGTTGCATGGTGAAGGAGAGCACCTTATCCTCTTCTACACAGCAATCTCTGCTGCCAAGAGAACGAACTGTCAAGGCAGCTCGCCCACCAAACCCACCTGCAGGCCGCACATCTCTTGCTTGGCCTGCTCTAATGCCGCCGCTGCCTGCTGCCGCGCCTCCGCCACCTGCACTTCTGCCGCCCGCTGCGCAGCAGCTGCTTGCTGCTGCGCTTGCTGTGTTGAGGCCGCTGCGCCCTGCTGTGCACGCTGTGCCGCCTGCACCTGCACCTCGAGCTCCGCCTGCAAAGCCTCCACCTCATCTTGCAGGGCTGCCGCCTGCTGCTGCAGCTGGTCCTTCTCATCATCATCCTGCGCGGCAAGCGCTGTTGGAAGCTCTGCTGGCTCGGTCTGCACACAGCTGGTGGTGCGCTGAACTGCCTGTGCCTCCTGCCGCTCCTCTTGCTGCCAACTGTGCTGCGCAGGCTGCTGCCCTTGCTGCTGCTTGGGCTGACTGGGAGGCTGCTGCACCTGTCCAAGAGCTGCGCTGATCACACCCGCCAGCTGTGGGCAGTTATCTAGCAGCTGCCGCAGCTGCTGCTCCGGGCTGCTGCCAGTACCACTATTGCTGGGGCACTGAACATGCTGCTGTGCCTGCTGCTGCCCGTGCTGCTGCAAGTTGCTGGGACCTGCCTTGCCAGCAAACGACGCCAGCACCTGCTGTATGCGATGCAGCGGCTCTGCTGAAGCAGGGGCGGCGCAGCTGGCAGACAGTGCCTGCTCAACTCCCGGCTGCCCAGCTTCCTGGCTGGCTTTCCCACATGCCGCTGCTTCCCCTGCCGCTGGTGGGTGCTGCACCGGAGGCTGCGTCAGCGGTGCTGGTTGAGGAGCTGCTGCTGCTGGCGGCTGGAACGCCTGCAGCTGCAGCGCCGCAAGGTACTGCAGCGCCTCCCCAGGCCGCACCACCTGCCCATCCAGCTGCCGCAGCTGCGGCAGCGCCGCCGCTATCGCCATTCGGTAATGCGGCTGCTGGCACACCGGGTTGCCTGCACAGACAAGTTGGACAAATGGCACCCGCCTCACGTGAGTGTTCGTGTGCATGCACGAAGCAGCACATCCCAGCAGCCCAGCATGACAAGTGGCTCACTGGGCAAAGTGTGCACCCCGCCCCATTCTCCCTGCCTCATGCTGGCACCCAAGCCGCTGGCAATTGCAAGCCCACAAACCTGGAGCGCCGCCCGCCACATGCAGCTCCACTAGACGCTGCAAGCCTGCCAGGACCGAGAAGTCGGACAGGCACGCCAGCGTGTTGTCCTTCAAATCCAACCGCTCCAGAGGGCCGCCGTGCAGCGCTGCCAGCCCTGCCAGCGAGGCCAGGCTGTTGTGCGCCAGCGACAGGCGGCGCAGGTGGGGCAGCCCCGCCAGCGCGGCGCCGCCCAGCTGCGCCAGGCAGTTGCTGGCCAGGCTGAGGGAGGTGAGCTGGCGCAGGCTGGCCAGCACGCCGTCTGGCAGGCCGGCTATGCTGTTGGAGGACAGGTTGAGGTCGCGCAGGGCGGCCAAGCCGTCCAGCCCTGCCACAGCGCTGATTGCGTTGCCGTGCAGGCACAGCCGGCGCAGCGCTGGGAAGCGGGACGCCAGGTCAGCAGGCACCGCCGTCAGCCCCTCGCCCATCAGGCTCAGCGCTGTGGTGGCTGCCTCAGAACCCCCGAACTCCTGCTCCTCGGCATCCTCGTCGCTGCTGTCACCGCCGCTGCTGCCCAGGTGGACCGCTGCCAACTCGTCATCGGCTGCGCCAAAGCGGAGGGGCCGAGGGCTGCCCCGTCCGTAAGCGGCCCCACCAGATCCGCCAGCCAGCATGCTGCAAGCTGCCATCTGCTGCTGCCACTGCCACTGCAGCTCCTGCTGCTACAAAGCGCGGCGGGCTGGTGGCTGGCTAGCTCTCTGCGTAGAGCTGCAGCTGGAAGGCGCCCGCCAGGCTGCACGACTTGATGGGCACAATCTCAGCCTGCACCCACAAGACCCAGGAGGCGTCAATTGGGGCTCATTGGGGCTCAAGGCTGGTGAGGTGCAGCACCCACCAGCAGGGAACTCGTTCACAGCCTGTGCGGCAGCATCTGGAGCTCGAGGCACCAGCAGGCTTTGCTTTCTTTGTTTCCCAGCCAGCACCCACCAACCTGCCCAGCACCCACCAACCTGTACTAGCTCCAGGTGCCCTTGCGCCGGCTGCTCCTCCACCCAAGCGTCCTGCAGCACGCCAGCAGAGCTGCCTCGCCCGCCGCTGGTGTAGGCCACCACCTCGAAAGTGCAGCCGCTTGGCAGCTTCCGCAGGTACGAGTCGGCGTACTGCAGGCGCAGCAATGCCCCTCGAAGCTGTGCCTCTATTGCCTCAAAGTCCAGCGCTGGAGGCTCGCCGCTGCCGACAGCGGGCGCTGCTAACGTGAGCTGCACCGGGCAGCGTGGAGGGCGGGAGTCAGTATGCAGAGTCGGTATGCAGTGGGCAGTCCACTGTTGGCCCGCAGGTGGGCGACCGCGGTGCAGGCTGGCAACTGGCAGCCAGTCGCTTCAAACATGCTGCCTTGCATGTCTGCCTGCCACAAGTCAACCTCCCCTGTTCCTCAACAACATGACACACTCTCACCTGCGGCTCGAACACAAAGCGCTCTATGGGAGTGCGGTCAGGGCGCAGCACCACCACTGCCACCTTGGCTAGGCAGCCGTTTGCCAATGGGGCCTGCGGGGGAGGTAGGGCGGGCGGGCACACGAGTGGGCAGGCAGCGCACCCTGGCGGTGGATGTGGCTGGCAATGCTATGCAGATCAAACGAGCCCTGGCCGTCTCTAGACTGTGAGAAAGCAGGCGATCCTGCCAGTTAAAGCCTCCTTGTCAACTGCACACCTTCAGGCCCGCCACAGCGTCGGAGATGTAGCCGGCGAGGTCGGGGTGGCGTGCGTGTCGCACGGCAATGCCGTAGAGGCGCCGCCGCTCAAAGAGCTCTGGGCTGTACAGCTCCCGCACGAACAGAATCTGGTGCACCAGCGCCTCTAGAAACTCGAGCAGCACTTCCACCAGGGAGGAGTGCGCCGACGCTGCCGCCGCGGGCATACAGCTGCCGCCGGCTGTCCCGCGCGGGGGCGGTCAATTGGCGCCGCTCCCCTGAACTGCTGGGGGATCCCGAGATCAGTGTCAGATGTTCCTGCGCGCGAGCTGGCACGGGAGGCGCCACGGGAGGCAAGCGAGTCTGGTGTTCAGCTGCGGAACGCGGGCACCCTCCAAGGTGGTGTCTGAGCCTGGGGTAGACTGCGGAGGTGACCGAGAGCTGCACCAGAGCCAAACTGGACAGTCAGCGCCGTACCTTCTTCCCGGCAGTCCCTGCTCTCCTCGTCAGCGCCGCACCTTCTTCCCAGGCCCTGCTATGCTCCGATCATTTCCAGGCCAGGATCTACAGCACCCTGTGCGGCGGTCTGTCGGGCGGCTCTGCGCAGCTTGCAGTCGGAGGCAGTTGCTGCTGCGCACGCAGCAGCAGCAGCAGCAGCAGCCGAGGGCGGTTCGTCTCGTAGACTCGTATCAGTGCGGCCGATAGTCTGCGTAGGGCGAGTGAGCCTCCACTGCGGGCACCGCCTGCGCGTCGCCTCCGCCTCCGCCTCCGCCTCCGCTGCGGGCTGTTCCAGCTCCCCTTGCTTCTTTCGCCCTGGCTCAGTCCCTCCCTTCTCTTAGCAGGCGGTAACCCGTCACCAGCCTGCATATTAAGACAAAACAGCGTGTCCCGCTGCTCTCACACAGGTATGGGGTGAAGGTGCTTGCAGCGGCACTGGCAGGCGGCTGAACAGCAGGCCGCCGTGGCGGGGCGGTGGGCTTTGCGGCACCGGCCCGTGTACAAGGCGCTGGGGCACGCACGACGGGCAATGCGGGCGGCTTTCGTGCGTGGGAGACTGCAGCGGGAGGGGAGGCTGGCGCTCCCGCTGGGCCCAAGGAAGTGGGTCCAGGCAGCAACCAAGACCTCCCTGCCTCACACCGAAGCTCTCGTACCACCACCCTCCTTTCATGTATTGCTCTGTGTCGTGCTGTTGCCTGGCACCTGCTGGCCTCTGGCTGGCGGTGAAACGCACGCGGGCCCCCGCTGCACTGCTTCTTCTGTGCGCAACGCAAACGCCTGCGCACCTGCGACGCCTGTCAATTTTGCATACAGCAGCCGCTGTGCCCCCACCAGCATGCACCCAGATCTCCCGACTGGGCAGTCTGTGAATGCCCTCCGCTCAGAGTACCCAGATTTCCTGCAAGGCTGAGCTCCTGCATTGTCAGCCGCTGTCCCAGTTAACCTCAGCCGGGCGAAGTAATGCTCTATGCATTTGCCGCCCAAGAACGTGCGCCCCGTTTGTGCGGCCTGCTGTTCACCCTTGTTCTTGGCCTTGCCTGTGAAAAGTCCAGCCCGGATAACTTTAACCTGGCTGCGTGCATGCGCCCACATGACCTATCGGGCCAGCCGGGGCCCCATGACGGCAGCTGTGTCAACACACCGGCGGCTGAGCGGCAGCCGCCCCCTAAACCCGGAGCCGCAGCCTCATGGATGTGGTAGACAGTAGAAAGGCGATGTATACACTTGACAGCTGTTTGACGAAGCAGTGCGCCAGTGCATCGGTCCCAAGCCTGGTGAGCTTTCCTCGGGTCGAGGCAGACGTCGACGCGCGGTGCCCCCTCCGCTTCCCTCCACTCTGCTGCCCCCTCACGATGTCCACACCTGCTGTGCGCGAGGTTTCCCGGGGCCTGGACGCCGTGCTGGCCTTCCTGGGCAGGCATCAGCGCAACCTGCCTCCTGCGGCTGCGCCCCTTGCGCTGCTTTCGCTCGAGGAGCACACGATTTGGGATGCCGTGGGTGCCACTGATGCGGATCGTCACCTCCTGGGCCGGTGAGTTCGGGCCAGCTGCCAGCAGGGCGGGCGGCGGCGGCGGCACCGGCCCGCCACTCGAGTTGCACTTGGCCCAACCTTGTGGTGGCATTGAGAAGAAGAAAAACTCCCTGGCTTCCTGTATTCACACCTGCTACCTCACATGCCTGCAGCAAGCTGGCCCAGCTGGGGCCGCTGCTGGCACGGCTGGACGCGCAGGCACGCCGTGCCATGCAGGGCGCTGGCGGTGCGGCTGCCGCGGAGCGGCAGGTGGCCGCCGGTTTGGACGTGTTTGCCTTTGCAAGCAGGCTGACACAAGTGCTTGTGTGCAGCCCATCAGACTGCCAAGGATTGCTGGCAGGCGCACCTCTGCTCCTAAACAGCGGCTTGCAGCTGCTTTCACAGGCGGCAGAGGGGCCCCAAGCTCAGCAGCTCTGGCTGCTGAAGCTGCTGGCTCCCGCGGCACCCCTGATGTCCACGCTGCAAAAAACGGGCAGCACGGCCGCTGCCCGCAGCGCTGTCGCTGCCGCTTTCCCGCCGGCAGAGACGGTGCGCTGGATGGAAATTGTGGCGGGAACTCTGCTTCAGTGCGCTCCGCGCGGACCGGGTGGGTACATGCCTTATGCCACAGGCGTGCCAGCACATGGGTTGGTTCACCGCCTGCCAAACCTCCGATGCCGCTGCTTGGCTTGCCCGGCAACTCCCCAACCTCTGCAGGTCTTCCCGCCCTTGTGCTAGGCATGTTGTCCGAGGTGTGCTCGGTGCTGCTGAACCAGAGCAACACAGCCTTCAGCGGCGTGCAGGCAGCTGTTCAGGCAGACACGGCTCTGCAGCGGCGGCTGGTGCAGCTGGCCAGGCTGAACGTGGCTGCTGTGGTGCCCGCTGTAGCACCGCTGGAGGGCGCTGGGCCAAGCGGTACGGGCACAGCCGGTACCGACTGGCAGAAACTGTGTGAGCTTGAAATCTTCCTCAGAGCGGACTGCCTGTCCGCAGCGCTAGCGCAGCAGCTCAGCCAACCGCGGGCGCTGTCCACGATGCAGCAGCTGGCCACCCAGCTTATTGACCGGCTGCCTCGCAGCTGCCCGGCCGGTGTCAGCCGGACCTGTCATTTTTTCGGGTGGGGAAGCGCAGCCAGACTGGTGCGTCTGTTGCACGAGCGCAACTCAGATCGCGAGAGTGCCACGTGGATGATGATGCGCCTGTTCCCGCATCTAGCCACAGCCCTCAAGGCAGTTGCGGCGGAGCCAGGCGTTTTGCCACAAGAAGTGGCATACCACTGCGCCGTTTGGAACTCACTCTTGTTGCACACATTGGTAGGCATGCCCACGCTTTGCTGTAACGTTCAGCAGCTCGGGCTGCTTCTGTCGGCAGGAGACGCTGCTCTCCGCCTGCTGCCGCCAGTGGCGCTGCAGCGTCTGGGCGAAGTGGCCGCTGATTCCAGCGTGGGGCAGCAGCGGCCACAAGGGCAGGGTGCTGCTGCGGAGGAGGACGCAGGGTCGGTGCACCTGGTGAAAACCCTGCTGCAGTTTGCCAGAGCGCTTGTTCAGGCGGGATGGTTGTCGCTCAAAGAGCAGCCCCTGAGCAGGGAAACCGCCTCCGCTGATGAGCTGGCGTCGGCGGGGCAGACGGCGTTGCAGCTACACTCTACCGCATGCCGCCTGGTGCACTGGGCAGCCAGTCTGCCGCCTGCTGGGGCACGGAAGGTTGTCACCATGCCGGAGGGCTGGAGCTGCCTGCTTGTGCTGGTGGGCGACACGCTTATGCTCTTGAATGGCATCGCTGAGCAACAGTCACCAGCAGACGGCGACCCTGTGCCATCACCGAGGTGCGCGTGCTGCGTGATAGCAGCCCTCTTGACATACAGCAGGCGGCGTCACTTTTCCCTTGCGTGCGTAAAAGTTTGGCTGAGAGGCACATTGAAGCGTGCTTGTCACAGTGGCTACACCCCACCGCCTGCCTTGCAGGCAGCTGGAGGGCGCACATGCAGCGCACCTGGAGGCGCTTCTAGTGCTGCTCAGCATGCTCCCACGGCTGGATGATGTGCAGGACATGCAAGACTTGTCTTTGTGGGCAAGCCAGATGTTGCTTGCTGTGCAGCATGCCCCAGCAGCTACAGCCACACCGGCGATGGCGACGGCGCTCAACTCACTGCTCGCTGCGGCTGTAAGTCTCGACATTACGAGGAAGCGCTTTGAGTTGCCCAGCAGGGCTGCATGATCGCGCAACCCCACTGCACCAAGGAAACCAAGCCCAACACTTGCTGCCCTGCCACTCCTCAGCTTCCACTTTGCATGCTAAGGGGTGCCCGGCGGCCTCCCTCCCTTGTCCCTGCAGCTGCGTGCCGACCTGCCGTTGGATGTGTGCCACAAGATTGGCGGGCACCTGGCAGAAGTGGCCGTCCAGTCTCCCCGCCTGTGCGCTTTGCTGCTGCTGGGCGGTGCCCTGCAGCAGCTGATGGCGCTGCCAGAGGCCCTGCTGACCAGGAGCTCCGGTCACAGCCTGGCTGCTGATGCATCAGGAGCATGCATTCCCACTGCGGCACAGGTGGGTCCGAGCTTGGGGAAAAGACGGTGGGCACAGGGTGCTAGCAGGGTGGTGCCTCAGGATGCTAGCTGGTGAGAACGAAAGCTCACAGTTCCCACAATGGATATCACAACTTGCTCTGCAGGCACACTTCAGCTAGCAGGTCTACGAGCAGTTCCTAGCACTCAACTACCTTTGCGCGGCGGCAGCGCGTCACGTGCTTTCTGCAGCTAGCGCCAGCGCTGCAGCGGGAGATGCCAGCCATCCCTTGCCCCCACAGCCACCCGCAGCTGTGCAGCAGTGGGTGCTTCAGCTGAGGCAGGCGGAAGAGGTTGAGTGGGGCAGCCCAGAGCTTTTCAAAACAGCAGCTCAACTTACCATTGCGTATCGAGACGAGGCGCTGCAGGCGGCAGCCGCGGCTGCGCAGCTGCTGCAGAAGTGCTGGGAGGCGCCCGAACAGCAGGCTGCCGACAGGCTGCAGCTGGCGCAGGCGGTCGCCACCCGCAGCTGCTCCTACCTGCGCTGCGCCAACCTGGGCGCCGAGGGCGGGCCTGGTGCCGCCGAGCAGCCGGCCAGTAAGCGCTGCGGCGGCTGCCGCGTGGTGTGGTACTGCGGCCCCGACTGCGCAACGGCTGACTGGCGGGGGCCGCTGGGGCACCGGCCCGTGTGCAAGGCGCTGGGTGCAGAACGGCAGGCGGCACGGGAGGCGGCGCGGGCGGAGACCGCTGCTGAGGCAGGCAGCTAGGTTGGGATGCCGGGCCCTGCCTGTGCCCGTCAAGTCGGTCGCACACCATCTACTGGTCAGCATGATGCATCAAGGCCTCAATTTCTCTGGCGTCTCCCAATAGCTTGGCCTGCTCTTTGTCTCGATAAAAGCTCGGGTCGTGTTGTTTACTTCATCTGGGGCGGTGAGGAGGTGGGCACTGCTTGGCGCCCCTCGAGGGCGCAAAGCCCCCCACCCAAACTTGGCCCATGGGTCACACCTCAGTGTGCGCACATCCTTGCTTACAGATACATGTACAGTTTCCACACTTGGTTTAGAAGGGGGGGCCACATGCCGCAAGGGCAGCAAGGGCTAAGCGGGCCGCTAAGCATGTCACGCTAAGGTGCAACTAACACTGACGGGAAGCGGGGCATAGACAAAGGCAAGGCCCCCAGTTGACGGGGGGCAGCAGTAGACTGAAGAGCAGAAGGGGCGGGGGGGGGGACATGCGTTGCTGCTGGAAGGGGCATTGTCGTTTCATTAGACGGAAAGTTGCATTCAAAACAAAGTGATGCGGTAGGGGCCGGACAGAGGCCTCGCCAGAATCTCGTTTCCTGGCCCCGCCAGTGCCCCTTGTTGGCGGGCTGCGGGGGCTTGGTATATGTGCGTCGCGCAGATGCGCTGGCAGCTCCCAAGCAGGTGCTGCTAGCACGCTGGCGGGGTGCTGGCAGCTGCTTGGCAGCTGCAAGGCTGCACGCCTCAATCCCTTGGCTTGCCAAACCTGCAGCGGCAGCAGCAAAGGACAGCAGGGCATCAGAAACCAAGTCTTGCTCGAGGCCAGGGGGCAGGATTGCCAACAATGCCCAGCATGCAGCCAGCAGCCGATGAGACACCCACTGCTGACCCACCCTCACCCTCACCTCGCTGGCCCCACAGTTCACACGAGTCCTGCTGTCGCTTTGCGCTCATTGCAAGCACACCGGGCCCCTCCCTCTGGCCCTGCACAGCATCTGCCCACAGCAAATCCCTGCCCACTTCCTACACAACTCCCAAAGCCCCCCTGTCCTCACACTGTGTGCATTGCCGACACAAATAACCGCCCCCCCCCTCACTCCCTCGCTTGACATGCTCAGTTGACGCTGCCTCCCCGCTCTGCCTTGCCACAGCCCCATTCTCCGCCCTTGCTTGGCCCTCTAACAAAGCACGCCCTTGAGGCAGCAGCACACTCACGTGAGCCCTCAGACCCTCTAACAAAGCAAGCCCTTCAGGCAGCAACACGCTCAGGTTAGCCCTCAAGCCCTCAAACAGAGCAAGGCCTTAAGGCAGCAACACACTCGCGTGAGCCCCTCAAACCCTTTAAGGAAGCAAGCCCTTGAGGCAGCAACACACTCACGTGAGCCCTCAAACCCTCAAACAAAGCAATTTGAAAAAAAAGCAGCCGCCCACTCACGTGAGGTACTCTGTGGCCGCTGCCTCCTCGCTCTGCTTCACCACAACCGTGATCTCCGCCTCACGGCACACCTCCATCGCCGCCGCCTCAGCCTCCTCGTCGTCCCCAACCAGGATGAGGGCGGCGGTGGTGTCGGGGTCATACCTGCAACAAGGGAATGGGACAGGGCAACAAGAGAAGAGATAGGGTAAACAAGGGAATGGGACAGGGCAACAAGAGAAGAGATAGGGTAAACAAGGGAATGGGACAGGGCAACAAGAGAAGAGATGGGGTAAACAAGGGAATGGGATATTGTGGGCCCAAGGACAGGGTGTAACGAGACAGCGAAGGGCGAGGACGTCGGCGGCAGTCACAGGGCGGGGGGGGGGAGGGGGCGGGTATGGCAGGGTAAACACGGTCTGGGCTTGAAGCACGAGCGCAAACACAAACGCTTTACAAAAGTGCTCCATTTGGGGGCTGTCGGCGTGAAGCCCAGACGAGCCGCACGGGCACAGAATGTGACAAATGTGGTAAACAAGCACTCACATGAGGGTCTCGTCATCATCAAACATGTCGGAAAATGAGTCGCGGGTGGATGTGGTGACCTGGACGCCGTACCGCTTGCCCCACTCCTCGTACCGCTCAGGCCAGCACATCGACGCCTCGTTGGGGGCCTGCGGGCGAGCGAGGGAGCATGCGGCATGTCGTTGCAGGAGCGGAGGGCGTGCAGCGGAGGTGGGGGTAGGCACCGTCGCCTCTGTTGAGACGCACACGGTGTAACAGGAAGCAAGAAGGAAGGCGGGGCAAGGGCAGGCGCGGCAAGGGCAGGCGCGGCAGGCAGGCCGCTCGATCACCCCTTCCAACCGGGACTTCGCCTTCCCCTCCCAATCACACATCCAGAACCATCCCTCTCTCTATTCCCTCCCCAGCGAGATGAGCGGCGGGGCACGCTTACCCGGTAGTACATGCGCACGTCCTGGCGGCGCTTGAAGCCCAGGCCACACGGGTCGGTGCCCGCCTCAATCAGCGCCTTGGCAGTCGCGATGCCCGCACCCTGTAAATCACCACCACACATTTGGCCAGAGCAAGTCGTCAAGGTGCAGAGGGAGCTAGGCTCGAAGCAGAGATCTGAGGTTACCGGCTGGGGGGTGCTAGGGCTCACGCAGCACACATGCGCCAGGCCATCTGCTGCACCGCACTGCTGCTGCATTGCTGCATGCTGCTAATGTGTTGCTGCTGCACTGCTGCCCATCTGCTGCAATGCGCCTCCTCACCCCACTTCACAGTACACATGCGTTTGACCATGACTGCACCGCCAAAACAGTTCTTATTTTACCTCGCAAAACAACGATTATATCTCACCTCGCAAAAGATAACGACGGTGGGGAAGAGGAAGACGGCGGCGACGGGGCCGCGCAGGTTCAGGCCGGCACCCTGCCAGAGCAGGAAAGCAAGGTGGGGGTGGGAGGGCGCATACCTGTGAGTGTGGGAAGCACGGCTGGAGTCAAGGCCGCACCTCCACGCCAGCACTTGAAATGGGCCCCCACTCCCTTGGCTCACCCCTTCTGTCTCACCCACAAACAGCCCACCCGTCTCTGTCTCACCCACAAACGACCTACCCACTCGACTCAACACAAGCCCCCCGCCTGCCTTGGCTCACCACAAGCCCCCCGCCCGCCTTGACTCAACACTAAGCGACCATCCCCCGCTTGGCTCACCAGCCCCCCACTCGCTACGGGGGGGCTTGGCTAACCACGAACGGCCCACCACAAACGGCCCGCCTCCTTGGCACACCACAAGGGCCCCTAACCGCCCCTCTCCGGCTCACCACAAAGGGCCCGACCTCCACGCTGTCCTCATCCGTCATCTTGTAGAGGTCGGGCGCATCCGCCTCCTTCACGTACAGCGGCAGCTCCACCAGCACAGAGTACAGCTCCTTCACGGACTGCAGATTTGGAGGAAAGTGAGGTGAAGATAAGGTGTGCGTAAACCATACATCGCCACCTGCAGCGGCAGAGTGCAGCTCCTTCACAGGCTGCAGGCATAGCAGGAGCGATGAGGTAACACAACATATAGGCCCAGCTGCCCCCCCACCAGTGCGGCCAACTGACAACCTGGCAAGCCGGCAGAAAGGCAGGCAGGAGTGAGGTGCAGGCCGCAGGCACACGATTCCACTCCAACCCACGCCACCAACAACTACAACACAGGCATTACATACACATACAGTCGGGACCCACCTTGGTCTCCTCAGCACGGATGTCACCACGCACACGCAGCAGCGCCGCCTTGTTTAGCAGCTGCAAAAGTGGGAGGGTCGGGCAGGCAGGGCAAGAAGGCGGGCGGTGGGAGGGAGGCTAAACAAAGGGGAGGCACCCAGCCCAACCCAACAACCGATGCAGGCGCAGCGGCCAGGCATGGCTGTCCCACGCAGTTGTGCACGCTGAACCCACACCTCCGGGAATGGTGCCCCGCCACTGCGCTTTTGATGCGCACCCCACACCCACACAACTTGCCCCGCCAGCACCTCTTGGGAACGGCGGGGGAGCCCCCTCCACCAATGCTGTGCTGCACTGCTCACGGTCCCCGTGCACGCAGCATGCACACACCTTGCCCACCCCGCCCGCCCGCACCCCAGGCAAGGGCGGCGGGGCGCTGGCCCCACATCCACCCACCACTGCTATGCTGTTGACCGACGGTCACCCCACATGCTTTCCCATGCATGCACAACACACAAAACCCGCAAACCTTACCCACCCAGCCCGCCTGCACACACCTGTGGGAAGGGCGGCCCCGCGGAGGCACCACCTCCACCAGTGCCCTGCTGCACCGCTCCTCACGCATTTCCCAACACAGTCATCTCAGCTCTGCACCATCCCACCCCGCGTGACGCACCTCTGGGAAGGGCGGCCCCGCGGTGGCCACTTCTGCCACCGACCCGCTGTTGATGCGCACGCTGGCGCGCTGCCCCACATGCTTGTATGCGTTGCGCAGGGGCACCTTCTCACGGCTGATCTCACACTCCACCACAACCTCCCTGCAATGAGGTGTGTCAAGGGCATTGGCAGGGCAGAGGGGTGAACGCGAGGGTTGGGGGCGGGCATGGGGGGCGCCTGCTCTCCCACGACTGCATTTTGCGGGTGAATTGGGAGGGCAGGGGGGAGCGTGCGTGGGATGAGGGCTGGAAAGGGGTAGGGTGGCTGGCACGCGTTGCACAGCGGCGGATCTACGCGGAGTCTCTGCCTGCACATTGGCTCCTGCTGAAAGACGTAAATTCTTGGGCGGGGGGCAAGGAGGGCATTTCATGGCGATGACGTGTGAGCGGGTGGGCGTAGCAGCAGGGGTGGGCCAGGACGAGTGTTGGGGACAGGGAGACGAGGAGGGCGGGAGCCGAGGCAGTCGTGGCACAGAATCTCGCACAGCGCTGCCCTGACTGCACCATCAACCCGCGCGACACTCACATAGGTGATCAGCAACACCCAGCCGCACCACTCCAGACGCAGGCCACGCGAGTGCACACCCACCCACCTGACACCTGGCGCGAGCTGGGTGCTGCTCACAAAGCGGGCGGCATTCCAATCGGGCTGGTCCAAAGCGCACCAGGTGGCCGCATACCACTTGTCACGGTCGGCGTGCTGCCACAGGTCATCATCGTTGTCCACAACTGCATGCACCACAGAGCTCTGGCCCCGGGACGAGTGCTGCTGCTGCCGTGCCGCCGCTGCCGGCTGCCACGCCGGCGTCGTAGCCAGCCTGCGGTCGGGTGGGGGTGGTAGCGCCAAGTATATCGTCTGTGCCCTACGGGTTCCGGGCGAAGTTTAAATTGCAGGCAGAGTGCAGCGGTGGCGGCAACAGGCTGGTGTGCAGCCGGCGGCAGGCAGCGGAGCCGGCGGCAGGCGGCTGGCGGCAGTGGCGGCGGCAGCGCATACCTGCTGCTGCCGGTGTGGCTTTGGCGGCTGCTGCATCCTGGCTGCGCCACCTGCGGGAGGACGGGTAGTGTAAGATAGTCAGGGAGCACCACGCTTGACGGAGAGGTGCGGCCGGCAGTGTGTGGCCATCTGCAGAGCTCACCCGTTGAGTGATGAACGTGAGCATTTTCTGAATGTCAGGAACTGCTGCGGCGCTACAACGGGCTGCGAGAGCGGCTTCCGCGATAACTGCAGCGCTAGGGGGTATGCGAGCTCTTTATACGTCGTGGGGGCTGCAGGTAACTTGGGAGACCAACGCAGAGCGGAAGCAGCAAGGATTGCCAGGATGCTTGGGGATGGCGGCGCCAGGTGTCGGGATGAGGGCGCAACAACTCCAGCAACAGCAAGCGTGCATGCAGCCAAGCCAGTGCTTCACCTGTTCTATGGTGATCATTCGTGCGATGCGGTTGGCAAGCAGTATTCACATGTGCCAGCAGAGCTGCAACAGGGGCGCACTCGCCGGCAGCGGCTGACAGGGTGGAGGCAGGCATAGCGGGAGGGCTCACCGGCGCAGCTGCCGATATCACCATCGCCCCGTGAACTTTCCAGATGGGTTTGGGTCATGACAAATAGCTCAACAGGTACGATGCCACCCATGCTCAACACGTATAGTTTCTCATTTTGTGGGCGTAACGCACGTCCACCTCGCAGCCCACCGTGCACCAGTGATTATCAATAGCAGCCCTGTGCAACTGGAATGAGCTAGCTTAGCTCGTTATTGCTTCCAAATTATTCATTGCTTCATCCTCTTGGCCGGCAAACCTATTTTCAGCATGCAGGCGCGCACACAGAGGGCAACTTTTAACGGCTCGGCTGTCTCGGACTTGTACATTTGTACGCACTGTTGCAGGCTGCGCCGTCGGCGCTTCCCAACGCCACCCATGCGCTCGTCAGGACGGTGTGTCCAGCAGTGCCCTCCGCCGAAATTGCAGCATACGCATTGAGCTGCCAAACCCTACATGGGTCAAGGCAGGGAGTGAAGGGTCCAGGACAGATGCCATCCAGCGCATTCATCTCCCTGCTGTCCAGCCGCCGCCAGCAATGCCCCGCGTTGCCTAACTTGTCGGCCCCGCCCGTGCTCTTCTCCTTTGTTCCTGGCCCCTTGACGCGCCATGAACTCAGCTATGGTCCACGCGCGAGCCAGCGCCGACTGCTGGCTCGACTTCAGAGGTCGCCTGTTCCCGCTGCTCTCCACCATGTATGCCAAGTCCAGCGTGCTGGAGACTCAGCTGCGGCAAGCCAGCAAGCGTGGGCCCGACGGCAAGCTCCTTATAGCCCTAGACAGCTCCCAGCTAGACTCTCTGCGCGCCTACGTCGGGCAGGTCACCCCCCTGTCCTTGGAACGGTTCCTGGCAGCTCTTCAAAGCTCTGCAGCGCTGCAGACGACTTGCGAGGTGTGTGAATCTAGCGAAGCAGTCCTAGGCCTCGCTGCAGCCCGCCCCCCCCGCCGCCAGCTGCCTCAATTGCACTTGGGGGTGGGATCAGCACACGCCGTAGCCTTCGCCGGCGGCAGGCCCGGCCGCCAGGGGTGCCAGTGCCGCCGCTACGGCGTCCCCCTGCACCCGCTTGTTCCCCCCTTCAACCTCCCCCTCCAGGCACACTGTCTCCCTCCTGCCCTCTCCTGCTTCCCAGGCCCTCGGCTCCCTGTAATGCTGGTGCTGCTGAACCCCTGTTTACCCATCCCGCCGCTCACCTGCCCGGCCCTCCCGTCTGACCGTACGTAGGTGGAGCAAGTGGTGCAGCTGCTGAAACTGGCCGACTGGTTTGACGCCCATGAGTTGCGCGACCGCTGCGACGACCGCCTCACACAGCTGCTCACAGGGCTGAGCAACCGGCAGCAGGTGTGTGCGTGGCACATGGGCGTTGCTAGAGTGCGTCTGCCAGCGCCGCAATCGGCTGCGCGCGTGCGAGTGCTACCGTTGACCAATTTAGCAAGCAGGTTACAAACAGCAGCACCCACATTGGCAATGCCGTGTGCGACTTGCTGACAACACAAACTTGCAGCCGATTGCAGCGCTCGGCAGAGTGCCTTGCCAAGTCTGGGAAACCGAGGGCAGGCAGCAGCGCGTGCGCGTGCATGTGGGTGCTGGTTGGTGTGCCCCCTCTGAACTTGTACCCTCCTCCGCCCTCTTTCCTGCCCTGAAGATCTCCGATTCTCGAGAGGAGGCGGCGGCAATGGCGCTGGAGGCGGGGGTGCAGCACTACCTTACAAAGACGGGTGTGTGGGGGCGGGCAGCATAGCACGGGCGGACATCCGATACAATCGTCCGCAATGTGATTGCTCCGCAATGTGATTGCAAGTGAAGAGCGTCTGTGAGAGGCCATGCCCAGGCGCGGAAGCAGGGGGCAGCACGGCTTGGGCAGCAGCACTGCCACACTTCTCGTAAACTAAAACAATTAGTGGGCAAATGTGGCTTGCGTGCTGGCTGCCTGTCGCAGTCGCACGCACGGTAGAGCGTGGCAGGGTGCATGCATCCACCCGACCTCGCTTTGGCTTTTTTATGAGCGGCTCGACTCACACAGCCTGCCTCCCCTCCCGCCCCCGCCCCGCCCCGCAGTTGGCTGGCTGCTCCCATGGGCGCTGCAGCAGCTGAGCCGCGGCGACAAGGCCTGCCCGGGGGCGGCAGCTGCCGAGCAGCTGTCTGGCGAGCTGCACAGCCAGCAGCACAGCGCGTGGCTGCACGACCGGGCGGCCGGCCGCCGGCGCCGCCTGCATGCAGCCCTCATGTCGGACGACCAGCTCAAGATTTTGCTCATGGAGCAGCAGTGGTGGGCACAGAGCGACGATTTTGAGCACTGCTGCCACTCCTGCGGCTGCTCCCCCTCGCACGTGCGACCCGCCTACGACAGCACAGGTGCGGCAGCCGCACGCTGGGCCTGCTGGGGTGCACAGCAGGGGTGGGAGCGGGGGGAAGGGAGGGGGGCCTGGCCAGGACTGGCAGCTGGCGAGCGGCGTAATGATGCAGCACCAGTGCTGGCAGGGCTGGACAGGGGCGCCCGACCCCAGCGGCAAGCTCGCTTCTTCCCTCCACGTACCTGTCGTCACATACCTGCCACGTATCTGCCCTCCGCACAACTGTTGCCTCCTCCTTTGCAACCCCGGCTCACCCTCCCCCCGCCCCCCGCTGTCCCCTCACCCTCTTGCCCCCTCGCCCCCTGTGCAGGCGAGGCCTTCCTCTTCTCCCGCGACGGCAGCACCTACTGCGCAGCTGCCGCCCACTTTGCCCACCTGCTGGTGGAGCGCTGCTGGGGCCTCACACCCGCCGGCTCCGGCTTCCCACACTCCCCGGGCGGCGAGGCGGCGCCGGCGCAGCCGCTGTGGCAGCCGCACGGGCTGGCCCGCATGGGTTCAATGAGCTCGGTGGGACAGCATGCCAACTCGTGCGTCCACTGAACCGCCCCCCTGGCTAGCAACTGAGCCAGGCAGCTGGGCAGCGCACCATGGCGCTGAATCAGCTTCCGCCCGGCCAGGCAAGGCAGCCCAATCGGACCGCCAGACGGCCACGCGATGTGGCTGGCTGTGGCTCAGGCCCGGCCCTGCCAGCCCACTGATGCACCCCAGGAGCCAGCTTCCCCATTCGGCAAGCCAGCTTCCGCCCGGCAGCCTGCTCGACAGGCATTGCAGCGGGCCGCAGGCAGGCGCCCACCAAGCATCCTCAGCCCCATACCACGATAAACTACGCTCGGCATAGGCAGAGCAGCGCACTTGATTCCCTGATTCCTCCCCAGCGCAGCTAGAGCGCAATAGCATCCCCGCCACCCTATTTGTTCCGGCCTCTTGTTTTCCGCGCCCAACCCTGGGCCGCTTGGCACCAGCCACCAGCATCGTCAGCAGCAGCACTAGCTGGAAGCATCTTATGGCAGCGCCAGCATCGGCAGCAGTAGCAGGCCAGCAGTCGCCAGTGCACTCTGCACCCACCCTCCGTGATGGGAGCAACACTGGCGGTCGCACCGCTCATACGCTCAGCACACACGCTCAGGCACACCACCGTGCCCCTTTCTTGCCGCATCAACGGGCCCCTTGAGCCCACCCAACTCAACCCTAATTCTCACGGCCCCGGCTACTACGGGCCGCCCCAAGACTTGCCTCTCTCTTGTCCTGACTGCCACACTGCTGGTCCCCCGTTGACACTGTTCTGCCCCCCCCCCCCCCCCGCCTGCCTACCTGCCCCCGTCCCCTTCCCAGCCACGCATTCGCCGGTCAGCCTGCTTGTCAGTCCGCAAGCGCAGTTTTCCCAGTACACCTCTCTCACCCCGTTGTTCGCACTGCCTGCATGCACCTGGAGTCCCCACCGTCAGCGCCCGCATGCAGCAACGCGCGCCGCCGAATCCGGCCTCTGTCACCCCGCCCCCCTCTGTTTGTGATGCCTTTCCATCCTGCAGCTGTTGCCAGCTCCTTGGAGCCTCAATCCCATTGCGTGTTCCACTTGCGCCACCCCGACCCTAGCCCTCCCCTGTTCCCCTGTCCTGCCTTATTACTAGCCTTCCGGGGACGCCCCTGCACATGCTTTTTCACCACCCTCTCCCGCTGGGCTTGGCCTGTAAGTAAGCAGTTGAATCCAGGACTGTTGCAGTCGGGATGCAAGCAAGTTTCAGGAGTTGCATCGCAGCAACGGTGCAAGGCAGGCACAGTGGACGTTGGCGGGAAAGAAGAGGCCGACGGGTTGACGCACACTTGTTGAACTGCTGCAATGCTTGTAAACTGAATGATGAATGAAAGGCTACATGCAATCACAAGCATGCACCAGCCCCCGCCGCACGCGAGCACCGCTGCTCATGCTGTGTTGAGCAGCGGCTGCAGCTTGGATGACAGGTCAGCCATGAGTGTGTGGTGTTGCACCGCGCTGATGGAGCCCCGCCGCTCGCTCTCTTCCAGAACTTCGGACACCGCCTGCGGGGCAGAGCAGAGAGGCGGGGAGGGCAGTCAGTGCCCATCCAGGGAGGCCAGCCAGCCAACCAAGTTCATGTCAAGTCCAGGGGGAGCCAGCAACGGTCTCATGGGACAGGGTGGGTGGGGGAGTGTATCACACCAAGGACAAGCTTGCCCACCCAATCTGCTCCTCAACCACCACCCACCAGTACGCTCTGGACATCCAACCAACCAACCAGCCAACCAACCAGCCAACCAACCAACCAACCAACCAGCCAACCAAGCAACCAAGCAACCAAGCAACCAAGCAACCAACACACCAAGCAACCAACCAACCAACCAAGCAACCCTTAGCACCTGCATCATCCGTGCCAGGGGCTTGCTCTGCACCCGGCGCAACACAAGGCCCTGCTCCCGACGGCCGATGGCCACCGCAGCGGGCGCCTGCACCCACGGCTCGCCATCAATCTGCAGGCAGGCCACAAAGGGGTGTTTTTTGGTTTTGGGCAGCAGCAGGCGCAACGATGTCCACGGGAGGCTTGGATACACGAGCCTGTGCTCGCCGTAGGGTTTGGGAACGGGCACAAAGGCAACCCACAGCTGCAGACACATCACCTGTCATCATCATCACGAACGGCGCTCCGGCCTTGCATGTGCCACACAGCACACAGCTTGCCTGCTCACAATCCCTAGCTCTCATACCCACTCTTATACCCTCTAACTCTCATCCCACGGTCCCCCAAGCGCACACTCATCCCCCCCTTTGAGCAGCCGGCAGCCCCTTCCCACGCGAGCGCACGCTCAGAGTGCCTCTAAAAGAAGCAAGTTGGGAGCCCAGCAGGCACTCCACCCACACACCCAGAAGAAGAACATTACATCCCGAGGGCGTGGAATGGAGGAAACCCGACAGGAAATCAAGCCAGAGGCACCAGTCAGCTACCATGCCCACCCAC
>JTEE01000239.1:207901-221239 GCA_002896455.3 Chlorella sp. ArM0029B | reverse complement strand
CCGCCCGTCCACCTGCATGGGCAGCGCTGTGATGGTGCTGATCGTCACCTCGTGCCCCTGCCCCAGCCGCACCGCTCGGGACAGGCCCACCTGCAGCTGGCCCAGGTGCCAGCTGCCGTACACAGCCACAATCTGCACAGCAGGGGAGAAAGGAAAAGAAGCATAGGAAGATAAAGAAGAAGAAAGAAGATGAAGAGACAGAATGCGCGGAGAAAGGAGAAGAAGACTGGGGAGATAAGAAAGGAAGAGGATGATGGAACAGAATGCGCGATGAGGAACCCAGCGGATGTGTGGTCCCCCTGGCAAGGCCCTGAACAGGGAATGCTCCGCGTGGGTGGGCACAGCAAAGCACAAAGGTCCCATGTTAGCGCAGGAGAGAGGCTGCCAGGTGGAGGGCACCCCTTCGCAGGCGCAAGCCTGCATGCAAACACGAGGCAGCACATTCCAAGCAGCATATGCCAGGCAGGACACCCGAGGCAGCACTCCCACCCAAACAGCACCACAACACAAGAAAGGCACGCTGCCTCTAGCCAGCCGCCTGCTGTGCTGTGGTGCTCGGCTGCCCCCGTCTTCCTTGGCAAAACAGCCGTTGGCACCAAACCTTGGTCGTCAAGAGGCCGCAACACACGGCTCTGTCACGCCCCCACTCACCTCCACCCGCCCGTCAAACATGCTCTGCTGGTGGCTGCGCCTGCTGCTGCCGGCGTCCCCATAGCCCGGAAGCGAGTAGCTGTTACGCCAGAGGTCCACGCCGCCCTGCACCGAGAAGCATGCAAATCGTGTCGGTGAGATGTTACCAAGCAGACCAGCAAGCAAGACCAGGCACAGCAGGGGCTAAGCATGGGCTCATTGGTCGACAAAAGAAGCTTGGGGGAAGTTGAGATGCAAAGGCAGGGATGGAGGCAGGAGGAACGCAGTTGGCTGGCTGGCAACACAGGGGCAGATGCTGCCGTGTTACTGACAAGGCCGTGGCTTGTGGCCGGAGGAATTCCATGGCAATATTTATTCCAGGGCCGTGCCAATAAGTAATGGGTGCGTCACCGCAGGGAGTGGCCAGGTCAACAGATGCTGACGTGGCACAGCGGCTGATCTGGCCACCCCCTGCCTCGCCAGGCGCGGCGGCGCACAGCGCACCTATTGCCAAGGCCACGGAGACAGCTAGCCATGGCCAGGTCAGCCGTTGTGCCACGTCAGCATCTGTTCCCATGGCACTGACAATCCTCTGTTTCCATGCCCGTGGCAACCTGGTTCCCGAGCACACCCCCCATGAACAGCTCACCATGTAGGAGTTGATGTTGAGCACCATGAGGCCTTCAATGTCTGAAGGCAGGGCTACTGGCCGGCCGTCGCAAGACACCTGCGGACAAACGAAAGTGTGGGTGGGCGGGCAGGAGGGCAGGAGTTTGAGGAGGGTACGGGGGCGTTGGTGTGTCAAAAGGAGGGAACCTGGGGTTGGCAGGGCAGGCAGGGCAGGATGCGCTGCGGTCCCGGGGGGCCGGGCAGGTCAAACGGTGCACGTAGGCAGCGGCAGTTCACGGCCCTTGCGAGGCAGCGTGCAACAGCAGCGTCGAAGTCGTCGGCAGCGACAGCAGAGGCGTGGGCACAGCGCAGCACACGACAGCACCAAAGCATCAGCAGCGCTTGAGCCGTCGGCAGCGGCGACAGGTGTGAGCACAACATAGCACATGGCAGCACAAAAATTGCAGCAAATGAGGGAGCACCACTTGCCTGCAGCTTCTGAGCCAGGTTGCAGCAGGCGTGGCCCGACACAATGTCCTTGCCTCCAAGCGATGTGTACCTGAGGCGCAGAGAAACGAGGGATGTGGGAGCAGGGGCAGGAGCAGGGGTTGGTGAGAGGGAATGGGGTGGGGATGACGCCACTGCACACAGTAGCTGTTGGGGCCCTGGCTACTGAAGGGAAGGTGGTGCAAGGAACAGCCGAGAACGTGGCGGCCAGAATGCGCTGCAAGCTTCTGTCCGGGTTAAAGTCGATCAAAATGCGCTGCAAGCTTCTGTCCGGGTTGAAGTCGACCAGAGTGCGATGCAAGCTTCCTTTTGGGTTGAAGTGGACCAGAGTGCGCTGCAAGCTTCTTTCTGGGTTTTGAAGCCGACCAGAATGTGTGGCAAACTTCTGACTGGGTGTTGAAATCGGCGGGGCTGCCTCACCAGAAACCCTAAACCCCAAACCCTATCGGCTGCCTCACCAGAACTTGTTTCCCAGCTGTGAGAAGAAGAGGGAGGGGAACTGCTCCCGCATCTGATGGAACTCGAGCGCCACCTGTGGGGAAGCAGGGAAGGGGAGAGGGGCAGGACTTTCAGCAAGCAAAATGGGGCGAGCTATGCCAACAACAGTGTTATCGAAAAGGAGGGGAGACTGCCCACTCACTCGGCGGAACTCAAGTGCCAACTGGGGCAGGGGTGTGTCGCGGGGAGGGTTTAGGGTTTAGGGTTACGACACGGAGAGGGAGCAGAAGTGGTGTGTGAGGGCAATGGTGGGTCGTGGGGGGCTGCTCCAGCATGGCGCATCACAGCACAGCCAGCGCGTGTGTGTTAAAGGGGTGGGGGCGGGGAATACTCTAGCACAGCATGTCCTTGCAAACATGGCATAGCACAGCACGGCACAACACAGCACAGCACGGCACAGCACAAACGCAGCACATGACAGCATGGCACATCACAGCACACAAGCGCAGCTTGCCTTGGCGTCCACGCCAATCCCAAGGTAATTATTCATCTGCCGCACAACTGCCGGCTTGGGTGCACTGCCGCCGCCGCCGCTGCCGGTACCGCTGCCGGTACCGCCGCCAGAGTGCCCGGTAGCAGGCAGGACCAAGCTGTGCCGCCGCAGCACGCTGACCAGCTTGCCTGCAGTTACAGAAAGAAGGGGAGGGGAGGGTGGAGTGGAGATGGAGGGCGGCATGAGATGCTGACGGCCAATTGCATGCGCAGCTTTGCTTTGCTTTTTCGGGCTTACAGTCTGCTTATCCGCAAAGAAACTCGCGACACAGACACAGCAGGCGTGCCGGCAGAGGGAGTGCAAAGTGGGGGCGGCGGGCAACGGCAAAGGAGTGGCATGCAAGAGTGGAATAGGCTGTACTGCCAAGAGTGAAGTAGACAGTGCTCCCAAGAGTGGAGTAGACTGCACTGCCAGCAGTCAACTAGACGTGCAGGTGACGTGTGCATACACCTTTATTGTGCACGCAGCAGACGGGGCCTGCTACAGGCGGGCGGGGAGCAAACCTTTGGGGGTGGAGGCGGGCGGCTGCGGGGCGTGAGGCGGGGCGAAGCTCACGCTCCACCTGCAAGGCAAAGCGGTGCGGTGCACTTGGGTGAGTGGATGGGCGGGGTTGGGTCGGGCGGCGGGCGGGCAGACAGCCCAGGTTTGGTGATTCGGGCAGGCGCAGGGTTTGGTGCGTGGCAGCGGGGCTGCCCATTCACACTTAGGATGAGCATTTGAGCATTCACACTTACAAAGGCCCTGAGACGACACTGTCATTATCTCGGATTCCCTGAGCCCCCCACAGCCCTGCGTTTCGTTGTGCTGGCCAGCTGGAAGCACTGCACTTCCCCTTGTGCTGCTGCCGCCGCTCCCGCAGACCCGCCAACATCATCCCACTACCCGCTCCCCAGGGCTGGCTCGAGTCCCCCTGCCTCCATGCTTGTTTGCTTGCTTGCCTGTCGATGAGGAGCGGCGCCGCATGCTGCACCTCTGCCAGCATCGTTCCCACCCCCTCGGAATGCCATGCGCCGTGCCCGCTGCCCCAGCCCAGGCAGCGGGCCAGATCGTTGCCTGCACCCCGGGGCAGCAGAGTGGCACAGCCAGTGGGTGCCACAATAGAGTGTTAGCAGCAGTGCAGCTGGTTCGAATATTGGAAGTGCCAAGATAGAGCACAACCGGTGGTGTCGAAACCAAGTGTTAGCAGCATTTTTGCAAAAGAAAGGTTCACAGCCACAGGTATGTGTCAAGAGTGTTAGCAGCCCTGGGTGCATTGTAAGGAAGGCGCCCAGGAAGGTGGGCGGGCACAGGACTGATGCGCGATGGGGGTGACCCCATCCACAAAGCCAGGTGGCCAGCCAGCAGGGCGCACGCTGCGTGACAAAAGCATGCATGCATGGTACCACGAGCAGCGGGGGCGGCTGTGTGGAATTACACAGTACCAGCCCCGGGCAGCCCCGCCGTGGCTGACCGCCCACCGGCCTGAGCAACAAACAGAGAGCGCCACGTGTGTCTGCCACCGCCCTCAGCCCCCCGCCCTGAGCAGAGCAATCCTTCGTTCATTCATTTAGTTTACAGTGCAACACCAACACACAAATGTGCCACAGATGCGTCCGTCAAACAGAGCACAGCGCACCTGTGCCCAGCGGCAGCACCGCCACCGGGGGCGGCCTCCAGTCTGGGTTCCCCTGGGCAGCCTGGGCAGCCTTCAATTCCTCCAGGCAGTTGAGCACCCAGGCCACTGCGGGCAAAGAGGTGCGAGGGTGGAGTGAGCAGGTGAGGACATGGCAGGGCAGGTAAGGACATGTGAGGGCAGCAGCAGGGGCCCCAAGCCTTTATGTGTGCCCACGCCACATCTACTCCACACACCCTCCCACACCCATGCCACGCCCTTGCACCCCCACTGCCCCACTCACCGCTGCCGTCTCCGCCCACCACCAAGATGCGCACGTGAGCGGCCACCCCGGCAAAGAGCAGCAGCGCCGGGTCTGGCTTCTGGCGGGGGAGCTCCACCACCTGCCAGGGACCAAGTGGGGGGCAGTGACAGGGAGGTAAAGCAGGAGAGAGCTGTTATTTCCTTGTTCTCAAAAGGGGGAGGAGGGCCATTGCGGGCTGGGGTGGGGGTGGGGGGGCAGTCACAGGGAGGTTGATGTGGAAGGGAAAGGAGGAAAACCTCCCCTTGAAAGGGAGGCAGGAGGGCACTTGCAGGGTTGTTTGCAATCTCGGCTTCTGGCGGGGGAGCTCACCACCTGCCTGGGGGGCAGTCACAGTCAGAGAAAGCACGAGTACATGTTAGTGTCTTCTCCTAACAGGGCGAGAGCTGTGATTTCCTTGCTCTCGAAGGGGGGAGCAGGGCCATTGCGGGCTAGGCTATCAAACTGACATCTCGGCTTACAGGCCGGGGGAGGTCCCACCACCTGCCGGGAGGGGGGGGCAGTCACAGGGAGGGGTGTGTGGCATATAATGAGAGCTGCCATCTTCTCTTCCTCCTGAAGGGGGAAGGAGGGCCATCGCACGGTTGTTTGCAAAGTAAGAAGTCGGCTGAGTGGCGAGGGGAAGAGAAGTGCCCCCCCAAATCAGAGCACCCGGAATGGGTGTAGGGCGCGCAGCCCAGCACAGCACAGCGTGGCACATCACGTCACAGCGCAGCACATCACGTCACATCACAGCACAGCACAGCACGTCACAATAAAGCACAGCACAGCATATTTGCACCTGGAGGGGGTGTAGGGCGCGCAGGAAGCGGCGGCGCAGGGCGGCGCCCACCTGCGGCCCGCTCTTGGTGTTCTGCAGGGGCAGGGAGGGTAGGGAGCAGGGCGAGAGGCGACGAGTTGCTGCGCTGCGCTGCACTGTGCTGTTCTGCTCTATGCTGCGCGGACTCATGCTGTGCTGTGCTGTGCTGTGCCAGGTTATGTTGGTTGTAGCAGGCACCCTGCGACACATACACACCCACGACACATTACACGGCTTTGCACACACCGGAACGCCACATCCCCAAGGCTTGCACCCATCACCACAACACAGTGCTTGATTTGGCGTGCATTCGAAATCACAACCCACTTCTGACGGCTTGCAACCCCTACCACAAACACAGGTATTGCAGGCGTGCACTCACAACAAAGACCAGCAGCGGCTTGCACCCTGGGGGCAGCTCCTCCAAGCGGTAGTCCTGCCACTGCGCGTGTTTGGGGCGGTACAGCCGCTGCCACCAGCTGCTGCTCTTCTTGCGCCCGCCCCGCCCGCCTGCTGTGCCGCTGCCCGCTGCGCCGCCGCCGCCTGCTGTGCCTGCTGTGCCACCGCCTGGCGCAGCGGTAGGCGCAGCGGCATGGGTTGTTGCTGTTCCCAGGGCAGAGGTTAAACGATCTGCCAGCTGCTGCTGCCACTTGCCCTGATGCTGCTGATGCTGTGCCTGCTGCTGCTGCTGTGCCTGCTGCTGTGCCTGCTGCTCACCCAGATCCTGCTCGCCCAGCAGCCTCCCCCCAGGGGTGCTGGGAACGCTGCAGCCCTCTGCTGCCAGCGCCTCGAGATCCAGCTTGGCTTCAGAGCTGCCGCCGCTGCGCAGCGCAGGGCGCACCGCCGTCGGCGGCAGCACCGACCGCCTGCAGGCAGGGCGGACGCACATGTTTATTGCTTTTGCGTGCTTTACATCTTTTATCCGCAACGAAACGTGCGAGCAAGATACCGTAGGAAGAAACATAAAGGAAGAAAGGCGGCGGCAGAAGTTTCTCATGCCAGACGGGGAACCATCCGAATGTGTGTGTTGTGTGCGGCTGTGGCAGGTGATTCAGGGCAGCGGGGTGGCTCTTCACATCAGGCAGAGCCGCTGGCCTGCCCGCAAAACAGCAGCTGCATTGCGCGCTGCAGCCTGCCGTGCCTGCTGTGCTGCACGCTGCAGCACCTCAGCAGGCACAGCGTGCACTCGTCCAGCCTGGCCACGCTGTGCTGCAGCGCGCTGTGCTGCAGCACAAGCTGCATGCTGTGCTGTGCATGCTGTGCACGCTGTCCTCTCACCTCAGCGGGCCCAGCGTGCACTCGTCCAGCCTGGCCACGTCCTGAGCCAGCAGGCGTCGCCGCCGGCGCCGCTGCCAACGCCGCCTCTGTAGCCGGGCATCGTACAGCCCATCTGCAGGGGATGGCAGGGGATGGCGGGTTGGGACAATAAATTGTGTAGAAGAAAAGGGGTGGGAGGGTCGACAATGCAGTTGGTTGACCACGAAGCGAGCGCTGCGGTGGACAGCACGCGCGGTGGTTGCTGCAACCCGCTGCACCTGCAGTACCGCACCCGCTTGCTCCCATCTCAACCCGCTACACTGTACTGTGTCACCAACCAACAAGACGTTGATGCTGGTGCCGACCAATCCAACACAATTGACTGCATTTCTTCCTCCATACCGAGTAAAATAGCTAGGCCATCGGATCTGTACTCGAAATTTTGCTTTATACTCGACGCACCCTACCAATACGTACAGCCCATCATTCCCACTCACCCGACTCGCTGCCACTGCTGTATCCGCTGTCCCCGCTGCTGCCTGCTGTGCTGGTCTGTACAGGGCCGCCGCCGCCCACCACCCCCGCCAAGGCTTGCAAAAATGAGGAGCTCAGCGAGCGGGAGGGCGCCCTGCCCGCCCCTCCCCGACGGCGAAGCAACGCGCCGGTGCCGTTGGGAGCGCCGGCTGCCGCTGTGCCTGCTGCGCCGGCCTCTGCTGTGCCTGCTGCGCCACCTGCTGCCGTGGTTGCAGCTGCCATCGGCGATGCCGTGTGCTGCCCCCGTGTGCTGCCCCCTTCATCGCTGCTGCTGCTGCTGCTGCTGCCGCCGGTGCCAGTGCCGCGACTATAGTCGCTGCTCAGCCTGATGCCCTGCCCTGCTGGCTGCCGCTTCCTGGCCACCCCAGACTTGGGCACCCGCCCCTTCTTCTCCCCGCCCACGCTGCCGGCGCCGGCGCCCCCCTTGCTGTCTGCCAACAGGGAGCGAAGTTTGGCGGACACGGAGGGCAGGTCTGGGTGGGTTTCGCAGAAGCAAGACACATGGCAGACGCCACAGCACAGCGTGCAGCGCCACAGCGGCTCTGCTGGAGCCAACACATCGCCGCTTGCCTCTGCTGGCTCGCCGCAGTACAGGCAGCTGTTCTGGGCGCCCTCGGATACCTGCACAGGGGGTGGGGCGAGGGTGTGGGAGGGTGCAGTTATGGACAGGCCAGCAGGCAGGCAGGGAGTCGGGTACAGGGGGCAGGTGTTACAGGCAGCCAGGCAGCCGGCTGCCCAAGCATGCGGGCAGGCAGGCAGGCATGCAGGCAGGCAGGCAGGGAGGCGGGTACAGGGGGCAGGCTTACAAGCAGGCAGGCAGCCGGGGAGGCAGGCTGCCCAAGCATGCGGGCATGCAGGCAGCAGGGCAATGGTACGGCAGGCAGGCAGGCAGGCACTTCATCAAAAGCAGGAGGGCAGGCAGGCAGGCAGGCAGGCAGGCAGGCACTTCATCAAAAGCAGGAGGGCAGGCNGGCAGGCACTTCATCAAAAGCAGGAGGGCAGGCAGGCAGGCAGGCAGGCAGGCAGGCACTTCATCAAAAGCAGGAGGGCAGGCAGGCAGGCAGGCCGGCCGGCCATAGAGGCAGGCAGGCATGCAGGCAGGCAGGCAGGCTTGCAATCAACAGCAGGTCTAGCCCAGCAGCCCACTCACCTCCTCCTCCTCCTCCAGCACCGTCCCCCGCGCCTTCCAATGGTGCCCCAGGCTGCCCCCAGCGCAGCACAGCGGGCGGCACGTCTTGCCCGCTTTGCGGGCGCACTTGTCGTGCACCAGCAGTCCGCATGAAAAGCAGCAGGCCAGGGAGGTTGCTGCTGCTGCACCCGGTGGGATGCTGCTGCGGCAGACGCCGCACAGCTGTGGCGCGAGGGGGTCTGCGCCCGCACCCGGCGGGGCGGGGCCAAACATGTGGGGCACTTGGGGGTAGGCGCCTGGCTGTGCCTTTCGTAGCTCCCGTGCCACTTCCACCGCCACTGCCACCATGCGTGTGCCGTCTCTCAGGCTCATCCATCTCAGCAGCCGGCGGCCGGATGTGACCACCAGTGCTGCCACCAGCAGGAGGGCAGCGGCCAGAGAGAGCAGCCAACCGGCGGTGGCACAGACGCCGTCGGCGCCGAGGTGGGCGGGCGGGCAGTGCTCGAGTTCTAGCAGGCGGCAGCCCGAGGCCGCCAGGCGGGCCAGGAAGGCCGCCCACGCCGTGAGCAGCGGCGAGTGGAGGCAGGCGGCATCGGCAGCCGTCATGGCGGCGTGCGCTGGCTGTGTGCAGCGCTGGCCGAGCGTAGCGGCGGTAGAGGCGGTGGGCGACGCTGGCGGGCAAAAGTTGCGGCGGCGGCTGGCGGGGCTGTCCGGGCGTCTACGCGAAGTGAGGCGATGCCGTCGGCGACTGTGGGTCTTAGGGAAAGGGAGGGCGAGCAAAGAGGAGGAGGAGGGTTCTATGCTGCTGCCGCTCCGCACCCTCCCGTGGCGGATGAGATCGGAGCACACACATTGCTCACGCTGTGAATGTGTGCAGGGGCGAAATTCCCTGCATTCAGCTTCGCTTAGGTGCGCAGCACGGCGGAGCACGGCCTGGCCTTCTGCAGGCATTTCACTATCGGCACTTGCAAGCGTGTTCTGCAGGAATGCTAACGAATCAAAGCCAGCCTAGACAACTTCCAGCTTGGCGACGGGCTTCGGACTCTCGGAAACCCGCAACTTGCTCGCTTGGCACACCTGCCCATGATCACCTGATCCACTTGAATTGCATTTGACGGCAGCAGGCCGCTCTGAATTGGAGTCCCCACCGTGACGGCTGTCAGCCCGGCGCGATGAAGCTCCTGCAGAAGCAGTTGACGAAGGAGGGGCCTGGATGGGTCAAGATGGTCCCGGAAGAGGGTGCGCCCAACGATGGTGGTGTAGAGAGCAGCGGGTGGCAGCGGCGGCGGCGGCGGCGTGGCAGCAGCAGGCAGGCAGCGCTCGCAGAAGCACCTCAGTGTGACAGCTCTGCTGCTTCCAGCCTTGCTCTCCTGTGCTTCAATCCCATCGTCTGCCAGTCTTGCATCTCTGTCCCGGCCAGCCGCCCATCTGCACGCCATGGTGCATGCAGGAGTGATCCTGCTGCCCCTCGTGCTGCCTGCTCAATTCATTCCATGCTGCTGCTACTTTCGACTCTTCTCCCTTTGGGTGGGTTGGCCTGGTCCCAAGTACGGCCACTGCTTCTGTGTTCTTACATATTTTCTTTCTGCAACGAAATGTATGACAAAGATACGCCACCCACCCAAAGATGCCCCCACATGTGTATTCACGCACGCTCCCCCCACTGCGTCCCTCACGCTGGGTTGCAGGCGAGGATTTGTGGCACGCCTTCAACCTGATCAGGGAGGGTGACCGGGTGGAGGCCACCACCTTCCGCAAGGTGCAGCGCGACACGGGGACGGGGGCTGAGAGCGAGCGGGTCAAGCTGCGGCTGATGGTGGCGGTGGAGGGGGTGGAGTACGACGCGGAAGGTGGGTGGTACTGCTGTACTGCTGCCCTTGGTACCACTGGTGCTGGGTGTTAGCAAAGTAGCGAGCGCCCTACTTCATAAGGCAGAGGGCATGGGGTGGAGTACGATGCGGAAGGTGCGTGCTGCTGCTGCCCTACTGTGTTGTGCTCGCTGCACTGGATCAAGCTGGTTGGATGTGGGAGACATAAGAGTCGGCGTGGGTGGGGCTGGGCACCACTTGTATGCGTGGGCAAGGCTGGATGAGAGACTTGGGGAGCTTGAGCCTGTATGGTTGAGGGACGTCTATTGCGGGCTGCACACGCACTACGGGCTGCACACGCTATGGGCTGCACACACACGGCTGCGCTGCCAGCGCCGCTGCTTGGATGGATGCTGTCCCCAGCCAAAGGCAGCATGCACTTAGAGGCAGAGGCAAGCAGTGAGCTGGGAGGAAAGCAGGGAGCTGGGCGGGCAGTGGAAGTGAGGGATGTGGGCAGGGCAGAAATGAGCGTTTACGAGTGGGCGAGCGGGCTGCACAAGCAGGCACAGGGTCGGCTGGGTGGGTGGGCAGTTGTTTAAAAGATGCGCTTGTGCGGTGCATTCTTGGACGCCGCAGGCCAGCAGCACTGGATGAGGGGCACGCTTGGAACGAGCATTGTGCTAACTGTATGCCATCTTTTCAGGCCAGCATATTGATCTTAAGAGGAGGAACATGGCTGAGAAGGAGCACTGCATGCCTCTCAACCCCACTCATGACGCACACAAACTGTATGCCATCTTTGCAGGCCAGCAGATCTGTGGCAAGGGGAGGTCTTCGGCTCCACTCGCAACCCACACACCCATCCTTTGTGCGGTCGTGTTGCAGGCCAGCAAATCCGGCTCAAGGGGAGGAACATGACTGAGAATGAGCACGTGAAGATGGGGGCGTACCACACATTGGAATTGGAGCTGCAGCGCGCCTTCTCCCTGCACAAAGTGAGTACATGGCCTTTGCTCTTCTACCGGACAATGCGCCTCTGTTGAGACGCACACGGTGCCAGGAAAACAGAAAGAAAGGAAGGAAATAGTAGGTGCAGAACGGGGGGTGAGCGCCACCCTGCGGTAAGTGAGCGATGGCCTCGAGGTGTGCGAGGCATGGGGAGTGCAGGCAAGGGAGCGGTGGAGTGGGGACGCCAGCTTGGCGCGCCTGCTCCCTGCAAAAGACGAGCACATGAGCCAAAGAGTGCTTGAATGGGGGCGGCAGGTTGGGTCTCGGGGGGTGTCATACGCCGCTGAGTCGGAGCTGCCCACCCCTAACACAGCGGTACCGTACCTGCACCGGTACCATACCTGCATCCCAGATGTACTTCGGGTGGGCGGTCTCGCTCAAAACAGGGTGTCCAGGTAGCGGGATGCATGGGCCCTACTTGACGTGCCCCGTTTCCCCTGCTTGCTGAACCCAATAGTTGTTTAAAAAATATCTGGTGTTGCTTCAAGCGACTGACTCCCAGCGCATGCCACTTGTGCTTCTTTCAGTGCCTGACTCCCTACCTTTGCCACTGACTGGACGACCCCTGCCCTGCCCCAGAATGCATCGTCCGAGCTTGATGTGGCCCCACTTGCCTTAGAGGCTACATGCTGAACCAACACATACCCACCTGTCCTACCCGCCTGCATTTGTTACTCACCCCGCCCTGCATTGGTTGTCCTGCTCACCCGTCCCGTCCCGCCCCGCCTCCGCCCTGCCCCAGGATGCGTGGCACTTGGGTGGCTGGCTCTGTGCACTTGTTTGACCCGCCTTAGAAACATTGAAGCCTTGGCTATTGCTGGGAATGCAAGTCCGACCAACCCTCCTACCCCCGCCCTGCCTGCCCCAGGATGCCGAACCAGCACCTGCCTGCCTGCCTGTCTGACTCGCCTGCACTTGTGATCTGTTCCACCCCGCCCGCCTTTTGTTGTGCCCCAGGATGCGTGGGACTCTGTGGACGTGGAGCGGGTGCGGGCGTCCTGCGACCCGGCCGCCTCCGCTGACCTGGCAGTGCTGCTCATCACGGTGGGTGGTTGACGCAGAAAAAAAGAAAGAAAGAAAGAAAGAAAGAAAGAAAGAAAGAAAGAAAGAAAGAAAGAAAGAAAGAAAGAAAGAAAGAAAGAAAGAATGAATGAAAGAAAGAAAGAAAGAAAGAAAGAAAGAAAGAAAGGAGAGAGCAAGCGCGTGCATTGCATTCAGTGAATCTTAGCCTTGGCCAATGTCTGCACGGGCTGCTGACCTGGCGGTGCTGCTCATCACGGTGGGTGTGGATAACGGTGGGCTGCTGACCTGGCAAGGCAGTACAGCACAACACAGCTCTTGCTTTGGGGCAGGCTGCTGCCTTGTGCTGGTGGCCTCCACCTGCACCCTCCAACCCCTCTCCTCCCCACCCCGCCCCGCCCCGCCTGCCTTTCTTAGCTGAATTGACTTGATTTGGTGCGGTTTCCTGCAGGAGGGGCTGGCCCAGTGCCCGGTCGGCTCCACCTGTGCCCTCCCTCCCCCCTCTTCCTCCCCATCCCCCCTGCCTCCTCCTTGACTGGCCTGACTTTATTTGGTGCTCATTCTTGCACGAGGGGCTGACGTATCAGTGCCTGGCCGGATCGCCCTGCACCTGTCCACCCTCTGCTTCATGCCTTGACCTCCCACCTTCTCCCTTGCCTGCAGGAGGGGCTGGCCCACCTGTGCCTAGTGGGCTCCCCCTGCACCCTCCCTTCCCCTTCCTTTGTTCTCCCACCACTCCCTCTTACTTTCCTGTACGTTATTCCACTTGGCCTGACTTGCGTTGACATCGGCCTGCTCCCCTGCAGGAGGGTCTGGCCCACCTGTGCCTGGTGGGCTCCACCTGCACCCTCACCCGAGCCAAGGTGGAGGCAAACGTGCCGCGCAAGCGGGGGGCGGCGGCGGCGGGGTACGACAAAGCCATGGAGAGCTTCTATGACAAGGTGGGCCCAAGGCTGTTTTGGGTGTATTTGTTATTTTTGGTCACCGTTGCTGACACAGGGCGACACAGGCACGGAGAGGGTCCGTTTGAACATTGGTGTTTGAATCCGGATGATGGCAAGGCCAAGGAGAGCTGCTATGACAAGGTGGGCTTGTGCAAGGCTGGATGGTGTCACCGTTTGAATCCGGATGAT
>JTEE01000239.1:192861-205206 GCA_002896455.3 Chlorella sp. ArM0029B | reverse complement strand
GGGGTGGGCGGGGCGGGTTGTGGTGTGGTGGGGTGTGATGGAACCCACGGGGGAATTGGCGGCGCAGGCATGGGACGCGTGTGATGGAACCCACGGGGGAACGGGCGGCGCTAGCGCGGGTGGCGGCAGGCGGCGCGCGGTGCAGCCTATGTCCGGGCAGGCACCGCATCAGCCTGCCTCTGCGCCTGCACGGCCTGAGGACTCGCCACCGCCTCCCTCGTCTGCACCTATCAACTTACCATGTACGTCACACACTCTGTCACCATGCCTGTACGCCTCCCCTCCCTTCCGCATCCCCCTCTTGCACTCAGTCCCTCTTCCATACAAAAGCACACTTCCTTTTGCGCACCGCAGCACGCTTGCAAACGGCCGCCAACTACCTTCCCGCCTGCCGCCCCTCCCTGTGCAGTCGCTCCTCGTCACCGACTCCCTCTTCCGCACGCCAGATGTGCGCAAGCGCAAGAAGGTGGTCACCTTGGTGGATGAGGTGGCAGCAGGTGGGATACTTTTGTTTTGTGTTGGTCGTACTTATGCAACAGCACGCCAGTCCCAAATGATGTTGTTTTGTTCCAACTAGATACCGGGTATAGAGAGAAGGGTGGATTAGGGTTACGGGTTTAGGGGGTACCTGAGCAGCGGTCGCATCAAAGCACGACAGCAGACAGGCGGGGGCGGGGGCTGCTAGCAAAAGAAGGTGGTCACCTTGGTGGTGGACGAGGTGGCAGCAGGTGGGATACTTTTGTTGTTCAAAGGTACTGCCCCAGCCCGTTTCGTCCCTACAGTTCGGAGCGGTGGATTAGTGTTTATCTTGCAGTTTTGGCATCATCGCATTGACAGCGGGCAGCACGAGCGGGGGTGCCAAGCGCAGGGAGGTGGCGGGCCTGCTGTGGATGCTGAGGTGGCAGCGGCTGGCATGCTTTCTTCCTGGCTTGGCTGGGCTCCCGCAGCGACCCATAACCCTGCCCCCGACCCATTCGCTTGCTCCCTCTATGCATGTACCACTCTTGTACTTAGACACGCCTCGGCGAGGTGCAGTCGGACGTCCGCGCCGCACATGCCCTGTGCCCCAGCTTGCCCCAGAGTCCCCAGTCACCCCACCGTTTCCACCTGCCGCTGTACTGCACCGAATTTGTTCCGCAGGCGGCGGCGAGGTGCACGTCTTTTCGGGCATGCACGCCTCTGGGGAGCAGCTCAACCAGCTGACTGGCATTGCTGCTGTGCTGCGCTTCCCGCTGCCCGACTTGGAAGACCAAGAGTTTGAGGCAGACTGGTGACCCAGCATCTGATCATCGTCGTCGCGTCATCGCCACGTCATCGCCACGTCATCATTGCTTCACATCCCAAACCCCAAAACCCCAGCCAGCCGGGTTATTGAGACAGGAGGGGGCGTGGGGTCGAAGGTCAGGGGTGTGAGGCAGGCTCGTAACGTATCCTCGTCATCACATTCCAGTGATGCGACTGGGTGGGGCGCGACATGCAAGTGCAGGCGCAGGCGCAGGCGCCGCGTCATCGTTGCTGGGACGTGTCCCCCAAGCGCAGCAGCACCCTCCTCTCTTGCTATACCTGGCGGGCGCTGCTTCCCCTCCATCCCCCCTGTCTCTTCTTCTTCTGACCCTGGGCTCTACCGCCGCCCAACCGACCAGTGACTCCTTCACTCCTCCTCCATCTCTCGCCCGACCACTGGCTCAACCTGACCACTGGCTCGGCCCAACTCTCTTTGCCTGCCACGTCACGCCTGTTGCCCCACCACTCTCGTGCTGCCCCTCCCAGAAACGTCTCCCCTTTCTTCCTGCTTCTTTCCGTGCTGTCCCCTGCCTCTACTCCTGCTCTCGCTGGGCAGCCTGCGCTTGCACAAGCACTGCCATGAACAACAACAACAACAAGAGGAATGAAACCGTGACTGTATGTAGGACAGTAGCAACCGATAGAAGCACAAAGGGGCGCTGAGCGCGGGCCGGCTGGGCCGGGGGTGGGGCGGGGGTAGGGGGGCCGGCACAGCATTAGGTTGATCTAGGGGGGGCAGGCGTGATGAGGTACAGGATGGGGCAGGAAGCTGGGGCAGGAAGCGGAGAGGCAGCAAAAGGCAGATGAGGCGGGTCTGGCGAGTGAGCAAGTGGGAAAACAGGGCGCGCAGCGTGGCGGGCAGGCGCAGTGGTGGGGTAGGGGGTAGGGATGGGGGTGCTGCAAACAAGACAGGGCGCGAAAGAGTGGTGGGGGAGGTTCGTTAGGGAGGCTGGGAAGCATGGCGCTTTGCGAGCAAGAGGAAGGACAGGGCTGACGCCTGGCGACTGCCCCGCCCAGCGAGGGGCCAAGCATGACAGGCAGGCGGCAGCATGAGTGAAGTTGCGGGACGGCGGGATGACGGGGAGGGTAGGAAAGAGGAGAGCGTGCGTTGGCAAGGCCTGGGCGACGAGGCGCCTGCTGCTGCAGAGTGTGAGCGTGGTGCCGTGCCGGGGGGCAGTGCAGCCTTCCGTCTAAGTGGGGTAGCGGTGCGCTCATGCTGCCGCTAGCCGGGGGGGCTATAAAGGTGGGTGTCTGCTAGGCCGCACCGTCAAGGCGGACCATCATTTGAGGTTGCAAGGGGGCGACCGTCAGCTGGGCGGTGGGGACGGGGGCAGCCCCGCCTGGCGGGAAAAAAACTGGCTCAGAAGCAACCGGCAACAGAATTTCGGAGAGGGAGGGAGGGAGTGGCAGGGGGGCAGGGGAGAGCGGAGGGAACAAAAAGGGACGTCACGGCACCGCTGAAAGTGAGCAAAGAGCTTGCGGGGCGGCTAGGGGCAGGCTGGGGAGACGGAAGGGCGCTGGCGGGGCGACGCCAGCAAAAGCGATTCGAGCAAAACAGCAAACATTGGGACAGGTACAGGGGTGGAATGGATGAAGATAGGAAGGGGGCCGTGAATGTTTGGCGGCTGGGTGCGCTCACTCGTGTGCAGGCCAGGTAGGCAGGCAAAAGGCAGCCAGGGGCTGTTCTGCCGCCTCCACACGAGCACAGCTGGCACGGGCTGCTGCCGCCGCCTCAGAAGAGCAGTAGGCACTTGCCGCCGCCTCAGAAGAGCAGGAGGCACTTGCCTCCGCCTCAGAAGAGCAGGAGGCACTTGTCGCCGCCTCAGAAGAGCAGGAGGCACTGCAGAGAAGGGAGAGAGGCACAGGTCAGGGCAGGTCAGGTCAGCAGGCGGCGGCAGCCACAGGTGCTCGGCAGCAGCCAACAGAAACGACACATGGGAGGAGCCACGACAGTGCCACTCTGATGCGCCCATGCACGGCGGATGAAACATGAAACACGAGGCGAGCAGGAGGGCAGCAAAGCCGCACTTGCACCGCAAGAGCTGTCGGCTGCCTTTCCACATGCTGCCCACCACACCAAAGATGACTGATTTCCCCTCTTATCAACCAAGTGATCAACCAATCGTGTCTCTGCCCTGATCAGGCAGGATGCCAGCTCACCATGATGACAAAAGAGCCCAGCATGAGCAGCAGGCGTGAGAGGAAGGCCTGGTGCTGCTGCTCTGGCGTCAGGGGCTCCGCATACCCGCCGTTGCCTGCAGCAGCCAAGAGAGCATGCAGACAATCACGCCAGTGAGCGGTGGGGCCAGACGGAGAAATAGGAGGGGCCCGAGGGGCCAGTGTGTTGCGCTGTGGGTGCGGCAGAGGGGCCGAGAAGATGAGCGGTGCGGGTTGCAGTCAGAGACAGGCATGCACCCCCTTTTGAGCAAGACGCAGCTAGGGGGCAGAGCGAGGGGCGGCGGCAGGCGGGCTGCATGCAGCGCGGGCCCACGGGCTGGCATGCAGCGCCTCCACCACGCAGCACTGCTGCCGCCCAATGGCACCTAGAGGACACCACTCCCCCGCTCCTCCGCTCACCGTTGCCGTTCTGCAGTCCAAACAGGGTTGGGATGATGCCCAGCCCGCTCTGCTGCGCATTAACATTCATGTTTGGCTGCAGCAGCGGGTTGCGCACCACCGGAGCGGGGCGCTGCCCCGCCGGCCGCTGCGGCACCGCCTCGAGGTCCCCTTTTGCTTTGGAGCGCGGGTCCTCGTTGCCTCCGCGTCCGTAGATGGGGATCACCTGCGCGGAGGGACGGAGGGAGGGAGACGAGTGAGGACAGCGCGCACACCGAAGGCGGCCAGCGGTGGGCGCGGCCCCCACCCGCCCAGGTTCCTCTTGGGTGGTCCCGTGCCGTTCTCGCAAACCCGGCTCCCCGACACCCGCCCGCGCTTGCCTTGTCTTTCTCCACGCCCGCTTTGCACACGGGGCAGGTTCTGCAGTGGCTCTGCACTTGGAGCCAGCGATAGAGGCACGGCCAGCAGTAGAGGTGGCCGCACAGGGTAACCACGGGCTCCGATGCCAGCTGCATTGCACAAACGGAGGAAGGCAAGCGTTTCGGGGTGGTGGGGCGGGCGCAGCTTAGGGAACCCTTCCTGTGGAGGTCATTCGGGCATTGACGGGGAGTGCGAGCCACAAGCTGCTCACGTCGTAACAGATGTTGCAGCTGAACATGATCTGCTCCTCGGTGTCCGGCTCCTGCTGCTTCTTCAGTGCCGCTTTGGGGTCATCCTCAAAGCCGGCCTCCTGCTGCTTTTCCGGCGCCGCTGGTAGCTGTTGGAGCTGCTGCTGAGCCCCGGGCGGCGGCTGCTGGCCGCCCAGCTGCGGTGCCGCGGGCTGCGTCGGCAGAGGCTCCGCGAGGGCTGCCATCGTGGCTGCTGGGGTGCCCTACGCTGCCGGTTAGCGTGCCAGCTTGGGTGCTGGCAGGCGGCCGGGGCTAGAAGGGCGCTGCCCGGTCAGAAGGAGGGTCGAGCGTCGGCGAGGGGACACAAGCTCGCTCTGAAACAGGGCTGCTCTGGAGTGGCTGGTAGGCGGCAAGGGCGGGTCCTGGTTAGCGCTACGAGCCAAGTGGCGCTCGTTGTGCTGTGCTGTGCTGGCAGGGCGCTGAACCTTGCACGATTGAAGTCATTTGTAGCCAGTGGCAATTGTACTGCAGCTTGGAGCTATTGCCAGGAGTTCATTTGGCGCCCCCACTTACGCACAAGCGACACACTGAGTGCAGGGCGCCATGAACTCCACTTTGACGGGGGCGCGCCTGGCCTCGCCTGCCACCATCCCACACTCTCGCCGGCAACCCCTTGCGACCGCCCGGCGGCAGGCCTGCACCCTGACTGTGGTCCCGCCCTCCGTCGCCTGCGCCGCCGCCACTCGCGCCACTCAGCAACGACCGCGCACAGCAGCCTGCAGCAGCAGCAGCAGCAGCAGCAGCGCTTTTGGCTCAGCAGAGGAAGAGGCGGTTGGTGTGGTGATTGTGGACCATGGATCTCGCAAGGCAGAGTCCAATGACGCGCTGTTTGAGTTTGCAGCGCTCTACCGGTGAGCGGTTTTGATGTGCGGTGGGCGAGGCGGGGTTGGGCAGAGAGGGAGTGTTCGGTTTGTACTGCAGCGCACCGCGGTAGCAGCGGCATGTGGCTGGCTGGATTGAGAGCATACTGCAGCGTGATGAAGCAGGGTGTGGGGCAGTGGGGCGGGGCGAGGCGCTGCAGCGCAGCATTTCTTCCTCCCGCCAGACGGCTCGAGCGGCTCGAGGCGGTTCCTGGGCGGGGCCTGAGGTGGCCCCACCCGTGGTGGCCCCACAGAGCCACATGTTAAAACTATGGCAACTTTCCTATTTCTAATCACGATTCGTGTTGTGAACGGAGCACAATTACGCAGCAGCTGAGGCAGCAACCAGTGTTGTGTAGCTGCGGCGCTGTACAATTGAAGGAGCGGGAACCGGCCGTGCCTCGACGTGCGCCCCGCTCCGCTCACCTGCCCTGCCCTCGCACCCTACTTGGGACTCACCGCACATCCTGCTCACACCCTGCAGCCGGCTGATGGGACAGCCTTCCAACGGGCTCAGCCCCCCCACACACATGGGTGCTGGCTGATCCCGCTCCAATCTGTTGAGCAAGCTAATATGCTGCATGCTGCCCGGTGTGGTGCGCATCCCCCGACTCACCTGCACCCCTCCCTCCCCTCTTTGCGCCTCCACGCTGCAGCCAAATCACACAGCGCTCCCTCGTGGAAGTTGCCCACATGGAAATTGCGGAGCCGACCATTGAGCAGGCGGTGGGCAAGTGTGTGGCGGCGGGGGCACGCCGCGTCATCATCGCGCCCTACTTCCTCTCACGGGGGCGGCACGTGCAGGTGGGGCCGGCGGGCCAGAGGTTCAGGGTTTAGGGTTAGGATTTTAGGGTTTCAGGGTTTAGGGCTTAGGGTAGGGCCTATCGGGGGCGGCACGTGCAGGTGTGGCGGCAGGGGCAGGCAGCGGGTGGTGTGGGAGGGCGGCGGCTGCGGCAGCCCCACAGCTGCCCCAGTTTCACCTTACAGCTGTCTTCACTTGCCTTAAATACAGATTCCACATCCTGTCTTGTGCCCCTGCAGCACGGCATCCCCGAACTCAAGTGCAGGCGCTGCGGCCGACCCAACCTAGCGCCTTCTCGCCTCCACATTGCCCCACCGCAGAAGCTCTTGCCCCTCTTGTTGCCGCCATGCATTCATTCGTTCATTTACAGCGCCGCAGCAACACAAAAGTGTGCCGCAGATGCGTCACCCCATGCCCCTCATCTTGCCACCTCCCCTTCCTGTTCCTCTGCAGCATGACATCCCCGAACTAGTGGAGGCAGCGGCAGCGGCCCACCCAGGAGTGGAGTGTGTGGTTGCAGAGCCCATTGGAATCGACACCCTGATGGCACAGCTGATAGAGAACCGAGTGGCGGCAGCTCAGACGGGGCCAGCGGCAGCCAAGGCAGCGGGGGCAGCGACGGCGGCGGCGGCGCAACCGGCTCGCTAATGCCTGCGCACGTGGCCTCACAACGTGGCTGTATGACACAAGGTGGGGGCAGAGGCGGCGGCGGCTGCGCAGCCGCTAGCTGCAGGCAGCGGCGGCACCACTCGCCAGTGCCTGCGGCACGTGGCTTTCACAGTGCGGCTGCAAACCGCAGCCGCCGCCGCTGCAGGCGGTGCCGCTACTACCTGCGCATGTGGCCTCTCACACTGTGGCTGCTTTAACGCACGACATGCCGTGGCGCTGTCCTCACCGCCTATATGCCCCGCTGCCGCATCATCATCATCACATTGTGCCTGCATAGGTACCAGCCTTCTGTGCTCACCCGCTCCCCTCACTTCAGCCCACTTCAGACCACCCCCTTGCTGTCACTCCCTGCAATTTCATGGCCCCCTGCACATACTTAATATCCTCACTTCCACCCTCTTGCTTCGCCTCAGAGTACTCGTTTGCCCCCCGACGCAACCAGCCGTCCTGCCTCCTGACTCACGTCCCGCCCCCGGTGTGCTGTCGGTCCCGTGTTCAATCAAACAATCAAACAATCACATTTCAAGTCCACGGAGACCCGAACAGGATGGGGGGAGAGTGTGTCGGAATGAAGTTTGCAGCAAAGAAAATGGACGTCTGGGATGCAGGCCCTAGGTTGACGTGTTGCCTCCGTGCTTGTGGCGTCAAGGAGAGCGCAAAGAGAGTGCAAAGGAGGTGGGACAGGGAATGCACGTCTACCAAATACGGATAAATACGGATGGCGTGGGGTGCAAATTCGCACTGTGGTAGCTGCCATGAAGCTGTGTATAAGCTGCCCCCAGGGGCTGCCCCGTAGCTGCCCCGTAGCTGCCCATCAGCTGCCCCAGCTCAGGCGCTGCCTAGCCAAGCTGTCCATTCCTCCCAGGCGGCAGACAGCACGCTGGCACCGCCACGCATCGACATGCGGCGGAGCACCTGCGGGGAGCACAGGGGGCAGAGGAGGTAGAGGGGGCAGCAAGCGGGGGGTGAGGGCGGGGCGGGGCGGCACGTGGCTGTGCGCTGCCGAGGGGCGAGGGCGTCGTGCTATTCAGCAGGCAGCAAGCGGGGGGTGAGGGTGGGGCGGGGCGGCACGTGGCGGTGCGCTGACGAGGGGTGAGGGCGTCATGCAATCCACAGTGAGGTTGCCAAAGCCAGTGCCGGCCCGGGCCATGGCTGCCAGGCAGCCACGCACCACATACATGTTCCCACCTGGCTGGGGTTGGGGTTTCTAGGCATGTCCAGACAAGGTGTCCAGCCCGCAAAAACTGGTCCCAGAACCCTCGTTTTATGTTTTATGTTTTATGTTTTTTCTTTGGATCGCCTGCCCGTCTTCCAAACAACACACGTCCCACAACGGTGTAAATGCAAACACCAAGACGCATTCTATACATGCTCCCACCTGGCTGGGGTTGGGGTGCTTCTTGTAGGCGTAGCCGGGGAAGGTGGCCAGGCCGGCCTGCCCGTCGCGTTCGCTGACGTGGCGTTTCAGCCGCATGTACCCCTCCTCGCCCCAGTGCGCCCCCCACGAATTCTTGATCAGCCAGCTGCAGCCAGAAGGGGCAGGGATGACGTGTTTCCTCCAGCAAGGAAGCAGAAAGCGCTGTAGGTGCATGGATGGCCCCCACCCCTGCCCCTTTCTTCGCCCCAACACGGCCGGCCACTCACAACTGCTCCCCGGTGGACTCAACTGTGGTGCAGTCCCCGCCAACTTTTCCCTGCAGAACCTTTGCCCTGCAGAACCTGCAGAACCTGCATCTGCCAACCAGCCCCTCACCATTCAACTCGGCACAGCAACACTGCCACGACCACACCATGCGGGCGTGTTTGTTCCAGTTCCTTTAGCATGCTACAGTAGCATGAGCAGCTCTCCTCACAACTGCTCCCTGGTGGCCGGGTCTGTGATTATCTCAGCCCTGCCCAGCCCTCCAGCAGCTAGCTCGACGCAGCAGCCACCCCTGACCACCCCTTTGGCGCCTAACCCTACTGCCTAACTCTGCTGCCTAGCTCTACTCACAACTGCTCCCCGGTGGCCGGGTCTGTGCCCCAACCCCTCAGCCCTGCCCAGCCCGTTGCAGGCCCTGCCGATTAGTACAGGCTCTGCAGTCACTCACAACTGCTCCCCGGTGGCCGGGTCTGTGTCGTAGCCCACCGCCAGCACCGAGTGGTCCAGCGGGCGGGTGCACTGCACGCTGTCACCCATGATGCCGCTCTTGTACAGGTGCCACTGCAGGGGGCAAGGTTGCAGGGGTAGCGGTTCGCCTTTGTGTGTAGTGCAAGAATAAGTGGGGGACGTGTAGACATCACTGCACGCATTTGCCCCATGATGCCGCTCTTGTGCAGGTGCCACTGCAAGAACGTTTGATAGTGTAGCCGTACGTGAGCGGTGTGTAGACATCACTGCAGCACAGCACAACAAAGCGCCGCACCGAACCGCACAGCATGGCGCCACACAGCACAGCACGGCACAGCACAGCAGGGCGCAGCACCGCACAACACAGCTTCCACAGCACCGCACAGCACAGCACAGCGCAGCACAGCACAGCAGGGCACAGCAGGGCACAGCAGGGCACGCACCTGATCCAGGTATGCTCCGCAGCACACGGCCACCACGGTAGGCTACACACACAAACGAGCAGCATTGAATGGTTGATTAGTTGATCAGTTGCTTGATTGAGCAGGTAGGGCGGAGGCCAGGCTGTATTCTGAGCGGAACCGGAAAACCTTCCTTTGCTACGTAAAGCAGGGCAGGGGGCACGCAGCTTCTCAGTGCCTTCAGTGGCTGGCATGCAGGGGCAGCAGCGAGGCCAGCTCCAGCGTTACACAGGGTGGTGGGGCCAGGGCACTGCCCGACACGCATGCTCAGCAGCCTGAAACTACTTTGACTTGGAGGAAAACACAAGCAGGGTTGCTGGGTGACACCTCAGCAAGGCATCAGGCTGTGCCCTTAACCCCTGTCAACAACCGCGTGCAGCAGGCCAGCAGCCGCCTGCCATCAATCAAGCATGCAAGCTATCATATATCAATCAAAGCAGCCGACTGACCGTGTGTGAGACGGACTGCATGAGGGCGGTCTCGTTGTGCTTGGGAACGTCCACGTGGCCGTCAATCGTCACAGCACGGTCCCTGCAGGCAGAGTGCAAGGTTGCCACTCGAAAACACTTAACTAACAGAACAGCAGAACACACTAGTATACATGTATGACACAGAAAGAAAGGTAACATGATGCTTGCACCCTCCACGTGGCCATCAATCGGCACAGCACGGTCCCTGCAGAATGCAAGGTTGCCATTCGGAAACCACCACACATAGAAAAGTGGAAGGATGGTGCTTGCGCCATACACGTGGCCCCTCCCACCCTCCACCAACGCCTCCCTACACACTTCCTCGCTCGCTTGGCAGGGCAGAAGGTCTCCCACCCCTGCCCCCCTCCCACCTCTGCCCCTCTTTCAACCCTCACCAACACATCCCTCCCCTCTTTCTACCCTCACCAACACCTTCCCCCGCCCTCGCCCATCCCACTCACTTCCTCATTTGCTTCATGGGGCAGGAGGTCTCCTGGGCCTTGTAGGGCCAGCTGGCATCTGTGGCCACCCCACCGTTGGCCATGATCCACTCAAACACATTGGCAAAGTCGCCGCCTGCGCATGGGCAGGTCAAAGGAAGGGGACACATGTGAAGGTGTCAAAGGAAGGGGACACATGAGAAGGTGTGCACGGTCAGACAAGAGGGCAGGACAACAAGATGGGTTGCAGAGAAGCACAAGGGCGTGGTCATTGAGGATCCCAACAGTTAAGCCAGTGCACAGTCAGCTACACGACACCCACCTGCCCCGTTCCCCCACCCGCCCACCATACGCGCTCTTCACCGAGTGCCCCCTCCCTTTGCCTGCCCAGACGGGCCACTGTGGGTCAGCTGCCCTCAACATCCACCTCTGTGCCCGCTCGCCTCCCCCACCCACCGTCGCAGCCGTAGTCCAGCCCATCGCAGTCCACAATCTCCTGCTCAGACAGAGTGACCAGCTCTCCAGAGTAGAGGGCGTTGGCGGCCTCCACGCCCGCCATGCCGCCAAACGCGTAGCAGCAGCCGCAGGGGGCGCCGCCCACGTGCCTGCAGAGGGGGTGCACACAGAAGGGTGTTAGGGTTGAAGGTTGGGGCCCACTCGGGTATTTGGTAGTTCTGTAATCTATTGAAATGCCAATGTATTTTGATTGCTGTGTTCAGTAAAGCGATTGCCGGGACATGAGTGAGTGGGGAGAGCAGTGTGTGTGTGGGGGGGGTGAGAGGCAGGGCAAGAGGGCGTAGCAGCAGCCGCAGGGGGCGCCGCCCACGTGCCTGCAGAGAGGGCGAGTGCGGGGATGCTGGGGAGCGGGGAGAGGAGGGTGTGGCGAGGGTGTGGGGAGGCAGGGCAGGGAGGGCGTAGCATCGGCCTCGTGGCGTGCCTGCAAATGACACAACACAGTGGAGAGTGGAGCGGGGCCAAGCAGGGGAGCTGGGTCCGGCGAGGCGAGGGATGCAGCGCTGGGTGGTGGGCGGCAGGGCGGGGCAGGCACCAGGGGGGCTCAAGCAAGTGCAGCATGCAGCCGCAGCATGCAGCATGCAGACCGCAGTAGGCGCACAGGTGGTGGGCCGATAGGGTTTAGGGTTTAGGGTTTAGGGTGAGGCCTGTCCCTCCTTCCCTCCCTGCCAATGGGTGGATCACAGTGCTTCACTACTGTACTTGGTGGACGGGGCAAACCAAGAAACGACTCACTGGTCCTTGACGGGCATAACCAGCCCCCGAACCTCAAACATGTGTGTTGAGCATTGCACACCTTCAAACATGCATGTGCGGTGGGCATTGCACACCAGACACAGGATAAACCAGAACAACCAGAACACAAAACACACTTAGGACTTACTGGTCCTTGACGGGCGTGATCATGCCCTCTTGCCCTTGGCCCATATGCCGGTACCACTACACCCAAGCAAGCCGAAACCACAACGAAGGAATGAAAGGCTCACTGGTCCTTGACGGGCGTGATCATGCCTTCCTCCCGCCAGTCTCGCCGGGCGGGCGGCACCTCCCCGCTGTAGGGAAACGGCTTCCCCTTGGGCCGCTTCTCCTCATCCTCTGCCTCCGCCCGCAGCTCTGCAATGTCGGCGGGCCTGCAAGTGTGTGATTGGCAGGAAGGGGCGGGGACGGGTGTGAGGGATAGGGCGGAGTGGGGGAGAAAGGGGAGACGAGGGGAGGGGGGGACGGGTGTGAGGGATAGGGTGGAGTGGGAGAGAAAGTGGAGAGGCCTTCGCTTTAGGGCCACTTCTCCTTCTCCTCCGCCTCTGCATGCAGGTCAACGGTGCCGGCGGGCCTGCATAGGCGGGGGAGAGGCAAATCATCGCAGCCGGGAAATGGGGAGGGTGCATGGCATCTTGTGCCTCGGCATGCAGCCTGGCAATGCCGTCCGGCCCGCCAGCACAGCAGGGGGAGGGATGCAGCGGGGCACGTGGGTATGAAGGGCCGGTGGGCGGTGGGGTGGGAGAGGGAGTGGGA
>JTEE01000239.1:105164-146120 GCA_002896455.3 Chlorella sp. ArM0029B | reverse complement strand
CACAGCTTTAGGAAGCTGCAACAACAACACGGGGCCGGGGGCAGGGGGCAGGGGCTGGGGGGTTGAAAGGCAGGCGACCGAGGGTGTGGGTATGGGTTGAGTAGTAACTGTAACTGTGGCGTTTGAACATCCAACGAGACCAGTGCAGACGCCAGGCAGCATTGCAGTGCTCAGCCCCCGCCCACACGCCCACCCTCAGACAACACTGGGCTACATGGAGAGAGCAGGGTCACCCACCGCGTGTTTGAAGGGTTGTCCTGGCCCAGCTGCCGCCGTCCTGACCCCATCCACACCCACCCTGCCCCTAATATGTGACAGCCAAGTGCCAGGCGGGAGCGGGACACAGCAACAGCAGCAGCACAGGAGTGTCAACAGCAACCAGAGCGCAGCAGCGCAGGACGTGTGCTGGAGGGATGGGTGTGCGACACAGAAACAGAGCGCAGCAGCGCGTACCACGTGCTGAAGGGATGCTTGTGTGACACAGCAACAAAGTACCGGCAGGGCGCACCGTGTGCTGAAGGGGTTGTCTCTCGCGTGCCCCAGCTGCCGCACCAGCGCCTCGTTCATCCACTCCAGCTGGCTCTTGGCAAACTCCATGGTGCTGCGGGAAGAGACATGGAAGCAGCAAAGGAGGTTAGTGCTTCGTGCGTTTCGGCACTCGTCAAGCGGATTTGTTGTCATTTTCCAGGCGCGGAAGATGCGTGCATGTGTGCAGTTCAGATTCAGAGGCGTCCGCTCCAGCTGGCTCTTGCCAAACTCCATGGTGCTGCGGGGACACCTGTGGAAGTAGGACAAGTCAGTGTGGAAGTAAGGAAGAAACACCACGCGGTGAGGTTCGGCGCTTGCCATTAATCAGCAACTTGAGCGCTTCAAATTGCCCTCGAGACCACTTCAGCCAAAAAGAAAGGCAAGGCACCTAGAATGAGATGCAGAATGGGGGCACGATGCTCATCCACTCCACCTGGCTCTGGGCAAACTCCATGGTGCTGCGGGAAGTGACATGGCAGACACAGAAGCATGATGTGTTGATTCAGGTGGGTGCTCAGAAGCACCCTGTCGACCGCCTAGTGCAGTCGTTACAGCTTTTCACATCCCCTGAAAGAGGATTCAACTTCAGGGCGAACCAAAATCCTGAGAGGTTGACGAGGCATGCACCACAAGGCCGCCTGGGGCGGGAGAGCAGCGAGCAGGCAAGGCCCTATACCCCTGTAGCGAAGAACCCAGGCTATCGACACTATAGAATCCAAAGAAGCTTACAGAAAAGAAAACGGACACCAGTCAAGAGCAGGAGAGGCTATTACGCTTTTTTGGCTCGGCTCTGGTTGGCTGAGTGGTGGAACCAGCCCGACATCCTATACAGATAGGATTCGGGTTTAGGGTTTAGGGTCTATCCTATCCTATGTAAGGCCAGACAAACTGGATTCTGAGATGAGGGTAGCCCAGTTGGCGGCAAACCGAGGGGGGAGGGGGGAGAATTTCGTTCGTCAGTCCCTTTTCGTCGCTTGCTGCGGGACAGCTCCAAGGCCCTATTCTGTTGCTTGTACAGCATGCCTGCAAGGTATAGAGGGCCTGCACGCCTTGAGCACTGTACTGATCATAAGCACGGCAGGTTGACAGCCCCCTTTGGGCTGAAAGCTGACCCAAGCTGACGCATGCCGTGCTGGCGTGTCCCCCGCTCTCCCGGCTCAATGAGGGGCTGTTATAGATAATCACCCGCCTCACTCTTGCTGATGGAAGAGCATGGCCCCATCATCAGCATGAATGGTTCCCTAATCACGTACACCCCCAAAAGGGCATGGATGCCACGTGGCACGACATGGAGGCGCAGGGGCAGTTTCCGGTGGGGAACTAACCATGCGCACCTCAGCGCAGTCCCGTTAGCAGCACTGTTGCAGCTGCAGCCCTGTGGGCTCCCTCGTGGCGCTGCCACCCCCGTTTTTGTGCATTTTAGTCACATGTTAAACATTACGAACGAACCCCAGGGGGAGCCAATTCCGAGGGGGGGGGCTACCCTCATCTCAGAATCCAGTTTGTCTGGCCTAACCCTAAAACCCACCTGTATGCCATTGCCGAGAGGAGGACGAGGGGGTAGGTGAGGCGGTGCTCCACCCAGTGCCGTTCCAACAGCAGCACAAGCTCCAACAGCCGCCCCGCTGGAGCAGGGGGAAGGCGGGGCAAGCGGCAATAGTGAGGGGCGTTGAGATCATGCGGCGGCGGCGGCGGCAGGGCGTACTTGGTTCGAGCGTGCAGCTGTGAGCTGTGGTGCATGCCTAACGGTGGGTAAGCTGTGGTGACATGTCGTGGCAAGCCGAGGGTGTAGGGTGGGTCAGGAGCGGTGGAGAAGGGGCGGGGCAGGCCGACTGCAGGTTCGCCCCGCCCCACCCAAGCCTACTGGTATCCGCAGGCATGAGCACACTCAACCCTGCCCCCCCCAGCTTGACCCTCCCTGTTCGCTTGAGCACGCCTCACCCTTCCCGTGCCAGCCCGTGTCCATAGGCACGACCACGTCCAACCCTCCCCAGTTCGCTTCATCCAGATCAACCCTTCCTGTTTAGTTCGTCCCGCCCCGTCCCACGCCCTGCGCACCGGTGTCGACAGGCATGAGCACGCTGCCGTCGCCCCGCAGCGTGGCCATCACAGCATCAAGCAGCTCCTGCTCCTTGTTGGGCCTGCCAGGGTGGGTCGAAATGGTTTTCAGTGAGTGAAAAAAAACAGGAACGTACTTGAGTTAACACATGTTGTGAGTAGGAGAGGTGGTGAGGAGGCAGCGTGGCCATCACAGCATCCAGCAGCTCCTGCTCCTTGTTGGGCCTGCCAGGGTGGGTGGAAGAATGTGTGCATTAGCAAGTCATGTGACACTTAGTTTGTCGGCAATGTTTAAGAGAAGGAGAGGTGGTGCTGGGGCAGCGTGATCACGGCACCGAGGAGGTCTTGCTCCCTATTAGGGCCTGCCAGGGTGGGTCGAAATTGGTTTTCCAGTGAGTGAAAGAAACAGAAACTACTTAAGTCAACAAATATTGAGGGTTGGAGAGGTGATGGGGAGGCAGAGGAGAGAGATGAGTGGGGGCAAGGTGGTGGTTGAGCCTGCCAGGGCGGGTGAGAGGTGGAGAGGTGGTGAGGATGCAGAGGAGAAAGATGAGCATGGCCAAGGCAAAGGTTGGTGATGTGGCAGCAGACAGGGAGAGATGGGCCGGAGCCCACAGGGCTTACAGGACATTCAGGAAGCACAGCGTCAGTCGAGGGCTGCCCTTGGGACACGTGGCCGGAGCAGGCTGGGAGCGGGAGCCTTGGCGCAGGGTGATACAGCCCATCCAAAGAGAGGGCGTGCCACGAGTTGCCAAGCATGATGCAACGCAGCACGGAACGGTGCATTGAAGCACATCGTGGCACAGCAGGCCCACCGCGCACAGCAGGCACAGCGTGGCACGGCAGGGTCAGAGGTACTGACGTACATCATGACTTAATCATCATACATGCCTTAGTCCCTCTGGCAGGGTGCTTGAGGCACAGCGTGGCACAGCAGGGCACAGCAGGGCACAGCAGGGCACAGCGTGGCACAGCACGCACTTGTCGGGCGCCGTGCGCAGCGCGTTCCATGCGTCGCTGATGAGCAGGGCGGGCCGCTGGAAGGCGCTTTCCAGCACGGTGCCCTTCAGGTGGCGCTCCTTCCTGCAGGCAGGGGCGGAGTGAGGTCATGCAAGGGGCAAGATGAAGCTCATGCACGGGAGCTGAGAGTAACAAGAAAGGAAAACGTGGTTGTTAGAACTGTGTGCCCTTCCAGTGCCTCCCTTCCTGCAGGCAGGAGCGGGGTGCATTCATGCATGGGGGCTCGGGGTGGGAAACTGGACCGCAGCCAGGCAGCGGAAACCGCAGGCAGCCCTGCACGCGAATGCGTCACGGCCTCACCGCTTTCCCCAACACGGTCCCCATGCTTTCTTCGACTCCCTCCAGCACCCCTGCCCTCCCCTGAACTGCCCTGCCCGCAGCACGTATGCCGCCACGAGTGCGCGCAGCTGCGACAGCCAGACAGCAAAACCGCAGGTGGCTGCGCAAGCCATCGCACATGCCCCACCGTTGCAACACCCCACCGGCGCTGCAAGTGACAGCATCAAGCACTCAATGCGGCTCGATAACAGCCAGGCAGCCAGGCAGCCAGGCAGCCGGGCAGCCCACCAGCTCTGCACGTGATAGCATCAACAGCTTAACAGCAGCCAGGCAGCCAGGCGGCCCACCAGCTCTGCACGTGATAGCATCAACAGCTTAACAGCAGCCAGGCAGCCAGGCGGCCCACCAGCTCTGCAAGCGATAGCATCAACGGCTCAATAACAGCCAGGCAGCCAGGCAGCCCACCAGCTTTGCAAGTGATAGCATCAAAGGACTCGATGCAGCTCGATAACAGCCAGGCAGGCAGGCAGCCCACCTGTGGTTCCAGTCCACCGCATACACAAAGTCCTCCCCATTGCGCCGCATGCGCCACACCGCACCGCCCAGCAGGTGCCCCGCGGCAAAGGGTGTCAGCACGATGCCCGCGCCCTTGCCGCTGCGGGAGGGGGCAGGAGGAGCGGCGGTTGCCAGGCAATTGTGAGGGAGTTGCAAGGCAGTGGTGAGGCAGTTCAGTCGGGGTGGGGAGGGTGGGTCAGGCGGCAGGGACAGGCGGCAGAGCGGGCCAGCAGCATGCCTGCACGCTTGATGGTGTAGGGGAAGACGGAAGGGGCAGGAGGGGCCTACCAGTGCATCACCTGGTGGCCCCACATGGCGGGGTGGCAGGTGCGAGGAGCCGCGCTGGCTCATGGGAATGGAAAGGCGGGGGCATGACTGGCTGGCGGGCTGCGGATGCCTGCTGACGCGGGCACTGGCGCAGCACAGCACAGCACAGCACAGCACAGCACAGCACAGCACAGCACAGCACAGCACGGCACGGCACGGCACGGCACGGCACGGCACGGCANCAGCACAGCACAGCACAGCACAGCACAGCACAGCACAGCACAGCACAGCACAGCACGGCACGGCACGGCACGGCACGGCACGGCACGGCACGGCACGGCACGGCACATCACGGCACGGCACATCACAGCACAGCACAGCACAGCACAGCACGGCACGGCACGGCACAGCGCAGCGCAACAGAGGTCACATCAGCGCCCAATTTTGCAGAACAGCACAGCACAGCACAGCACGGCGCAGCACGGCAGTCGCAAGTTGTCGCTGTGTCGAGCCCCCACCTCAGCGCCCAGTTTTGCTGGTATCTGAGCGGCGTGACGCGCGCAAACGCTGCGTCGACGTCATCCAGATTGAAGGTGTCGAAGTTGCTCTGGCCCTGCGCATGGGAGGCACGAGAGGGGAGCGGAAGGGAGGGTGTTTGTTGGCTAACAAAGCAGCCTGCAGTACGTGAAATGCATGCAGACGGACACACTCGCGCACCCACACAGGGGCCCAGAACACGCAAGCTCACACGGAGGAAGGGACCAGCACCCACCAAAGTTTTTGTGCACAGACAAGCAGCCAGCTGCCGCCCACCTGCGTGGGCGATCAACTCATAATAGCCAGCCAGCTGCCACCCACTCGTGTGTGTGATCAGCACACAAGCAGGCACCTGCCACCCACCTGCCTGCTGCTGAGCACGCAAAAGGCAGCTGCCACCCACACGCCTGCCTGCTGCTGAGCAAAGACATCGGCGACTGTAGCCCACCTGCTTGCCTGCTGCTGCGCATGCCAAAGGCAAGGCTTTTTGACAGCGGCAAGCAGGCAGCTGCCGCGCACCTGTCTGCTGAGGTACTGATCGTACATGGCCATCTGCCCCATCTTGTGAACCGGTGCGGTGGCGTAGACGGGGCAAGCCAGCCCCAGCCGGCCAACCAGGTAGGGCAGGGCTCCCAAGTGGGCTGGGTCAGAGTGTGATAGCAGCACTGCAGATGGGGAGGGGTGTGCGTCGTGGGGTGGCTGGAATGGGTGCACAAATTCGCTGCTGCCTCTGCCCCGACCACATCAGGCGTGGCAGCAGAGAGTGGCAGTGGCGGCAGCAGGTGCTGGTGCAGGTGCTTGCCAGCAGGGGCAGGTGCTTGCCAGCAGGGGCAGGCAAGCACCTGCCTGCCGCTGCTTCTGCCACCGCTGCATCTGCTGCTGCTGCTCCTGTCACCGCTGCTTCCGCCGCCGCCGCACCTGCCGCACCTGCCCTGTCACCGCTGCTCCTGCCGCCGTCGCACTCTGAATGGCAACCTCTCTGAGAGGCTGCAGGCAGGCAATTGTCACTGACAGGAGCGCGCCCGCTGCCTGCTAGCCACCCCTGCTCTGGCCTCCGAACCACTGGCCTTTGTGTTGCTTACCGGCGTCCACACGAGGGAGCACCGCTACCACCGGCGCCAGCAAGTCGAGGTCATACGCGTCATTCCAGCCGCAGTCTAGCAAGAAGGTGAACCCCTCGAGCTCCAACAGGTAGCTGAGAGGCTGCCGCCCGAGCACACCCAGCAGCGGGACAAAGCGCACGCCGGCGGGCGGCTCCCCGCCGCCGCTGGTGGCCGCCATGCGCTGGTGGCCGCCCGACGGGTGCTCTTCGCGTCGACGCGCTATCTGTGATTGTAAGAACTGTCGGAGACCCGCCGTGTGGCGCTAGCCCGCTGTCAGGCGGCTGACGATCGAAAAAAGGAGGTGCGCGATGGCGCGCGCCAAGGGCCAAAACAGGTCAAGGGGAGCCAGGTGTTTCAAGATTGCGCGTGGCCGTGCGACGGCGTGCTTCTGGCACTGCGCCACCTCAGCATCGGTGCCGCCAGTGCGCTGCCGCCAGCCCCCAGCAGCAGCCTTAAATATAGGCCATTGCATTAAGTGTGTCAAGAACCTGAAGGAGGCCCCTTTACTATAAGATATACCGAGTATGGACAATGCCAATGCAATGTCACGTAGACCAGCGCTGCAGAGCAGGCGGCAAACCAGCCAGGAGCAGCCGGGAGGCCATTCTCTGCCCACTTGCTCCCACTAGTGGTTTCCCATTCAATTTCTGCATCATGTCAAGATGACATACTTAACAGTTGAGTGATGTCATGGTCACAGCGTGGGCAGCAGGAAGGGGGGCAGAGGTCTGCATATAGGAGTTGCTGGGGAGTGGTGCTTCCATGTCCGAGAGTCTCATCGCACCCCGCTTCTGCCAGAGTGGGTTGAATCCCGTTGGCAGGCTCCTGACCTCGAGGCGGTTGGCAAGTGGCATGCAAGCGACCCTGGCACACTCTACGGCCTGCCTCTGAGTTGGCGCAGCGCTCCTAAAGATGTGTACTCCCCTGCAGCGCCGCGCATACCGGCCTGTCTCTTCAAGACAAGGCGTGGTGGGATGCGCATCGGTGTCAGCGCACTGGTCAGCAATTCAGTTCACGTCAAGGAATGGATGCATTGAGCACTCCTTGTTCAGCTTGGAAACTGACGCAGGAGGGATGCAAGGAGAGCTGGCTTGTCGTGCAGCTACTGTTGGGGGTAATTTGAGTAAGAAGCGAACACCCTGGGGGCCCTGAGGCGGCGGCGGCGGCGGCAGTGCCGGCAGCCTGGGCATGACAACGAGGAAGCTGCTTGCACCGTGGCACTCAATTTGTGGCACTGCTGTGAAGCTGGATTCGATGCAACCTGGTCGGGAAGCCGCTCCCTTGCAGCCAACATGCCATGTCTGTTGACATCACAAGAACGTGCTGGAGGCTTCGCGGCGCGCCGCCGCAATCGAGGATGACCATGGTGGCAGGCGTGTCTGGGCAGAGATGGCATGATGGCAAAATACCTCTTCCTCCGAAGAAACATTCTTCATTGGAGTACTGGTGTGACTGCTCCCCAATTGTGACCTTCCTATAGCTTTCCACGATCCTTCGCAGCCTGAGGAGTCTGTTGCTAGCCGGTGAAAGCACAGCAGAGGACCAGACCAGACATGGCCCTGTCAGGGCGCTTTCAGCGGGCGCGACGCCGCCGGTCAACGGCCACGCTGGTGGTGAGTGCCCAGGACGGGCGCATCGCGCGATGTCTGCCGGCGCGCTGGCTAGTGGCCAGAAATGGCCGCCGCCGCCGCCGCCGCCGCCGCCGCCTGCACGCCAGCGCCACAGGCCCGCCTCCGTGTCGCAGGCGCCCTAGCGGTCGCCTCACACACACCTGCCGCTGCCGGTTTCCTCCCTCAGGTGGCCCTGGGGCTGCTCCTCGTCACCTTGATGGCTGCCAGACTGCAGTCTGTTGACCGACACGCACCCGACAGCCGCAGCCACGTTGCCTCTCGACAGCTGCAGCAGCAAGGGCCGTCCGGGAGCTCACAAGGCTGGCTGGCCACCTGGATGGGATCCGTCTTCAGCCCTGCCAACCAGGGGCTGTGTGCCGCAGCAGCTTTCAACGCTGGAGAGCCCAGGCAAGCGTCCGGCATGCTACCGCTGCTGGCCCCGCGTGCTTTCGGCCGCATGCCGCTGCACCGCATGCACTGCTACTACATGGCACTGCACTGCCGCCATCTGCTGCCGCCCCTTCTGCCTGCCACCCCGCTCACCACCTCTACAACCGGAATCTGGGGGTCCCTGTCTGTGTGCTCCTCAACTCCTAATATCCATTTGTTTCGAAAGCTCAAGTCGTAATTTGCATTTGTTTCCATGACCCCCGGAGCAATGCAGGTGCCACAAGCAGGTGCTGACTGGGTACCAACACTTCCAGGCGCACTACGAGGCAGCGCCGCAGCTGAATGAGACGGCACAAGTGGATGAAGTCACTGTATTTGTGGCCAGCACACACTTTTGGAAGAGTACAGGTGCGCTGCAGGGTGGCCCCGTGGAGGCTGTACCTCGCTGCTGCGGGAGGGCACGGGGAGGGCAGCAGGCGCGTGGGCCGGCATGCACAGCGTGCATATGCGCCGCCGCAGCGCTGTGAAAACAGAGCATACGAGAATCAGAAGGGGCGGCAGGCAGGCAGGACTGCATCCAGCCAATTTTCAGGCCGGCGCGTTTTGTCATGTAAAGCATATGGCACCCCACCCCGCCGCCCTCTGCCCTGCCTGCCAGCCTGGGATGCAGCCACCCCACCCCCCTTGCTCCCCTCCCCGCCCTGCCTGCTGCCCGCCCGCCCCGCATGCAGGCGATTTCAACGGCGTCACGCCGTGCACGCACCGCGGCCGCCCGCTGACCTGCCGCTTCAGCGAGGAGAGCGTGAACCGGGAAACGGCAGATGCACAGTGAGTTGCTCCTCTCTACCACGGTTGCTGCTGCTGTGGCTGTGTGCCATGCTTGTTTGTGCGGCCACACTTTGTTGCGCCATGCCATGCATACATGGCAGCAGGACGTGTGCAGCGTGGGGAGTGGAGCAGGCACACCCGGTGCACCAAGGCAGTGAGTGCTTGGCTTCGCAAGTGAGAATTGAGGATGGAGCAGGTGGGGCAAGATGGAGTGAGAAGTGGGAAGCAAAATCGGGGACCGAGAGCCAAGCACAGCAGGACATGTGTCTGCCTGATGTGACCGCACCCGCGAGTGCGCATCATGGTCTCTTTGCCTGGAATGTTGATTTATCGCGTCCTTGCGCTGCACACATCACCCCACCCATGCCAACAGCACCTCTGCCATTGCTCAGCAGCACTGGCCCCTGTGCCTGCGCCTCCACTGCCACACATGCCCCAAATGCCCCGCAGGTGGTCCCACATGCCTCGCATGCCCCACAGGTGGTCCCACATGCCCCAAATGCCCCACATGCCCCAATGCCCCACAGGTGGTTCCACTTGCCCCACTTGGGGAGCTCCATGCCAACACGCTCGCTCTCAGGCCAGGTGAGGCACACCAACCAGCCGGTGGCCGCTTTGTAAGATGGCCCCCACCCGTGCTTTCAACTGCACTCCTCATACCTCTCAGGGCGAGTCTGCCCGCCCGCCATCCTCGGCCCTGCCCTGCCCTGCCCTGCCTTGCTGCGGCATGATGCCTGCTCCCGGTGCAAGACCCCAATGTCCTTTCCGCTCGCAGCGCATGCCTCTCACCGTCCTCGTAGCCCTCACCTCTGCAACTCCCTAATCCTGCCCTTACCCCCAATCAATACAAAGGCTTGTGGCATCCCTTGCCCCCCAATCGTCGCTCACCCATCGCCTCACCCACCTGCCCACCCTGACAGGCTTTCATTGGCATGAGCATGGAATCGTCGGCTTTCTACGCGCAGCAGGCCAGCCCCGCCTTCATGTCCGCATTCGACATCAACATGACGTAGTGAGCGAGGAGGGGACCTGGAAGGGTGGCTGGCTGGTGCTGTTGTGTGCCACAGTGGGGGAGGGCGGAGGGGCGGCTGGCAGGTGCAGGCGCACGCCAAAGTTTGCGAGGGCGGAAGGGCGGCTGGGCAGGTGCAGGCGCACTGCGACGTGAGCGAGGATGGACGCCGGCGGGCGGCTGGCAGGGGCAGATGCAGCTTGGATGAAGCTGGGCCTGGGGCTGGCGCAGGTGTAGTATAAGCTGTAACAGCACACCACCGTTGGGCATGCACTAAAGGTCATGGTCACTTTGCACGCAGCAAGTGAGTGAGCGCATCATACTGGGCGGTGCAGGCGCATGCTGACTTGTTGGGCTGTGGCAGGCGCAGGCGCACTCACTCACCCCACCGGTTCCTTGCCTCCCCTCCCCCTGCCGCCATGCAGCCGCTTGGACAGCCAGGCAATAGTGGCGTACGACCCCTTTGACATACGCAGCAGCCCGGAGGAGGAGCTGCCGGGCTGGGAGGGACGGGAGGCGGCTGTGATGTACATGAACAGGTGCCTGTGTGTGTGTGTGTGGTGGTGTGCATCTGCGTATGTGTGGTGTGCTGCGTATGTGTGAGTGTGGTGGTGTGCGCATGTGTGTGTGTGGTGGTGTGCGTATGTGCGTGTGTGCGTATGTGTGGGAGGCGAAGCGTGCACAGCAGGCGCAGCAGCAGGTACAGCAGCCGCCGGCAGCGGCGGCACTGGCGGTCGACGGCGGATGTGTGGTGGTGTGCGTGTGTGTGTGCGTGTGTGCCTCCTCCCCATGTCAGCGTGACTTTTGTGTGTGTATGCATGGCGGTCCCCGTGTGACAGGGGTTGAGCGCGGCCAAGTTGGCCAAAAGGGCTATGGTGGAGAGGGAGAGGAGGGAGTGTGCTCTGGATGCTGAGGGTCAGCACCCAGCGGGCTGGTTTAGGCTTGCCATGTAGCCAGGCTAGGTCGTTGAACAAACCTGTGCGCTGCTGCACGGGGAGGAGGGTGCGACTGTGGCTGCACTGCGCGGTCAGTAGAGGTTTGAAAGCAACTGCAAGGCAGGTGTGCTGGTCAGGGCAGGGTCGGAGCCTCACCTCATCTCTTCCTCACACACTCGCACTCACTCACCTCACCCTCACACCTGTCTGCCGCCCCCGCTGACTCGTGCCGTTCCGACCCATACTCGCACCCTGCGCTGCAACTGCGCCCTCAAGAACAAGCTCGAGGCAGAGCAGGCGCGGTGCAAGGTGGTATCACTCTCGCCTCATCCTCACACCCGCCTGCCGCACCTGCCCACCCACGTCACCCCCCCTGCACCACCCATGCCCATGCCCCCAACACCTGCGCGCAGCAACTGCGCGCCCAAGAACAAGCGGGAGGACATCATGAAGGCGCTGCAAGACCTAGGGGTGCCCATCCATTCAATGGGGACGTGCCTGAAGAACATGAAGGAACCGGCGGTGGCCCCACAGGCTGAGCCCGCCAAGTACCCACACCGCATCTACGCCAAGCGCAAGATCATGAGCGGCTACCGTGTGTGTGTGGCAATGGAAAACTCGAATGTGGAGGACTATGTGACGGAGAAGCCGTGGGATGTGCTGTCCACGGGGTGCGTACCGCTGTACCTCGGCGCACCCAACGCCAGGGCAGACTTCTTGCCGGACAACAGCAGCGCCATCTTTGTGGAGGATTACCCGCTCATGGCTGACCTGGCGGCGGAAATCAGGCGGGTGCTGGCAGAGGCGGACGCATGGGCAGCACGCACAGCGTGGCGGCGGCGGCCCTTTGAGCAGCTCAACCCCGGGTACCAGCGCCTGGTCAGGGGCGTGTATGATGAGCTGCCGCACAGCCGATGCCAGGTGTGCCAGATACTGGCGGACCGCAAGCTGCTGCGCATGTCGCCACCGGCGGCGGCGCCGCCGCCGCCGGCAGCAGCAGCAGCAGTGGCACAACAGTGACCGCGGCGCGCCGACTGCACTGCACTTTTTCCACTTCACTTTGCTCCTCCTCGACCTCTCTGCTTGCTCTGCTGACTTGCCGCACCATTCATTTAATTGTTTTCTGGTACTTGCACCTGTTGTTGCTATATTTGAGAAGGCCGCTGCGCCTGGTTGTTATTTGTTCTGGCAACTCCAAGCTTAAACTTATAGAGAGACGAAGCGAGACGGGGGGCATGCCAACAAGTAAGATCGGTTACAGGGGGGGGTGAAAATCTACATGCACAGTCTTCCAGAGCAAGCAGGCAACCTTATGTCACTTGACACCACCCCACTCCAGTAAAAACTAGCGAACAATGGCACTCCGCTGGCCCTGCTTTCTTCGCAGGCATTCTGGTGCGCGCTTGCCGGCCAATGCCAACATGCCAACACAAAAAGACAGGAGAATTGTTTGGGGTCTAGGGTACCTCCAGGCAGTTGAAAAGGTTGTGCTGGGCAGCATGTGATAAGCAAGCGCCTTGTGCACAGTTGCACGATGCAGGAGAAGCGGCGCCAGCTGGCGGGGCGGGACTGTCGGCTCGGGCGCCACAATGGTCTGCTCAATCAAGCCAGGCGGGCCTGTCAATCATGATTAAGACAACCAAGGCTGAATTACATGTATTGTGGTGCCCGTTGAGGCGCGCTTGCTCGAATGGCAGCAGGCTCCGCCCTTGCGGCCAGTGCCTGGTGCAGCAGGTGGCCATCGTGCAACAGGTGCAAGCAGATGGCGACACGGTTAGGGTAGACCGCTATGCAAGGTTGCGTGGTTCAGTTTGCAGCAGGCAAATCATTAGCATGCACATCCACCCACCGGAACCTCAGAACCAGCCCAGGCAGACCTACGCTCCCAATGCGAGTCCCACACCCGAGGCGGCCGCTGCCGCCGCTGCCAAGAGCCGCTGCCAAGAGCCGCCGCCGGCGGTACAGCTGGTCCGGCCCCATGTTGCTCAATGAGCACTGAGCTCCCTGCGCTCCCTCTCCCGTCCCGTTTTGACAGCTGCAAATTCTGATCACCCACCGCCCGCCGCCCGGTTGAGCTCTCTCCCGCGTCGGAGCTGAACTCTCTCGTGGCTTCCCCAGCCAGCGAGCTTCCCAGCCTCGTGAGCAGATAGGCAGGAAGCAAGCGGAGCGACCGCGCAGCGCGGCACCGCGCACAGCGCCCTCCTCTGCCAACAGCGGCGCCGCTGTTGCGCCCACCGTCTGGCTTGCGCATGGGCCGGCTTGCACATGGGCCTGCTGCTCACCAAGGAGGACGCCCGTGATCGAGAGCTTGATACACTGATTAACGAGGCATGGGAACAGTACTGTGACTTGGAGCCAGGATCGGCAGCCGAGAGGGCCGCTGGTGTCCCCGACATGGCCGGCTCCTTCCAGGCGCTCCAATTGGCCGTGTTTCTACACCGCAGTCAACTTCTGGGGGAGCAGCGCGCCGTACTCGCCCGTGCAAGTGGGTGCTGACCAATGAAGTGTTTGCTTGGGGACAGCTTGCGCGCTGTGGTGTCTGCTTGCCGTCGCGTTTAGTGGCACTCACCTGCTGCATCACTGGTGGGCGTTAGGGCTGTTGTGTGTGGCTGGAAGGTCACGAGGGCTGTGGCTGGAACGCTGTTGCGTGTGGACGTATTTACCAGTGATGCCAGCGTGGCGGCCAGCGGAGCGGCCGGCTGGTCGGCGTGGGCATGCAAGTCGTCTGCCGCGCCCGCCCGCTTGCCCACCGCCCTGCCGGCCTATCCACTCCCTGCTGCCCCACTTGACACCTGCCCGCCTCCATGCCTGCCTGCTGGTCACACTGCAGGTGCTCTCAGGATGGGAAATCCTGATGTACCGCCCATGCCCGCACCCACCCCACCGCTGCAGATGGTGCCGGTGTCACCGGCAGGTTGGTGGGCGTGGCGGTGACTGCCTGCGTGCGGCGCCCACGGCCAAAGGGGCAGTCTGCATGTGCTGTCTGCATGTGCGCCTGGCTGTCCTGCTGGCGGGCGGGCGCACAGCAGGCTAGCTCGCTGACTGGTTGACTGGATGGCATGCATTCACGTGCTTTCGAACCGCCACCTTACTTGCCCCCTACCCTGCGCCCTCCCTCGCGCCGCCTTGCAGGGGCATCCCCGGCGTTGATGCCTTGTGGCAGCTGCGTGGAGCCCAGCACACCCCTGCGGGGCAGCAGCAGCCCGGTTAAAAGGCTGCGTGGCAAGGGAAGCAGCGAGGAGGCTGCTGCGGCTGGTGGCGCTGAGGGCGGTGAAGCGGTGCCGTCGCTTGCTGGCGGGGGAGCTGATGTGGCGGCGGCAGGGCGGTCAGCAGCGGGCGTGCACCACCGAGCAGGGCAGCAGCAAGAAATAGCATAGCTGTGGTCACTTGTTCCCCTGTCAGTACCGCAACCCTCTTCCCTTCCCGAGAGGCACCATTCGAGCTTCTCCACTTTGCATCACAGCACCAGTCCCTGCCACGTCTTCGGGCTCCTCCTCCCCGCTCCCTCCCCGCTCCCCCCTGCACCCAGCACCCCCCCCGCCTTGCTGCTTGCATGAGGCACCTTCTTTCCGTTGAAGTTGCCTTGTACGTTGCCATAAGAAGCTGATGATAACTCAAAGTTCAGATGACAGCTGTAACTATTAGACTGGATCATGGTGCCGTTGCCTGCTGGGCGCCAGCGCGGGAGGGACTGTCGGTTTGGGCGCCACAATGGTCCGCTCAATCAAGCCAGGCGGGCCATTTAACCAAAACGAAGGCACCAAGGATGATTCACAAGCATTATGGTGCCCGTTACGGCATGCTCGCGCGAATGGCAGCAGGCTCCGCCCACGTGCTAGGTGTGCTAGGTGTGCTAGCCGATGGGGACACGGTTATGCAAGGTTGCGTGGTTCAATTTGCAGCAGGCGAATCATTAGCATGCACATCGACGCTCCGGAACCTCGACTAGCCCAGGCGGAACTGTGCTCCCAATGGGAGACCCCACACCCGAGGCGTCCGCTGCCGCCGCTGCCGCCGCCGCTGCCGCTGCCCGTACACACATTTCGCTTGGCTGGCAGTGCGCCGGTTTTTAACATCCACCTCCCCGATGCACTCCCTCGCTGGTCCAATCGCTTCCCTATTGCCGTTGTGTGTTTATTGGGGCTTTCTTCGGCGGCGTTCGGCGCGCCAAGCCTCGGGAGAACCCTTCGAGCGCACTTGTTCTGGCCCCTCTAGCGCATAAAGCCCGCTGCTCGGCATCTTTACATCATGAATGGCAAATGAAGTGGGGAGTCTCCGACAGGTGTGTGGGGTAGTAGCCAGCCTCTTGAGATCAGGTGGCGGCAGGGCGGCGGCGGCAAGATAGGAGTCGGAAGAAGCTAATTGAGGCTAATATGAAACGAAATTAAAGGCAGCCACAACAGGATATAGTGTCAGTGCGCCATGGGTGAATAGGATGGAGGAGCATGGGGCGGAGGCTGTTTAGGTGGCCGCTGGCAGAGCTGGCGCCGCCGCCGCCTCACGGCGGCTGCGCTTCAGTGCCTGCGCCCCAAGGCAGTGTACCCCCTCCACTTGCGCTGGCCACGCCCTTTGCAGTGATACATGCGTTGAGCAACTTGCAGGCCTACTGCTCCTCCTGGTGCAGCTGTTCTTGGGGCTGGGCCTCGCCAGGTCAGCACTTCAACGCATCCGCCTGGCACGCCGCTGCACACCAGCGGACGAGCAGCCGGCGGTGCCAGCAGCGGGCCATTCCCGGGCTCGCAGCGCGCCTCTGATGGTTGGCAGCATGGCCCCAGGCAGGGCAGCACTGCCGCCGCTCTGGCACTGGAGCCTGGCTGCTGCAGTGGCTGCGCCAACAGTGTCTGCCTCCGGCGGTCCCTCAAAGGGCTCACGTACTGGCGGACGCTGGGATGTCCCCAACCTGACCCTGTGGCTCATCACGCTGTCGGTGAGCAGCAGCATGCACAGTATGGGCCATTTTTAGGATGCCGGTGGGCTGCACACATGTGTGGGGGCGTAAGCGTACACCTGCGCACATGCAGGGCGGGGCGTGTGCCTGGTCTGTGCCTGGTCTCACAGTGCCCGGTCTCACAGTGCCTGGTCTCACAGTGCCTGGTGTTACAGTGCCTGGCGTGATGTTACGGGCCCGTGTGTCTGTGCCCAAGCCAGCACCTCTCCCTGGCCAGTCCCCAGGATGGTGTTTGGAGCAAGGCCTTGTGTCTGTGCCACCCAGCGCCCCTCCTCGCATATTACCGGCACAGACACATGCCACCGCTGCCGCTGCCTTGTCCCGCCCCTTCCCCTTCGTGCAGCCCTGGGTCGCAAGAATGCGTGGCGGGAGGCACTCTAGATATTATAGGGCGCGCCAGCCAGCGCACCCCAGAGTGTGCGGGCGTTATGGTCACCTCAGGTGCACACTTGCAACCTCTTATTTTCTCGTCCTTCTCTACCCCCCTTTTTGCTCTGCTTCTTGTGGTTGCGGGGGAACTGGAACGGCTGCACAGAGTGTTCTGAGATTCGGTGTACCGGCAAGTTGGGGGTCCACGCAGGAGAGCGCACAAGCGAAAGGGGGTGGGGTGGGTGGCATCCCAGCTGAGCCCCTCCTCATGCTCTGAACCTCCTGCCACCTTTGCCGCCCATGCTCGAAAGCTCCTGCCAGCTCTGCCCCTTCCACACTTGAAAGTCCTGCCAGCTTCGGCCCCCACGCTGTAAACCTCTTGCCAGCTTTGGCCCCCACGCTGTAAACCTCTTGCCAGCTGTGCCCCGCATGCCTAAACCTCCCGCCACCATTGCCCCCCCACGCTCTAAACCCCCGTCCAGCTGTACCCCGCTGCTCACATCCTCCCCTCTGCGCGCCGCATCCCTGCAGGCAAACCAAATGGGTCAGCAGTGGGCGTCCTCAAGTCAGTGATCTACACTGGCTCCATCGGCCTCAGCCCCACAAATGCGTTTTACACGCTGGACGGTGCAGCGCCAGGTGGCAACCCGCCAGCTCAGCAGGACGGCGGTGGCAGCAGTGGCACAGCCTGTCATCTGGGACAATCGCTGGCAATGCAGTGGGGGCAGCTGCAGCAATAGCGGCGGTGGCCGCTGTCATTTGGACGCTGCTGCGCCGGCGGGGGCGCGCCGTGGGGGCGGGAAGTGGAGCGGGCATTCACGCCAGCAGCTGCGAGCACGGGCAGGGGGACGGCAAGCCAGCAGACGCCTCTGGCTCAAACCGGTGTGCTGGATTGGGTGCCATGGGCACTCTCGGCACGCCGCCTGTCGGCAGCAGCAGCGGGGGCAGCGGCGCTGGGCAGGGCAGGAGCAGCGTGCCACATTCTGGTGCCACCGTGACGACATCTAGCAGGAGCAGCACAGGGTGAGTGCAGCGCAGCGTGTGCCACTTGGCACGTGCCCCTCCCCTGCCACGCTGGCCTCCGCCGGCAGCAGCCTCACGTTTAGCCCTTGCTGGTGGGCCAGGCCGCAGCAGCGGCCCAGTGATGGGGGGGTCAGCTGTTGGAGAGGCAGGCCGCAGCAGCGGGCCCCTGGGCCCCTCTGCGGGGCCTTCTGGTCTCAGCAGCGGGCCACTCAGCCCTTTTTGCCGGCGGTCCTGGTCGCGGCAGCGGCAGCAGCAGCAGCCGGCGGCCCCTGTCGCGGTAGAAGGAGCAGCGCAGCGAGCCCTTTTGCTGCCGGCGGCCCCTGCCGCGGTGGAAGGAGCAACTATGCCGCTCCCAGCCGCGCGGCCAGCGGGGCCGCTCCCCTGCCCGCTGCAGCCCCTGCCCTTGCCCCTGCAGCAGCTGGGACCGGCGCTGGGTCTGCTGTGATCACCAGCTGGGTGCCCAGTGCACCCATTGTTGCCAGCCCTTTGCAGCAGCCAGGTCCCGGGCGGCGGCCGCCCAGCAGCAGCAGCAGCAGCAACAACAGCGCAGCGCTTCGCCAGCTCCTCACCCTCTCCCCAGGTCCTGTCGGCACACCTCTCTCAGGAGGGCTGCCTCCCTCAGCTTCCAGCGCTGGCCCAATGGGGCTCCGTAAGAGCTGGGGTCGGGGGCCAGGTGGGCGCTGCCCCGCGCCGCTCCTGCTGCGCTGCCCCTTTGGCTGCTACCGCTGCCTGCCGTGTGTGCCGCCGCTCCCCCTGCGGCTGCCGCCATGCCATCATGAGGCTGCTGCCCTGCCCTGCTGTTGTTCAGCTGCACGCGGCTCATCGTCCTCCCCGCCTACCTGCCCGTCCTGACCCTTTCCTGCCTTCCCTCCCACCCCTGCCCCAACCTTTGCCTGCAGTGCCACGGTGTTCAAGAGCAAGTACAGGGGAGAGGTGGTGGCTGCCAAAGAAGTGGACCTGGGGCGCAGCCCAGCGGTGCATGCGCTGTTCATCACGGTGGGTGTTGCATTTGTGTGGGCAATCTGGTGTTGCATTTGGGTGGGCGGGCCTGTGGTTTGCATTTGGGTGGGCGCATCGGTTTTGCAGACTGCAGGGGATGTGCTTGCCGTGTGGGCAGGTGCAGGAGCTGTTCACCAGGGTGGGGTGGGTAGGGACAGGCAGAGGGATGATGGGCGGGCGGGCAACACTGGGTGGTTTGGGAGGGTCCAGGGCGGTAAGTGAACCATGCGTGGCATCGGGCAGCTGACTGCCTCCCTGCTTATCTACCCGGCTGCTGGGTTCTTGGGGGAATGCAGTTGAGTTGAGAAGCGAGCGCCAAATGGCAGGGGAGTGTGTGAAACCACAATGGGTGGGTTGGCGAGGGGTGCGCTGCTGTGTGGGCAGGCAGGCCGGGGTCCAGCGGACGGGTGGATGGGCCGGGGAGGTGCCTTTCCAAGGGCTCAGCATGCACTCAGCATGCGCAGCGCCCATGGCATCTACTCTTGGCTGATTTCCCTTGACACCCCTCCCTCTGCTCACGTTGCCGCCGCTGCTTGTACTGCTCAACAGGGGGCGGAGCGTCTTTGCCAGCTCAGCGTGCCCATGGCATCATGCCTCGGCCGCCCCACACCCCTGCCCATGCCTTGCCCCGCCAATACCGGTGCTTCTCTGCAGGCGGCGGAGCGTCTGCACGCCCGCACAAGGTGCGGCACGCCCGAAGCACGCATGCTTCGGTTGCCCCATCTCACGCACCACTGCCCTGCCCCCTGCCCTGCGCGCTCACGCTCCTTCACACCCCTGCCCTGCCCCTGCCCTGCCCTGCCGGTGCTCCTCTGCAGGAGGCGGAGCGGCTGCACCAGCTGCGGCATGCCCATGTGGTGGGCCTGTACGGCGTGGCGCTGTCGGGCCCCAGAGGCATCCTGCTCAAGGAGTACTGCAGGTGGGCAGTATGCAGGTGGGCAGTGCTGTGACGACCTGACCCCATCCTGAGCCCGGAAACCCCGAACCCCAATCCTGCTTGGGGAGAATTGCGGGTGGAAATCAGGGGGGTAGGGTTGTACACTCACCCATGCCCTAGTCCTGCTCATGGTGTTGTGTGGGTGGGTTTCAGGGGCACGGTACACGGTGCACCCTTTTTAGCGGTTACCCCCACCCAGCCCTAATTCCTCGTACTGCTTATTACGTAGTGTGGGTGGCATGGGTGGATAACTTTTGTGTGTGCACACCTCCTGTGTTGCTTGTGGCGGAACTGTGATGTGTTGCGCTTGCGGGGCAGGGCTGTAGTAGGTCGTGCTCAGGGCTTACTAGGGCGATGGCCGTGCGCTCGGGCGAGTGGCTTTAAGTCCGGTACATGGACATGGAAGCCATGCCTCGACTTGGCAGGCGTTTTGGGTGCACATCACTCCCATGCCTCGACTTGGCAGGCGTTTTGGGTGCCTGGAAAGTGCTAGCTGCTCCCCGCACTTGTGTGCACCTCATCTGGTCTTTACGCAAGCACTCTCTATGTGCAGAGCGCAAGAGCTCCTTGCACTGCACAAAGCCTCTGGTCTGAGGTGCCCCTGCCTTGCCCCACCCCTTCCGCCTTGCCCCGCTAGGATTAGGGTTTAGGGTTTAGGGTTTAGGGTTTTAAAACCCTAAACCCCATGGCTTGCCCCACCCCTTCCGTCTTGCCCCGCCAGCAGCAGTGCTTGCCCTTGATCACCCTCTGTGCCTCCTGTCTCCTGCTGCAGCGGCCGGGACCTGCACAGCGCCCTGCAGCTCAAGCATGCTGGCGCAGACAAGCGGCTGTTTGGAAGGTGAGTGAGCGCGCATCTGGATGTTGTACCGGGGCTTTTGGGTGCAAATTGTGCCCCCAACCTGTGGGTGCAGATTCTGAAGCAGTACCAACGTTGCCAGCAGCCGGGCCCTGCTTTGCCAGCAGGCCACAGCAGGCCCTGGAGCTCGGCACGCGCAGCAGAGCGATGCTGGCGGCTACATGTGGCCTGCTGCCGCAGCTTGCTTCCTACGCAGATGCATCCCGCCCTTACTCTGAGGTCTGGTTGCAACGCCTCGCCGGGTGTTGTGCCTCTGCAGGTATGGGCGGGGGTGCCACGTGGCGCTCAAATATTGCCAAGGCACTCAACGTCCTGCACTTTAAGGTACGTGCCCTCACACATGCATCATGCAGTTGCCTGTGCAATCGAAGCGTGCGTCGCACAGCGGCCCTGCTGCCGGTGTCCCCTCGCCAGCCTGCCAGCTTGCCTGCCTGCCTGCCTGCCTGTCTGCTTTCTGGGCTGCCTGCCTGCCTGCGTAACGGCTGATTGCCCCGCTTCTCACCATCCCATCCACCTGAGCAGGGATGCGTGCACATGGACGGTGAGGAGGCTCAGTGTGTTGGCTCAGGCCCCGGGGGATTTGTGTGTAGTACCACCACCGTCGTATCATTGTGCAGTGCAGCAGCTGCCCTTCTGTGTTCCTTGCACCTCCGGCATCCTGGCCGCGACTCTGAGCTGGTGACGTGCCTCCCCGTCTCCTCACTGTGTTTCCACTGTTTGTTTGCTGTCCTGTTCTGCAGTTGAGTCGTCAAACGTGCTCCTGACAGGCAGCGGCAACGCACAGCTGGCGGTAGGTGCCATGGGCATTAGTCCCACTGCTCTAAGGCTGCTGCTGCCGCTGCCTCTGCTGCTGAAATGCCGCTGCTGCTGCTGCTGCTGCTATGTTGTTGTTGCTGCTGCTGCTGCTGCTGCTGCTGCTGCTATGTTGTTGCTGCTGCTGCTGCTGCTGCTGCTGCTGCTTCTGCTGCTGCACCGCCGTCGCTGCCACTGCCGCTGCCGATGCAGATGCTGGCGTGTGCTACTGGCGTGTGCTACTTCTAGTAGATGTCTGCAGACTTGCCTGTCTGGCCCCTGCCTTCCTACCCGCATGGTCCTTGGTATGGCCCGCCTCCATACTGCCCTCACCGCTCAACACCTCCCGCTCCACATGCCGCTTGCCTGGCCTCCCTGCCGGCCCTCAACCTGCCCCTGCTCCCCCACCATGTGTCCCGCAGGACATTGGGCTGGCCCGACTGCAGCACGGCACCCACCTGTCTGGCCTGGGTGACAAGACGGTGGAGACGTTCAGTTTCCGAGGGAGTGGAGTGGAGTGGGGTGAGTTGTAGGACGGGTAGGGACGGGGGCAGCAGCTGTGCAAGGCGCAACCTTTCAGCCACGCAGCACGCCTCACCTGCCTGCCTCCCACCTCGCCTCGACACACGCCTCTGCGCCTGCTCCGACCACCCACCCACCCCCCCTCCCCTCCCCTCCTCCTGTGCGCCTCCGCTCACCTCGCCCCTCAGCTGCATGGCTCCCGAAGTCCTCATGGGGCACCGCTGCACCTCGGCGGTGGAAGTTACAGCTTCGAAGGTACGCATGCATGATTCCGCACCTCTGCATATGGAGGGCGGTGAGGTGCACAAGGGGGGTGGCATGCAAAATGGGGTGGCAGGCAGGTTGCAGAGGCAGAAGCTGTGGGAAGGTTGGGCGGGATCGGGTAGGTTGGCAGCACCAGGGGCACATGGAGCACCGGCGCCTGCTGCGCACACCTTTTGGCCAGCGGTAAACGGCCTGCACGGCCTCCCGCCTGGTGGTGCGCCCTCCCTGCCCTTGCGCTGTCAGACCCCTCAGCTGTGACCATGCTCAGCCCGGCCTTCTGCTGTCCCGCAGCACCCTAGCCGTAGACTTGCGCAGCCCACGGCTCCTGCTGCAACCCCCTGCACCCCGCCTGCAGTCGTTTTGTGGGAAATTGTGGCTGGCGAGCCCCCCATGCGCGGCGAGTTGCGGCTGCCACGCGTGCCCGAGGAGTGCCCGCAGGTAGGGTGTAGGGGTGCGCATGCTGTGCGCGCTGTTGTGCAAGTGCTGCCGCATGCACCGAGGAGTGGCCGCATGTACGGTGCGGGGGGAGTGCGGCACCTTGCATGCTGTGCGCGCTGCTCGTGCTGTGTGCACTGTGCATGTAGCATTTGCAGGAGTTCTGCAGGTAGGGCGGGCTGCCCTGGCTGCCCCGTGGCGATGGCATGGGTGCACAGGCAGATATGTTGGTGCAGGCGGGCGGGGCACTCTTGGCGCCGCGCGTGCATGCACTGGCAGCGTGGGACCAGAGCCTGGCTGCCTCGCCTTGCGGCGCATCCTGTGTCAGGCGCTGATCACGCTTAGCTCTATTATGCCTGGTTATCCCGCCCCCCCCCCGCCTGCTCCGACACGCAACAACTGCGCCGCCCTGCCGGCTAGGACGCTTTCCATGAGGCTCTTACCTTGGCTCCCGGCAGCAGGCAATTGGCCCTGGTCTTGCCATACAACAGGGTGACGTGGGTGCCGCCCCACCGCCTGCACCTGCCAGACCGGTTGACGGTATCCCATGCATGCGGCTCCTCACCAACCCGCTGTGCTGTGCTGTGCTGTGCAGGAGGCGGTTGACCTGGTCCATGCCTGCATGAGCATTGGACCCGGAGGGCCGGCTCACGGCTCAGCGGTTGATGCAGCGGCTGGAGGAGCTGAAGGGGCACGGCTGAGGAGCTGAAGGGGCACTGTTGACAGCGTTTGGATGATGCGCTGATGCCAGGTGGCGTGCGCCAGGTGGCATGTCTGGTTGCTCTGCGCCCCCCTCAACCGACCCCCCTGACTTCTTCCCACCCACCCGCATCCAGGTGTCGTGTATGCTGCATGTGATATCGTTCTTGTTCCCTTGTTTCTCCTCCTGCCCGCCCCACCCACACAGTGACATCTCTCCCCACACATCTTCACCCTCCTCACCTTGTGGCATCTGTATTAGCCTCCCTTCTAATTATTTCCCCGACTTCCTCATCACCAGTCAGAACTGCCCGTTCTGCCCTTCTCCCAACTCCCTCAAACCACCAACAATCTGCGCCATGGGCTTGTGCAGCGGCTGCGTTTTGTACGCCTCAGCAATTTTGATCTCGGTTTGCAAGCCTCCCGAGAAACCGCTGTTAAAGTGACCGCCTGACAGCCGCTCTCCAAGGCGCGGGCAGAACTCTGCAGGAGCCCAAGTGTGCAGCCTGAAGGGGGCGTGCACGGGCGCCCGGCCCTGCCATGCTCGCTGTACCGAGCTTACCGGTGCACAGCTGGTGCCTCACGCTGTGCCTCCGTGCCTGCCTGCCGCAGGTCATGCCACAGCCCATGCCACAGCCCATGCCACAGCCCATGCCAGGCTGGCACCACATGCCAGGTTGGCGGCGGTGCTGGGGCCCCGCCAGATGCATGCAGCCTAGGAGACAACCCTCTTGCACCCTGCCAAGAACCCAAAAGGCTGGTCCTGATACAGATGAACGGTTACACAGCACACACTCATGATTGCTGGCACCAGCCACATGCATCATTGGGGCGCGATAATTGGGGAGGGAGCAGCATGAGGCGCACAGGCAGCGAGAAGCGAAGGTGAATTTGAGCGTGGTAGGGCACTGGGGTGGGGTGAGGCGAGGGGAAGTGAAGTGGGGGGAGCCAGGGCACACCGCATCTAATCGAATCTAAATCTGTCTCTCAAGGCAGGCAGGACGGCTCGGGCAGGCAAGTGCTGCGGCTGCCAGGTTGGGGGGTGGACAGGCTCAGTTGGAGCACCCGCTGCATGCTGCCCTTGCCAGTGCAGGAGCAGTTGTGCGACGAGGTGCGGCCAGCAGGCGTGTGCGCCAGCTGCACTAGCCCCTGTTCCACAGCATGCGGTTGATGGCGAAAATGGGTGTGCTCACGCGGTTCAGCGCCTGCGTAGCCAGCGCCTCAGCCTCCCCCATGCTGGTGCCAAAAACGTCAACCATGTGGCGCAGCTCCGTCAGACCTTTCTTCTTCTTCTTCAGCAGCGCCGCCATGCGGCGCAGCTCCGTCAGACCTTGCTTCTTCTTCTTCAGCAGCGCCGCCTTGCGGTCCGCATCGGTCTGCACGCCCGCCAGCAGGTCAATGTCTGCCCACCGCGCGAGCACATCCACGCTCAGAGGCAGCAGCGCGACAGCAATCAGCGCAGCCACAATGGGGTAGATGTGGGCGGGGATGTCGGTGATGACGCCCGTGGAGAGCAGCACGACAGTTACCAGGGTCGTGAGCCAGGTGGTCATGGCTGCGAGCATGGTGAGCGTGGTGTAGGGCGGCATGCCCACCCAGCAAAACACTTGCACGGGCACGCCGCACGCCGCCAGCCACAGGCCCATGTACAGCCAGGTCACCCAGCGCCACTTGCCCCGCAGCCAGGCGGGCACCTCCTGCAGCAACCGAGGGGAGCAGGGTGGGGGCGGGAGGGTCGCATTGTCAGAGGCAGCTGAGAAGCAGGCGTGGGGGCATCGCTGCATTAGAGGGCAGGCGGGGCATGATGGGGTGGGGTCGATAGCGGTGGGAGGCGGCGGGGGTGGCGGTGCTGGCGAGCGGGGCTGAGGTGGGGAATGGTTGGCGGCTGCATGCAAAGGGCCTGGGGTTGGAGATCAGGCTGCGCTGCCCAAGTGTCTGCTTGTCATTCCGAGGCACAATTTCCCCAGCAGCATCTTCCATGCCTGTTTCAAGACAGGATTGCAGCGTAGCAAGAAGCACCGGCATGCAAGCCACCCAGCTTCTGCTTGAACTCGTTTGAAAGCAGTACCAAAACACCTGATCAGCAGCATTGCGACCGCATTGCGACTTGTGGCACCAGCAGGCATGCGGCTGCGGCTCCGCTCACCAGCCACTGCGGGGCGAATGCCCGCGCCATAATGTCGCGGCGCCTTATCTCCTTCTGGAGCATCCACTCCACCAAGTCGACGGGTTCCGTCCAGAACTCCCCTGCACCACGGCAGCAGCCATGCCATGAAGCAGAAGGCAGCGTTAGTTCGAAAGCCACGCCGCGGACGGAGGGAGCGAGCCGATAAGGGGTAGGATGGGAATTTGAGAATTCAGAAGGCAGCGTGCATGGCATGCCAAGGTGCCTTGGCCAACCTGCCATGCCAACAACAACATCACTTATCACATCAGCCGCTGGCAGCCCATGCCATGAAGCAGAAGGCATCGTGCATGGCATGCCAAGGTGCCCTGGCCAACCTGCCATGCAAGCAACAGCATCACTTGTCACATCAACCGCTGGCAGACGGATGCGCAGGCCAGCTACAGCTGCAGCCCCAGCACCCTCAAACGAACTCTTACCCTGCACAATTGCCCCGAACTACGCGTCATGCAGCATCCCTCCTGCAAGCAGGGAGCACAAGTGAAGCCACGGTCCTGTCATGTCCAAGTGGGTGCACGCTTGCCATGATTGGAGTGCGCTGCCTGTGCGCCTGGCGGGCCAGCTGGCTCGGACTCGTGCAGGCTACCTGCAGGCCAGCTGAACGTCCCTGGAGTACAGCCCGGCAGTGGGCAAGGACAACTAACTCACACATTTGTCCGTACAACTCAGTGAGGGCAGTCTTGACGTTGCCAGTCGCGGAGGCCAGCTCAGTTTGGTTCAGCGGGCGTTTCGCCCGCACGCTCTGCCTCGCCACAAGTCTCTTGCGGGTACTTGCCAGGCACCCGGCGAGTGCAGGCAGGTCTGTCTGCTGCATTCTCGAGCTCTCTGCAGGGGCTGGGAGCTTTGGCGCAACGCGTGGGTGCAAGGGGCAGTGCCCGCTCCCCTGCGGCAGTGCCCGCTCCCTGGCCCTCCCGCCCGCCCCAGCCGACCTTGGGCCGGCAGGCAGCCGGGCACTCCCCGGGGCCGCCGGGGGGACATGAGCGAGACTGCTGCAATCTGTAGTTCGCGGCTGGCAGCAAGCACTGCTGCACTGCTGCATGCCCCATCAAGCCCAAACCAGTCTGCCTCGATCACCTGTTTAGGCTGTCCACGACCGCAAGCCAGGTCTGCTGCGCGGGAGATATGGTTGGCAGGCTGGGCAATTCAGGCGAAGGGGTGGGGCTTGCCAAGAGCCCGGCTGTCCAGCTGTCCCGCGTGGCTCATTCTCTCTCTCTCTCTCTCTGAGCACGGGCAGTGAGGTCAACCCACATCCGTGCGGCGCGACGCTGAGCGGTAGGCGTGGCGGATTGGCGGGCATGACGCTGGGAGTAGGGGTGAAGGGCCCAACAGGGTGCTAACGGGTGCGCAGCAGGCAGGCTGTGGCATTTGCAGGGTGCTGATCTGCTGTCAGTCACCTGGAGGACAGGGACCCGGGAGCGGAGCTTGGACTGTGAGCGAAGGAGGGGAGCAGGCTGTGGCGGGGCGGCGGTAGCACACAGGCACGGGCACGGCAGGCACCCTGAAGGGTAACGGGAGGACAGGTGGAAGTAAATTGAGCACTGGCTCCCTGCGCTCCCTCCCCTCTCCCGTTTTGACAGCTTTGTCACAGCAATCACTTTCCGCCCCGGCCGCCCCGCTGAGCTCTGCCGCGTCGTAGCTGAACTCTCTCGTGGCTCTCTCGTGGCTCTCTCGTGGCTCCCCCGAGCCAGCGAGCTTCCCAGCCTCGTGAGCAGACAGGCGAGCGGCGCGCCCGCGCAGCGCCGGCACCCACCGGCGCACAGCGCCCTCTGCCGGCCCAAGGCAGCGGCGCCGCTGCGGCGCCCCACCGCCACCACTGCACATGGGCCTGCTGCTCACCAAGGAAGACGCCCGGCATCGAAAGCTTGAGACACTGATTGACGAGGCATGGGAACAGTACTGTGACTTGGAGCCAGGAGCGGCAGCCGAGAGGGACGCTGGTGTCCCCGACATGGCCGGCTCCTTCCAGGCGCGCCAACTGGCGTTGCTTCAACACCACAGTCAACTTCTGGGGGAGCAGATCGCTGTACGCGCCCGTGCAAGTGGGTGCTGACCAATGAAGTGTTTGCTTGGGGACAGCTTGCGCGCAGTGGTGGCTGCTTGCCGTCTCGATTAGTGGCACTCACCTGCTGCATCGCTGGTGGGCACGAGGGCTGATGTGTGTGGCTGGAGGGGCTGCTGCATGTGGGTGCACCGTACTTACCAGTGATGCCAGCGAGCCAGCGGGGCGGTTGGCTGGTCGGCCTGGGCATGCAAGTGGTCTGCCGCGCCCGCCCGCTTGCTCTCCAGCCTGCCAACCTGTCCACTCCCTGCTGCCCCACTTGACACCTGCCCGCCTCCCTGCCTGCCGCTGGTCGCACTGCAGGTGCTCTCAGGATGGGAAAGCCTGATGTACCGCCCATGCCCGCACCCACCCCACCGCTGCAGCTGGTGCCGGTGTCACCGGCAGGTTGGTGGGCGTGGCGGTGACTGCCTGTGTGCGGCGCGCCCGGCCAAAGGGGCTGTCTGCATGTGCGCCTGGCTGTCCTGCTGGCGGGCGGGCGCACAGCAGGCTAGCTCGCTGACTGGTTGACTGGATGGCATGCATTCACGTGCTTTCGAACCACCACCTTACTTGCCCCCTGCCCTGCGCCCTCCCTCGCCCCGCCTTGCAGCGGCGTTGATGCCTTGTGGCAGCGGCGTGGAGCCCAGCACACCCGTGCGGGGAAGCAGCAGCCCGTTCAAAAGGCTGCGTGGCAAGGGAAGCAGCGAGGAGGCTGCTGCGGCTGGTGGTGCTGAGGGCAGTGAAGCGGTGCCGTCGCTTGCTGGCGGGGCAGCTGATGTGGCGGCGGCAGGGCGGTCAGCAGCGGGCGTGCGCCACCGAGCAGGGCAGCGGCAAGAAATAACATAAATGTGGTCACTTGTTCCGCTGACAGTACTGCAACCCGCTGTCCTTCCCGAGGCACCACTCAAGCTTTCCTGCTTTGCATCACAGCACCACTCTCAGGGCTGCCCCTACCTGCTCCCTCGCACTCCCCCCTGCTCCCCCGTACCAGCCCCGCCTTGCTGTTCGCATGTGGATTGCCGCCGCGCTGCAATCCTTCGCTTGCCACATGGCACACAGCACTGCTACATGAGGCACCTTCTCACCGTTGATGTTGTATTGCATATGGCCACAAGAAACTGATGATAACAAAACGGTAGCCCCGGTGACGAGGGCGCAGACCAAGCGCCGAGGAGCAGCACAGGGGAATGCAGGGAACGGGGGCAGGGCAGGCATCCACCCCACGGAGGAAGGCCTGCCATCAGCTGGTCGCCCCATGCTTGTTGAGCTCTTAGGCAACACTTGCCAATGCGGATCTCCCGTCTGAAGCTTGCAATTTGCATGTTTCAGGGCAGCACAATCCAGATGGGGCTTCTGTGTTGCGTGCCGCCAGAGGCATGCAGCATTGACCAATCTCCTGCCAGGAACCCCGGCTTCCGTCTTGCGCCTAGTAAATGACTGCTGTGCTATCTCAACACTTGCTTTGGAAGTTCATTGTAACTGCTTTTAGTTTGAACAACAAGCTGTTTGTCCCATTGGGATGGAGTTGCCCCCTGAGGTGGATTTGATGTCTTGCCCCCTTGGCAACGGCTGGTAAGAGGCTTCCTTCGTGGCATTGCCAGGCAACCCGGGATTCAAAATCCGTGCTGTGCATGGCAAACGCTCAGGGCACTTCCCAAGCGCCATGCTCAGCACCCGTGGTCCCGCCACTGTGGCGGCGGCTGCGGCGGAGGCACTTGGGCAAGGTCCTCCGGCATGACTCTGTGCTTTCCGATCGCCATTTATGTGCTGAGTGGTGGGCTTATATGTCTACCGACGACTAGATGGACGGGTTTCAGGTAGGTAGGGCCAACTTGGGCCGGGAACTCCGGCGGGAACTTGGGCGACTCCCTTTGGCCCTTCGGGGGCCGCATCGCGGGTCACATGTGGAGCTCTGCGGCGCCCCTGCTGTGCCCCCGCCGCCGCTGCCGCCGTTCCTTGGCCGCCGCCGCCTCCGCGCAGCAGCGTTGCCCCGCCTCAGTGCTACAGCGTGGGGGGGGCGAGCTGACCGATTTTGGTATGAGAAGGTTGCCGCGTGTCTCCAGGGGGCATTTCGGAAGCTTGACCCCACCCACCAACCCACTTGCAGGGAGATTACGAGTTCTATGCGCATGTCGCCAGACTGCACGAGACGCGGGAGCGAGAGCGCGTCAACAAGCGGCGTCTCAAGTGGCTAGGAGGCACCTGCATCGTCTTTCTCATCGCAGCTGGCCTGTATGCGCTGCAAGCACGAAACACAGGGTCCACGGGGGCAAGCGGGAGTGTCCCGGATGCCTCTTCGGGTGATCCGGCGGGTGACTGGGGAGCGGTACACCGCCAGCTGGCACGGCGGCTGCTTTGCGGTGCAACGGCAGTGCTGGATGCGGGGGCGTGGCAGCACCTGCTGAGTGCCAGCACCCACGTCAGTGCTGGCAGCAGCACTGGGGAGGACAGCAGCCACGTCAGCGGAAGCAGCAGCAGCGGCAGCAGCGACTGCGACGGCGCCAAATTGGCTGACAGGTGGAGCAGTGCACTGCAGCAGGTGCTCCCGCCTGAACAAATGGCCTGGCTGAGTGAGCAGACTGAGCCTCACGCCCCACCAGAGCAGCGACGGCAGGGCGGGAAGGCAGCCAAGCGGGCGGCAGCGGGCGCGGCAGAGGTGCAGCACCGGTTGGCGTGCAAGCTGCCGCTGCTGCAGCTTGCGGCGGGCTTTGCTGCACAATGGGCTGAGCGGGTGGACCCGGGCGCAGCAGGCACGGGGCGAGCAGACAGCACAGTGGCAGCGGTGGCATCGGCAGCGCAGCAGGCGCACCGTGCGCTGCTCGCCGTGCATGCCGCTCTTCACTCACACATGCAGAGCGGCAGCACGGTGACGGCTCGCAGGCTGGCTGTGCTACTGGCGGCTGAGCAGACAGCCGATGCCGGGGCGGCAGCGCTTGGCTGGCAGTGGCAGAATGCTGCTGGTGTGACCGCAGAGGCAAAACAGCAGCTGGGTGCAAGATTGTGGCAGCCGGCGGCGGGGCAGCAGCTTTGTGCCGACGAATGGGGCCTGCTGCGCCTGCTGTACACGCTAGGCGAAGGCGGCAGCAGCAACGGCAGCGTGGCCCAGCCAGCTGGCGTAGCAGAGCTTCTGGAAAGCGGCCAGCTGGGTGCTTGGGTGGACCACATTGCCGGCGCCGGCGCCGGCCCATACAATGAGAGCAGCGGTGCTGACGTGGCGCTGGCGGCTGGCCAGCTGGCAGTGCTGGAGCGCGGCGAACTGGCTGTGAGTGGGGGGTGATGGCTTTGCAGGGAATGGTCGTGTCGTGCGCAGGTGGAGGGAGCCTGGCAGGGGGAGGCAGGCCCGTTTCAAGGGTGGCTTTGTGGTTCCTGCTCTCGTCACAACGTTACCGCAGCACACCCCCTGCTGCACCAGTGTCACCTTCTCCCGCTCCTGCCCAACTCTCCATGCCTGCCTTTGATTGCCCTATCATGGCACCCTGCCCCCGGCACGACACCCGCCTCTGTCCCGCCCCGCCCCGCCGCGCCTGGCCTATGCAGTGGGCGCTGCCAACGTACCCCTCCCCCCAGCCCCTTGCACCATGGTGGTCCCCTCCCTTTGCTCTGGGGGGCACCCGCTGGTGAGGCTGCCACGCTACTGGGCCTCCAGCTGCTCTGCTGAGCCGGGTCTGCCTGCCCCGCATGTGCCCTGCTCGCCTCTGCCGCCGATGGGATGCACGCGTTGCTTAGTCGCCGGTCTTGCAACCATCGCCGCCCGTCCCTCAATATGTACGCTGCCTGTACCCTGCAGGCGACTGGTTCTTGTGTCCAACGGCCTCTGCCTGCACCTGGCTGCCATGCCAGACCGGCCGCTGCCGCAGGCGGTGCGGCTGCGGGTGCACACGGCCGCAGTGACCGCGCTGACTGCCGCCACCATTGATCACATGTCCCCTTTTCATTACGAAAACCTGGGTGTGCCGCCGTTCAACCTCTGGTGGGTAGGGCCCACTTCTGTAGAGGAGGAGACTGGCGCTGGCGCCGCGTTTGACTGGCCGGGGGGCCCAGGTGCGTGCCCTGTGCCAAGCAGGCGGCTGTGTATGTACAGCTGTGCAGCACACGGGGGGGACGGTGTTGTGGTGTGGCTTGAGAGAGGGCGACACTCTGGCTGCATGTGGGCTGCATGTGGGCTGCATTCGGGCTGCATGTCTCCAATTGCACAGCTTCCAGATTTGATTGTTGGACATTGCGGGCTGCCACCTCCGCCACCGCCGCCACCGCTGTCCAGTGTGCTTGCTACGTCACCGGCGCTCACCATGCCGACAGCGTAGCGCAGCCGTTCCATCCCAGCCAGCCGTCCTTCCACCCACCTCACACTGCCCCTTCCTGCACCGCCGCTTCCCGCAGGCCCCACCACACTGAGCTTTGCAGGGGGAGAGCACTCGCACCGTGCCCTGCCAGGCTGCTGGCTATCCACCCTGGCTGGCGGCAGCCAGGCGGACACAGGCACAGAGGCAGCGCCTCCGGCAGAAGTGCTGGTTGTTGTCCGAATGCACCAGCCCTCCGCTGCGGCCGCACCAGAAGCAGCGGTGCCCGCAGTGCCCGCCCAGCTCTTCCCAGTCCCCACCGCCGGCAATGGCAGCGCTGCCCTTGCGGTGGAGAACCGGTACTGGCAGCTGATGAGCCGGCAGGAGCAGCAACGCTGGCGTGTGCCCCCCGGCGCGCCGGCTTTTGCCAGCTGGCAGCTGCAGCAGGGCAGCCTGCCGGCGCTGGTGGCGGCAGTGCTGGAGGCAGCAGGCAGCAGAATCAAGGTTGGAGATGGGTGGCTGGGGGCTTCTGCATTGCTGGCTGTGCACGCTGAGGCACAGGTCCCCGCGCCTCTGGACGAAGCCGCTGCGCGCGCTGTGCGCATGGCGCGCCAAAGCAGCACGGCAGACGCAGCAGCCGACGGCCGCTCGCTCTTCAAGAGGTCCCGGGACCTGCTCAGCCTGCCTGTGGGTGACTTTATCGAAACCCCGGTACATTGGCTGGCCCGTGCCGCACGCTCGCAGCTGGCTCGCCGGGCGGCGGGCGCAGGTGAGGCCTCTGGCTAAGCATGTGCGTGCTGCCTTGTTTTGCCGTGCACGGTCCTGCAATGGCCAGGCGCTATCGCAGTCCCATGTCTACCCCTTTCTCTCACCCTTCTCGCACTGCGCCACGCTGTGACAGTTGCATGACGGCACTCCCTGCCACGCAGGCCTGCTGCTCTTCCTGCTGCACCAGCTGTTGATCGGGCTGGGCCTTGCCAGGTCAGCACTCCAGCGCATCCACCTGGCACGCTGCGCTGCCGCAGCAGCTGGCGCCGGCGATGGCTCGGACCCAGGATTGCAGCGTGCAGCCTCGGGAGGCAGCCGGCAGCCGTCGGGGCCCGGCCGCACCGCAACAGCACCACTGGATGGCCTTACACTGGAGCCTTCCCTGCTGTCCTGGCTGCGGCAGCTGCCGCAAGCGGTCGTGCAGCGCGCGCACGCCATGGCAGCGTTGGCAAGCTCATGGGATGTGTCTGCGGTCGCCAACTGGATGCTCTGCCTCTCTGTGAGAGGGAAGGGCGCCCAACAACTGCATCTCATGCCCCTTGTGTGTTCTTCTCCAGTGAGGGAACTCACGCTGCACGGTACCACGCTGCACGGTACCACGCTTTCTTCTCCTGTGAGGGAACTTACGCTGCACGGTACCACCAGTAGCGAGCTTCCCGAAGGCTGCCGGAGCTGCAGCTCGCTGATGGCAGCTTGCATGTCTGCAGGCAGCACAGGGAAACTTGCTGTTAAACTGTAGCAGTGGGGGAAAGCACGGCGCCTGGGTGCCCGCCCCCTGCGGCCGGCCTAGCCTGCACTCCTATGCTCTCGCTGCCCTACTGCATGCCTTTGCTGCAGCAGTGCAGCCCACCAGCCCCCTGCCCCCACTCCCCTCACGTCCCTCTCCTGCAGGCTGCCTACGACTTCCCCATCCTGCATGCCCATCTGTTTTTTGTGGAGCTACACCTAGCCGAGACCCCTGACGTGGGCATCACCTGCGCACGCATTGGTGAGCGGGTTGCAGGGCAGACTGCGCCGGGCCTGTGATGGACTGTGATGCGGTGAGACCTGCACTGCTCCTCACCGGCAATCCGTGTGCTTCCAAGCACTCCACGAGGCATGCGCTGCTGAGTGCCAGCTATGGCCGCACACGTGTCAGCAGTCAGGGGGAGCGGGCCTGCAGGCGGACTGGCAGAACGTGGGCGCCTGTGGCATCCCACTCACAGCACCTTCGTGGCCTGCAAATGACACACCTGCATTCCCCAAATGCGTCCCTCTGCAGGCTCACTGGTCGTGGTGTTGGAAATGGATGCAGCATTTGGGGACCCGCTGGGTAGGCCCCCCTGCCGCATGCCATGCTATGTGCCCACCCATCTCCCTGCATGCTGCTGCTGTCCTTTGGTGCCCAGGGCAAGGCAGAGCTGCCCTGGCTGCTTTTGTTGCACCGGACTGCTTCGGCACAGGCCTACCGGTCAATGCCGGTAGTGTGCATATGTATTGGCTGCCCTCAAACAGCCCCATTTGCTTTTCTATAATGCTGGGATGACGCATCTACGGCACACTGTTGTGTTGCTGCGGCGCTGTAAATGGCTGCCCTCTAACACAGCCCCACGTGTGTTGCTGCCCTGCCCCTGCAGCTGATTGGCTGACCGGTGCAGCCTACATTGGCTGGCTTGCTGTGCTTCTGCGCCCGCACATCCGCCGCTTGCTCCTGTTGACCCTGGCCAGCGTGCACACAGGTGCGTCTGCTTGCGCGCTCTCCAGCCACTGTTGAACTGATGCCGTCGTAGCTGCCAGGCCCCCCTTGCTCTGCATGCCAGGCACAACAGGGGTTGCTTGCCTGGCGTCCTGTGTCGCCTGGCCTATGCCTGGCAGCTCTTGCCCACTGCCTGCCCTGCTGGCCTGCCTGCTGCCCTTTGTGCCTGCCCACATCGGTCTTCCATCTCAACCGCAGTGCATCCGATTCCACCAATTGGGTTTGGTCTCCCATCCATGTGCAGCTGTGCTTGCCCACGACGCCGGCTACCCGTACCCACCCGCCACGCTGTTTCCTACAATCAGGGAAATCATGGGCAGCCCCGCGCGGCACAAGGTGCGCCACGTCAGCAGAGCCACATCAGCAGATCCACGTCAGCAGATCCACGTCAGCACACGGCCCTGTCGCGAGACTGTGCACACTGCACATGATGGCGCGTGTGCTGGCCATGCATCGGTGGGGACTAGTGCGCCGAATCCTGCCATGATCCCGAACGCCCTGCTGCCTGCCTGGGCGGCTTGCTCGCTGCCACCCTGCCCACGTCGATCCCACTCTGCTTACGGCGCGGTGTCTTCTGATTGCCAATCTGGGGCCGCCTCTGCCCCCTCTGTTGTTGAAGAAGAAGAAGAAGACTACAGCCCAAGGGCGTGGTGTTGAGGAAACCGACAGGATCCCTCTGTTGTTGTTGCCGCGCAGGGAGGCTCCCGCCAGGATCGTGCGCTGCTGTGGTGGAGCTTCCAAGCCGCTGGGGTCACCGCCATCACTCTAAAATGGCTCGTGGCGGCCTCCTGCGCCCTGAACCCAGCCTGCCGCGCCGCCTTTGGCTGCAGCAGCCTGCTCTGCATGCTGCGCCGTGCGGGTGTGCGCACCGCTCTCGCCTGTGCAACAGCGCTTGTCGCCTGGGGGGGCTGGGTGGCCCAAGCCCACTGGCTGCTGTCCAGGCTGAGGGCGGAGCGGCTAAGCAGGCGGGAGGAGGAGGAGGAGGAGGAGGAGTGGCGAGAGCAGGTGGGTCTGGCGGGCTGGCCAGGCATGTGGGTCTCCTCAACACTTCATCATGAGTTCCAGTTTCCTCGATTTGTGGGTTGGAGTTCCAGTTTTGTTTTATTTGTCTTACAGGGCTGTTCGCCTCCAGGCTGGTGCCTGCTAGAACCAACAACCGATCGCTGCCCTCCCATGCCTGCTAGAACCAACAACCGATCGCTGCTAGAACCAACAACCGACCGCTGCCCTCCCAAGCGGCACGCCTACATTGCATTGCACCGCACCCGCCGCCCAGCCGTGTACGCCGTGCAACCTTGGTGGCCCCCCGGGGCCTCCCGCTGCGCCCATTCCCTTACGCACACCTGGTGGCCTAATACCTTAACATCAACTATTCCATCTTGTGTATTGCATGCCACTCGCTTTTGCAGATTGGAAAGTACGCGGGAGGCTTCTGGCCTGCCTGCGTGGCCAACATCCTGCTCACGCGCCTCTGCGGCCTGGTAGAGCCACGCCAGCTGGCGGCGGCGTCAGCACCTGTGGCCAGCACCCCTTGGCACGCTGAAGTGCTGGCAGCATGGCGAGTGCACAGCCTGCCACTGCATGCGCTGCAAGCAGCGTGGACTCATGAGGCCTGGTATTGGAGCCCTGCCAAGCGGTGGCTCTCCCTGTGGGCAAGCATGTGGTACAGAGGGGTGAGTGAGCAAGTGCGGGTGTGTGCATGCTTGCAGGCCGACACAGTAGCATGCACAGCGTCACTAGCAGGTGTGCAGCCCCGCTCCCTTGCCTGCATGCTGTGCTGCCCGCCCAGCCTCGGCGGCACCGCCCAACGACCGCCTTTTGACGTGGCGTGCCCGCTGCTGCCCCCGCCTTGCCACCTGCCTGCAGTTTGCATGTTGCAAGCTGTGTGCGCTCTACGTCACGGTATTCACCTGCGCAGTCACGGGGCCAGGCGCGGCTCTTTTAGCAGTAGGCAGGCTGCTACTCGCTGCGCCCCGCCTGCTTTCCCGGACCCTGTGGGCTGCTGCGGCCTCCGCGCGCACGCTTGCCACGGCCACCCCCATCGACTGGTGCGCGCGCTCGGAGGCTCCCCTTGCTGCTGCTGCTGCCGCGGCCTGGTGGCCTTCTGTGCATGCTTGTGCCACATGCCACAGGACCTGGGAACCCTATACACCCTAAATCCCGACCCTGGGGGCATGCCGGGCTGCACATGTGCTGGCTGTGATCCAACAGGCTGCGCCCGTCCCGCCAAACTGTGCTGCCCGCCTGGCCCCCAATGCCGTGCAGGCTTCCCAGGCAGCCGCAAGAGCGGGAGCGGAGGGAGCAGTCGGCGGTGTCTGCAGCCCTGGTGCGACTGTCAGAGTGGATTGAGCAGGCCCCTGGGGCAGCATCCAGGCTGCTGTGGGCGGCTGTGGAGGCAGTTGGCGGCCTGCTCATGCCAGGCCCCCGACACAGGCAGCAGCAGCAGCAGCAGCAGAGGGCGGGTGGCAGCCAGGCACGGCGCCACCGCCAGAGTGGCAGAGGCGCGGGTGGGGCTACGGGGCCCGGAGTCGCCCGCTTTGGGCCCGCCCGGCCCGGCAGCGCAGGCAGCCGGCAGGGAGGTAGCCCTGCTGAGGCGGGGAGTGAGCGCAGCGGCGGGGCTGGTGCCTCTGGCAACCGCTGGTGGGGCTTCCTGCTTGGGCGCCAGACAGCAATGGGGCAGGGCCAGTCTCAAGGGCTGCCAGCTGAGGCAGCAGCGGCAGGTGCTGCAGTACAGGCAGTACACGTGCCAGCCAGGCGCCCTCCCTCGGTACAGCACGAGCAGCCGGCAGCAGGGCCAGGCACCGGCTCTTCTGACCAGGCAGAGCAGCCCCAGGTTGAGGCCGCTGCACAGGCTGCGGCTGCAGCACCTGCTGGCAGCAAGAAGCAGCAGCGATCGAAGCAGAGGCGCCGTGAGGCATCTGGCGAGCTGGCAGGGGCCCAGCAGGGGCAGCAGGGGCAGCGTGCCGGCAGCAGCAGGCCTGCCTCAGCTTCCGGCGGGAGGCAGCAGCAGCAGCAGCAGCAAGGGCAGCAGAGGGAGGCCGGGGATGATGAGTGGCAGACAACCAACACCCACCGCCGCCCTGCCCAGCCTTCCCAGCCCAGCGGGGGGCAGGCACCCAAGGCACCTCCCCTGCCGCCACAGCCAGCAGGGCAGCTGCCTCCCGCCGCGCCAGTCCAGTATTGGCAGCCTACGGAGGCTCTGCGTGCCCCGCTGCCATCTGTTGCCCCTCCCCCTGCGCCTCAGCTGCCTTCAGTGGCCCCTCAGCCGGCAACACCAGCAGCAGCAGCGGCCAGCACGCAACCGGCCGGCGGCCCGGACGCACATCTGAGGCAGGCCGGGCTGCCACCGCCCTCTGGCGCTGCTGCCATGCATCCCAGGGCGGCAGCCCAGGCGCCTCTGCTGCCCATCCTGCCTGGCGCTGCAGCCATGGCTGAGCCCCCCGCCTGGGACGCCGAGGCGGCAGCCGCAGCTGTGCAGCTTTCTCAGGGCAGCAGGGCAGGGCAGCATGACGACAGTGATGACACGCTGTGTATTGTGTGCCTGGATGCGCCACGTCAGACCACGCTGGCGCCATGCGGACACAGGTGGGGCGGAAGGGTTGTCGGGGTCGCCAGTGGGAGCGGCGGGCAGGGGTGGGCAGGCAGGAGCTTGACGGTTTGGCAAGCAGCGGCTCATGCATGTGATGCTCCCTCCCTAGTGCCCAGGCTGGCCCTTTGCCTCCCCCTGCCTTCGCCTGCGCTGCTGCAGGGTGATGTGCCTGGCCTGCCTGCAGCGGCTGCGCAGCGCCAGCCGGCCCTGCCCCATCTGCGACGCCCCGATCGAGTCGTACATCCTGAGAGAGTTCATGATCTGATGTGAAGATGCCTCACCAGCTTTCGCAGAGGTGGCACTTGGATGTGCCTAGCTTGCCTTTGTGATGAGCGCTTACTTACAATTCTGGTGGTGGTCACTGGCGTAGCCTCATGTTCCTTGTGCTATGAGCCTGATTTCCCGTAGAAGGATATGCGTGCACCGATCTGCATGTGTCTGTAAAGCGCGCGTGCGCCCTCATGTTTGCACGGTCCAAGGCCCAGCATGCCGCCACGCTATGATGATGCTGCGCCGCCATGTATGGTCACCAGGATGTGCACCTCACCCGAACCACTGCACAGCTTTTGCATCGTCCACGCCCGCCCAGAGAGCAGCTAAAGGGGGGGCTTGATTGCGGCGGGCTGCCTGGAGCCCCGGCTTCTCTCGGCGCTCGTGGCTGCGCGCGGCCCCAACTCTTACTTTCAAACAGGGCCACCAGTCGGAGCGAACTTCAGCGATGGGGTGGGAGGAGATGGGCGGCGCAGTCCTTGGCGCAACCCTCGTCGGCTTCCTCCTGCCTCGCGGGCTGGGGTTCCTTTTAGGCGCGGTGACAGGAGCAGCGGGATTCGCCTGGTTTGGCGCCGGTTGCTGCGACAGGGGCCTGAGCCGCCTTCACCGTGCCGCCATTCGCGGCGACAGTGGGAGCTCTGCCAAGTTGTTGGAGCAAGGCAGCACCCCTGTCAACGCCAAGTCTGGCAACGGCCTCACGGCTCTGCACTACGCTGCCTGGCTGGGGCACGCAGAGGTGAGGGAGCGCTGGCCGCTGGCTTCGAATTCACGAATTCACAAGGGAGGCCAGCAGGCACCCCTCACACCTGGGTGCTGCCCACGACCTGCTTTATCTTCCCTTCATTGTGTCATGCTGCCCTGCACTGCCCTTCATCCCGATTTTATACTATGGAGAGCCTAAGCGCGCCCTCCTCCACCAGTCACCCCCCCCGACCCAATTGGCGCACCACCCCACCCACACTGCTGCCGAGGCCACACTGCCCCCGCCACACGCGGCACGAAATGAAGCTCTGCACAAGTTTGGGCCGGAAGGCCAAGCACACACCCCGACCCCCACAACCAGGGGAGGTTGTCAACACTCCCCTTTCGACAAAAACATAGGTGACCTCCAAAAAGGTTGAAGCACACCCTCCATTCTGCACTCCCCTGCAGCTGTGCGCCCTGCTGCTGGCGTACGGCGCGGACGCGACCATCGCGGACGGCCAGGGGCTGACTGCCGCGCACTATGCCGCCCAAGAGGGCCACTCCCCTGGCGTCCTGGGCATCCTGCTGGAAGGGGGGGCACCCCTGGAGAGCCGCTGCCGCCGTGGGCGCACGCCGCTGCACCTGGCTGCGCTGCTGGGCCGTGCGGGCACTGTCGCCTACCTATGCCGTGTGGGAGCCAACGTGGTAGCTGGGGATGGCGAGGTTCAGACGCCGCTGCACCTGGCTGTCCGAGTGGAAGCAGCTGACCTGCCAAACTACTTGGGCGGGCTTGTGCTGCTTCGAGAGCGCTGTGAGATGGGGGAGCCACGGGACCTGCCAGGCACTGTGAGGGCCTTGGTGGCAGCGGGAGCATGGCTGCATGCGGTGAATGCCCGCAACGAGACACCCGACCGCGTGGCCGTCACAGAAGAGGCCCAGCGGGCGCTGGCGGCGGTGCGGGCCAACCCGCCGCCGCGCACCGCCCCTGCCCCTGCCCCCACCCCGACTCGGTGCGCTGCCAACACAAGCCGCTCAGGTGAGTGCCTGCCTGCCTGCTTGCCCTGCCTGTTCCCCTGCTCGCCCTGCCTGCCTACCCTGCCCGCCCGCCTGCCTGAATGCATGCTCCTCTGCTGAATCCCCGCCCGCCTGCCTGCCTGCCTGTCTGCCTGCCTGCCTTCGCATGGAACTTCACTGCATGCAGGGAGCCCTGCAAAGTTGCCTCATGTGCCATCCCCTGCCTTATCTCTGCTGCAGGCGGACGGAGTCAGCCCGCCACGAGCGCAGCAGGCCCCGCTGCGCAGCCGGGGCGTGCCAGCGATGCAAACGTGGTGGAGGAGCCGGTGTGCGTGGTGTGCATGGAGCAGCCGCGGGCAATGGTGCACGTGCCGTGCGGGCACCGAGCCTACTGCCTGGGCTGCCACGCCACGCTGGCAGCAAGCAGCCCGGCTTCCCTGAGGCGCTGCTGCATCTGCCGCCAGACGGTGAGGCGGCCTGGGAGGCTGGCTGATGCATGAACACCATGTAGTCTGTTAGAAGGATCCCGGCTGGCTGGTTGGACGGCAGAGTGGGCGGTGAGGCCGGCAAGGGATGGGCAGGGCGGGGAGGGCAGCACACTGGACTCGACTGCTGCTCAAATGCCGCTCGTGTGGCCGCTGCAGTGCTCAGCTGCGCAAACACCCCCACGCCTCACCCATTCCACCCCCACCGACTGGCACCCGCAGGCCACCCAGATCATCCGTCTGTACGACGCCTGAGCGAGGAGCGCCCCAAGCAACCTTGTGCCCGCTGCCCTCCCTGGGGCTACGGGCCAGCTGCGGGGCACACCGGCGAGGGCACCCGCCTGCTGGCCACGCAGCGGGCCACACCATTTTGATGACCTGAATGGAATATAAGACCTGAATGCTTCCTTGCTGGGAACGTGTTGTAAGAGGAAGTGGCTTGCGTCGCTGGGGTTTGCAAGCAGCTGTCGCTGACCAGCTGTGGCTGCGAGGCGGCACACCTGCGCGGGGTATGTGCCCCCTTGTTGCGGGTGCTGCCTGTGTGGTGTTGGGCTGGATGCAGGCAGCTGGGCACGTGTGACACATGTGTGCCCAACTCTCGCGCCGCAGGTGCCACTACTCCCTTCCTCCCTCTGCTTTCTCCGATCCTGTGGTCTGGTTACAGGGCAGCAGGGCGATGCAGAGCGAAGCGCCGCGCATTCCGGAAGAAGAGCGCAGGGTGCCAGCTTGGCGGTTGGAGCGTTCCTATCATCTCTGAGCGGCCAGTGGCCGGGAGAGGGGAGCGAACCAAGGCACCAAAGGGGCACAGGGAGGCACGAAATGGACAGAGAGGCAGGAGTTGTGTGTGTGTGTGGGAAAAGGGCCGATCGGCGGGGGGTGACTGAACAGGCACCACAGCGGGCCTGACATGCAGGGGTGGGAGGGGACAAACGGGAGGGGGGT
>JTEE01000239.1:69485-85934 GCA_002896455.3 Chlorella sp. ArM0029B | reverse complement strand
CTCACCCCTTGCTCCCGCCTGCCCATCCACGCCTGCTGCCGCTGTGTCGCCTTTTCGTGCTCACCCCTTGCTCCCGCCTGCCCATGCAGGCATGGTGCAGAGCGTGCCTCACGCGCTGGACGAGCACGTGCCCGCCCTGGCAGGGCCCCTGCGTGTGGCCTCGGCCTCGGCTGGTGCTCAGGGGCAGCAGCAGCAGCAGCAGCAGCAGCAGGCAGAGCTCACGCTCATGGCGGGTGGCAGGGATGAGGCGCAGGCCCTGCTGCTGTCCAGGTGGGTGGGTGCTTTGAAGTGACATGTCACGCAAATGGGGCACTGCACTGCACTGCAGCCCCTCACAGCTTGTCCCGCTTTACGCTCCCCGCACTAGCGGTAGCTGCTGTGCCCGCTTCCAAATGCTGCTCCCGCCCCTCCTGTGGTGGGTGGGCGTTACACCTGTGGTGGGTGGGTGGCTGGCTTGCTGTGCGGGCGGGTGGCCCGCGAGCCTTGCAGGTTGACAGCCTGGCGGGAGCAACCGCACCTCCTACCTAGGATAGACCCCTTTGTGCTTCGCCGCTGGCACACCACTTGCGCGTGCCTGCTGTTGTTCCACCCGGCAGCCCTGGTGCTCACTTCTCGCCTTCGGCACTGCCCCTGCAGGTATGCCGAGGGCTGCACTGCAGTGGCGGTGGCCACGGCGCGGGGCCTGGTGGGGCTTCACCTGCTGGCCGGCGGCGCGTCGCCAGCGTGGCACGAGGCCGCCCCTCAGTGCATCTGCCAAGGCCTGGATATCCAGGCTGTGCGGTCGCAGGTGGGGCGCAGCCAGCACAGCAGACGCTGTACCGCTGAGCTCAGCGGCCACACCTCTCCCTCACAACAAGGAGAATGTTGCTGCAAGGCCTGGCAATGAGCGGCCTTGCCACCAGCACACCGCCTGCCTGCCAGCTGGCACCCTGCCTCGCGTCTGCACCGGGACATGGCCAGGCTGGCAGGCCTGCTTTCGGTGACGCCGCGGATCGCCACGGATTCTTCACCCTTGCCTGTGCCCAGGGAGGGACGTCCCACCCCACCTCCTCCATGCCTGCACAGCCTCACTGCAGCAGCCCCGTACCTGCACAGTCACGCTGCGCCTGCCACGCGCCCCCACTTTGTGCCCCGCAGGCTGGCACCTGTGCAGCTGCCGCGGCCAGCGACCAGCCCAAGCTCCTGCTGCTTGACGTCGTGGATTTGGGGCTGCCCTCTGACGGCGCCTCTGCAGCGGCAGCAGCGGGAGCGGCAGCGGCAGGCGATGCGGACTGGGAGGAGGATGGGCCGGGCGGCGCCAGCAGCGGGGCGCTGCCTGCCAGCATCGTCCTTTTGCAGGACAGCGCGGCACCCGAGTTGCTGTACAGCGTGCACAGCAGCGGCGCCCACGCCATCTCCCTCTCCTGGCTGCCCCTGCTGGCCGGCCTGCTCTCGGAGGACGGCGGCAGCGGCGGCGGGCGCCTGCCAACCACGCTGCCGCAGCCTGGAGTGGAACTGCTGCTGCGCAGCCGCACAGGCGTGGTGGCGGCGGCACCTGTGGGGGATGCACTGTCGGGTTCGGCGCTGGTTGTTCTGGAGGCAGATGGACAGCCGCAGTGCCTGCGGCCGCACGCTGCCGCTGCGCTTGCCGACGGAGCGTTGGCGGCTGCCGGCGCAGGTGGCGCGGCGGGCACACCAGCGGCGGCAGCAGGCGGTGCAGCCTCCTCCTCAGCGGCTCAGCGAGACGTGGATGCTCAGTTGGCCACCATCTATGGCGACCTGCGCAAAGGTGTGTGGCCATCCGCTGTGCTTTGCCCGCCCTGCTTTGCCCGCCCTGCATGCACACCTGCCCTTGCATGCCCATGCATGCCCGATGCCGGCATCGGCGGGCAGCGCCCTGGCTGGCCCTGCCTTCACTTCCGTCCCCCGCGTCGTCTGAAATGCAAGCCGCCCTGTCTCGCTGCCGCCTTCCGTGCTGGCCCCACAGGCCCCAAGGCATGCACGCTGCCCACGGCGGCGGCAGGGCGCCCCACGGGCGCCGGCAACCCCGAGGGGCAGCGCTTGCTCAACGAGGCCGCTGCTGGGCTGCGAGCCACTCATGTCGAGTTTGCCCACCAAGCGCACCAGGACCTTCTCGAGGTGGGGCAGGGCTTTGATTGAAGTGAGGTGGCGCGCGGGGCAGCGCTGGCTGGGTGGTGCGGGGGTCGGGTGGGCGGTGGGCGGTGAGAAGGGCCGGCAGGCGGTCTGGTCCGGGGTTGGTCACAGGGGTGTGCTGGCGGTCTGGTGAGGTTACCCCCCCACAGCGGTGGCTGGTGTTAATTCTAGGCATGTCACTGGTGGCGGGTGGAATCGGTGGGGGATGCAGTCTCCCCTCTGAACTGGCTTTCGAAACTGGAGCGACGGCACCCCGGCTTGAACGCGTGCGTGTTTGTCGAGCATGCAAACTGCTTTTGCTAAGGCAGACATCATAGGTGCACCTTCCATGCTGTCCCCCTCTCCCCTGCGTGCATGCCTGCCTGGCACACTCCACATGCCTCATATGTGCTGTCCCCTGCTCACTCGCTCACGTTCCACCTCCGGCCGCCCGGGTTGCAGCGCGTCGGCCAGCTGCGTGGCGAGCTTGACAAGCAGCGGCAGCGCGCAGAGGCGGCAGAGCAGGCGGCAGGAGCTGTGGACCAAACGGCAGCGGCCTTGGATGCCAAGGCTGCTCGCGTGCTCAAGTTTCAGGTGCCTGCCCTTGGTTGCGCTGTTCATCACGCACTGCCCTGGATGCCCAGCCGTGCTCTGCCCGCCCTGGCTGTCGGCCCTCCCGTGCTCTGCCCGCCCTGGTTGCCCGCTTGCACGTGCAGCCGTCGATCGTGGCTGCCTGCCTGCCCGCCTGTGTCACCCGCCTGGCTGGCGGTTTGCCATCCTGCTCAGTCCCTCTCGCCAGTTCTTCCCTCGCGCCCGCCCGCCTGCCTTCCTCTTAACCCGCCCGCGTTGCTCCCAACCTGCTCGCTCCCCCGCCCTCGTGCATGCAGGAGAACCTGGGAGAGCGCCTGCGGCTGCTAGCAGAGCTGCACTGGTCGCTCCCCCGGCCTCCCTCCCGTGCAGAGCAGCGGTTTGCGGCTGAGCAGCTGCCCGCTTTCGAGGCGGCGGCAGCAGCACTGGAGGAGGACGCGCGTGCACTGCGTGCCCGTGTCTCCTCCCTGCAGCGCAAGCTGCGCAGCGTCGGCGAGGCGGCGGCTGCAGCGGGCGCAGCGGGCGCAGCGGCAGCGGCGGTGCCGCCGCACCAGCTGCGACGCGTGCGCGAAGCGCTGGCGGAGCAGGAGGGGCAGATTGGGGCCAACCAGCAGCGGCTGGCTGTGCTGGAGGAGGCAGCGGCAGCGGCTGGCGCCAGCTGATGCTGCATGGAGCGGGCACGCTGGACAAGCTGCAAGTGTCGGTTGTCGCAGCACGTACTGCCGTGCATTACATGTAAACTCGCTTCCAGGCGGCTGTCACACTTTGATTGCCCGGTATCAGGGCAGAAGACAGCAGCTGTACTTTTTCCCGCTCGAGCGGGAAAACCGCCATGCCGCCAAACCTCACGCCGCTGGCCGCTGGCGTTGCGGTCCCCTACACTCAACCAAGCTCTCACAAACGCATGCTCTGCATTTGTGGGCCGATACCGAGCCATGTGCCGTGAATCTGAGCGGCAGCACGTGCGCAGGCAGGGAGCTGGGCCAGGGGGCAGGGGGGCGGGCCCGCTGCCTGCCGCCGCCGCCACCACCGGTTGGCTTGCAAGCTCCCGAAGCCGCCAAAACCTCGATCGCCGCCCCCTGCACCCGCATGGGATGCAATGCATTCAAAAGGTGGCCTAGAAGCATCGAATCTGCTGCGCACGGCGTGTGTCCCCGGGGCTAAGGAAAGGAGGGTGGCGCCCCAAGTTTGCGCCGTCACGTCCTCCTCTCCCTTCCCAAAACTTGGCGGAGCATACTCGTACTCCTTCCCAAACTCCCTCAAAATGGCCTGCACCATTGCTGCCATCGCGCCCGTGGCCGCCCGGCCCGTGGTTGCCGCCCCCCTGAAGCAGGCCAAGAACACCTTCGCGGCCCGCACCGTGTCCAACGGCTCCATCAAGAAGACCACCGCCATGCAGGGTGAGCAATGCGCCAGGCAGCAGCGAGCGAGGCGGTCAGCCAGCCTTCCGGCCCATGCCCAGCCCTCCCAGCCCCGCCTCACCCCTGCTCTGCGTTTGTGCTGCCCCTCCTGACCGCAGTGTGGACCCCCATCAACAACAAGTGAGTGCACAGCCGGCTCGGGCTTCTGGGATAGGTCGTGGGCATGCGCGCTCAGGGCCCTGGCAGCCCTCGCTTCCCTCTTCTGCTTGCTCCTCGGGTTCATCAGCAGCTGTGCAGCAAGCGGCGCGGCCTCCTGTGGTGGGGGACAGCAATGGATAATGCCGCCGTCGGCGCGTGGCTGCGCCAGCCCTGGCCGTCGGGCCACCCGACGCTGACTCCCTCTTCCCCTCCTTGCCTCTATTTGCAGGATGTTCGAGACCTTCTCCTTCCTGCCCCCCCTGACGGATGCTGAGATCTCTCGCCAGGTGGACTACATTGTCCGCAACGGCTGGAGTGAGTAGCGACCCCAACCGCCGCCCGCCACGCCGCCGCCGCTGCGTCAGCCCACGGCCTGCTGCAACGGCGCAGCACTCTGCGTGTTTGCATCAGCGCAGCAAGCCGGTGGCCCGCGCACCAGCACAACATGCGTGCAACCTGGCGGCCTGTCCATATGTTTCACTGTTTGAATTGTGCGCATGCATGTGAAAGCCGTGCACTTACCCCTCTTCCCCGCCCCGCTCCCGCCCTTGCAGCCCCCTGCCTGGAGTTCGCTGGCGCCAACGAGGCTTACGCCAGCAACGACAGCTGCTCCCGCATGGTCGGCAGCGGCAAGGTGCTGTACTACGACAACCGCTACTGGTGAGCACAGGCGCAGCGGCATGGGGCGGTCCAGTGGCCCGGTGGCAGCGCCTTGCGTCAGTGCAGCGGGAACTGCCTTGCGTCAGTATGAAGGCGCTTGTTACATATGCATGTGCGCACCATGGCAGTGGCAGCTGTCACAGCACTGGGCTTGACACCAAGCGCCCGCTTGCCGCCTGGCTCACCCTGCCTTGCCTGCCGCTCCCCTTCCCTGCCTGCTTCAGGACCATGTGGAAGCTGCCCATGTTCGGCTGCACTGACGGCAACCAGGTGCTGGCTGAGGTGCAGAACTGCCGCCGCGCGTTCCCCGAGGCGTACATCCGCATGTGCGGCTTCGACTCCGTGCGCCAGGTGCAGATTGCCGGCTTCCTGGTCAGCCGCCCCTCTTCCGTGCGCGACTACCAGAGCCCCTCCTCTCGCTCCGTCTAAGCGCCAACCTTGGTCTTGACGGCTAACGAGCCGCCATGTCAATGAATGCAGCAGCAGCAGCACACCGCTCAGGGTTGGGACACAACCCTGGCGGGCGCAACACATTTTTGTGGGGGCAAAGAATGCAGCACGAGTATATACTTGTTTTGCCCTCTGAGAAGAAGTGACCATTTTTCTCTTGGGGGATGTAGGCGGTCGTCCCTCCTCCCTCATGTGTAAACATGTCTCCGGCCCACACTGCTGCACTTACGCGACCAAGGAGAGAAAGCAGAGCGTGTGGCTGAGTGTGTGCGTCGGCTGGTCGGTGCAAGTGTCAGGTTGCGGCGGATGCTGTGGTTGCGGTCCAGATTGCCCGGCGGGGGACGTAGTGTGAAGTTGGCCCGATCAATGCAAAAACGACACGTCCAGAGTTCCAGGCGTACCGTGGTGCCCTTGTCATGCCTCTACACCCCGGGTGTGCCTGGTGTGCACCGTCAGATGGCACAGGTGCCGTGTGGCCATGTCCGAGCCCATCCTGCTGTTTTTGCCCTTGCCACCCACGCCTGCCCACCCCGCCGCTGTCCTGCTCTGGCGCTGCCTCACACTCCTGTCGCCCGCCTTCTTCGCCCGCCACCCTGCCTGGCCCTGCCCTGCCCACCCCTCCACCCGACAGCAATCCCTTCAAGCCGCCCAAACCTGTGAGGGCGACAGCGGCAACACACGCTGCAGCTATGCTGCTGCACCGCCGCTGCCAGCTCAGCACCATCATTGCAACACAAGTCCACAGAAACAGTGCCACTCATGGGGCAGGAGAAGACACAGGTTGAGCATGCGGTGGGTGAGGAGCAGCGGGGAGTGCAGTGGGCTTGAACACAAAAGTGAGACGGGCGGCAAGACAGCGAGGCATCAGGTTGGGCGAGCCAGGATCGGGATCTGGTGCACAGGTGGGTGGGAATGTGTCAGGGAAAGTGTGGTGCTGTGGTTGGTAGGAAGAGCAGTGGGAAAGGAAGCGGGGGAGATCATCAGAAGGGGCATCACAGCGGGTGCGGGTGCGTGCAGCAACGGCAAAAGCGGCGGTAGGGGTGGGGGCACCGCTGGCAGCGCAGGCAGCGCAGGTGGGACGGTGCAGCACCACTGGCAAGCTGCTGCTGCCGCACACCACACGTGTATCCAGCACCTGCTCTGCTGCTGAGCCTGCAGGCGTGCCAGCTGGCGTGCCTGCTGCGCTCCTGCTCAGCAGCGCCACTTCACACGCCCTGACCCGCCTGCCCGCACCCAGTCCCGCCGGTGGATGCTTGTGCAAGACTGCCTTGTGGCTTGCCCTCCACCCTGCAGCCTGGCGTGCATCATTTCAGCAGCAGCAGCGGCAGCGGGAGCCACCCGCCCTCCCGGGAGGGCCACTTGGCAGGAGCAGGCCGCACTGGCGCCAGGGCGGTTGTGCCGTACCGGCCCACCGTTTCTCATGCCGGGGGCGGCACCAGGCCCGCGGCCTGGATGATACTGCGTGGCTTTAGTGAGTGAGTCAGCATGGTGAGTGAGTGAGCAGAGGAGGCAGGCCAGAGGCCGCCTTGGCAGAGGAAACGAGGTCGGACACACATCGAGGCATGAGGCGCGCCATAGCAGTGGCAGCAGCGGCAGCCCTGCCACCCCTGCCTCCGGGGTTGCACAAGAACCCACCGAGATCCTGTCGACTGCTGCCAACGCCGGATGCGACAACAAGGCAGTGCGGATGGGGGCGGCCAGCCAGTGGGTGGGGTAGCCGGCGGGAAGCAGTACCGTACCCCGGCACAGCTGCGGCCCCGCCACGCTGTGCCATGCTGTGGTGCACGCATCATCCTGCCCCTACATGCTGTGCTGTGCTGTGCTGTGCTGTGCTGTGCTGTGCTGTCTCCACCATGCTAAGGGTGCAATTGCCAGCCCATATGCCCTGTCCCCCTCTGCCCTATCCCCTCTTCTCCCCTGGCGCCTGTGCAAGGCTTTCCCCAAACCCCTGGAACCCACACACCACAGGGCGGTGCCACCGCCTCAACCTGGGCCCCACAGCCATCAGCTGCGGTGCCTTAGCAAAGGACGACTTGCTCCAACTACTCCTTCCCCATCGCCCTCACTCACTACATGTGGCGGTGCCTTAGCAAAGGACGACTTGACGGAGGGTGCTGACTGTGTGGCAGATCGCCGAGGCGGTCCCGGGACCTCCTCCCACGGTCAGCAAGCGCGCGGGCACCCACCTCACAAACGCGCCCTCCTCCGCAGCGCAAGGCCACCCCCTGCCCGTCTCCGCGCAGTGCCAAGCCCAGCCCTCGACCTGCTCCGCCCACTCCCTCTCCGCCTCTTTCCTCTAGCTATCTCCTCTGCCTCTTGCCTCCCCTCCCCCTCCCCCCCTCCCCCCCTTCACCCGTCTCCCATACTCACCACCTGCGGGGTGCCTCCTATGCTGGGAGCAAGGCCAGTGCTCTTGCCTGCCTTCTCATGCGCACAGAGCACAGGCAGGCAGGCGGGTACTGCACGAAGGCCCCCGGCCGCCCTGAACCCAGCTGCCTGGCCCCAACCCGGCCCTGGCCCCTCACCAGCATGGCCCCAGGTTAGCGGCCCCGGCGTTACGCCCGGTGCCCAGCAGGAAGCAGAGGGCGCCACACACCAGGGTGGCGTTGCGTCCAAAGGCGCGCGACGATCTGGCTGCAACAAACGACATGAAAAGGCTGGCCAGTTAGGAAGAAAGAGAGGAGAAGAGCTGCAGCAGCTGGTGGTTGTGTGTGCTGCGGGTGCGGTGGAGGGAGGGGAGGGGAGGGGGCACGGGGAGCGGCAGGGGTGTGTGGCTGCATGCAGAGTGAGCTGGCGCGCCACCGGTGTCTGCCTCCCGCCTCCCCTCTATCATTCGCTGCCGCCACTGCTGCCGCGTGTAAAGCATGTACAGCGTGTACAGCAGCGTGCACAGCGTGTACAGCGTGTAATGTATTGCTGCCGTCGCTGCTTCCCGTTGTGCCCACCGCCACACACCTCTGCAGCCTCTCCTCATCCCCTGCCTCGCACGCCGCTGCCCGGCCACTGCCGCCGTTGATGCTAACTTGTCGGTCGCTGTGCTGTGCTGTGCTGTGCTGTGCTGTGCTGTGCTGTGCTGTGCTGTGCTGTGCTGTGCTGTGCTGCTAGCAGCCCAGCTGCTCAGGAGGGCTCAACAGCTAGCTGCCTAGCCGGGCCTACTGCCATGTCAGCACCCTGCAGCAGCAAGTGCCCTACTACACATCGCCATACATCAGGCACCCGCACCAGGGCACACCCCAAGGAGGCAGCTGCCAGCTAGTGCTTGCCAGCTAGCCCTGCTGCTGCACAGAGGAAGCTGCCAGCCGGGCGGCTGCCAGCTGCCCCTGCCCCTGCCCCTGCTGCTGCCCCTGTCGCTGCGCTGTGCCAGGTGGGCAGCAACGCTCGGAGGTGCTGCAGCTGGCTGCACGGGCAGGTGGCGGTGTGGGCCGGCACCCGTAAACTGAGCATCTGCTTGCCTGCCCCGGATGGATGCCCTGCAGAGCTGGCAGCCCCTGCCAGCAAATCCTGCTCCCCCGCCTGCCCCTGCCTGGCCGCTTGCTGAAGGGGCTGCCAGCTGTCGGGACGAGCGGTGCATGCCCCCGCCTGCCCGCCCTGGGCTAGTCCAGCTTCTAGAGGTCACCTGTGCTGTGCTGTGCTGTGCTGTGCTGCGCTGTGCTGTGCTGCCAGGATGTGCTGACAATCAGACAGCTTTAAGCTGCTGCATGCAGCTGTGACGGAGGGCAGGGCGGGCGGGATGCGGCGCCACCAGACGGAGGGCAGGGCGGGCGGGATGCGGCGCCACCAGCCCAGTCCAGCGGGAGCTCAAGCCCAGGGGGCGCCGGTAGCGCTGGCAGCAGGGCCCATGGAGCGCAGCAGGCGGTGCAAGGACGTCTGCAGGGGGCGGAGCAGGAAGGCGGCAGGTGCGAAGCAAGGTTGTTGCCAGGCGTGTGTGTGTGGGGTAGGTGGGTTGCCAAGGTGAGCAAGGGTGCGTGGTCCGGGCCCTTGTCCCCTGCTACAGCCAAAAACACAAGGCCCCCAAAACGGCAACACATGAATGCCCAAACAGTCATGCAAGCGTCCAGGATAGCACAGGCGGGCAAGGGCGGGCAGCGGGAGTTTGGGCGCAAGTGCAGCGCTGCCCCGGTAGGCCCTGCTGGTGCATGCCCATGCATCCCTGCCCATGCGCCTTGGCAGCCAGCAACCTGCCAGCATGCACCGGAGCCTCACTTCAGAGTGGCCGCTTATGGGCTGCAAGCTGGATGCGCCAGAGGCTCCCGCACCGAGCTTCACTTGGGGCCCTGGTGCCTGCTGGATGATTCATGCTGAGAGCGCAGCACATGGTGGCGATGCTGAGAGCGCAGCACGTGGTGGCGATACTGAGAGCGCAGCACGTGGTGGCGATGCTGAGAGCGCAGCACGTGGTGGCGTTGCAGGGAGCGCAGCACGTGGTGGCGTTGCAGCTGCCGCTGTTAGGCTGAAGCTGCAGGGCGGGGACGCACCTGCGTGGACCAAGGCGGGAGAGGAAGGATGAGGCGGAGCAGAACGGTTGGAATCTGGCTGCAGGGTTGCTGCCAGCTGCTTTGCGGTCTGGCTGCCGCTGAGCCGAGCCGCCGGTGGGAGGCCAGTAGGCTCCTGCACGCATGGCATGTCGCTCTCATCGGCAGGGTGAGCAGGGATAAAGGGAGGAAGCCGAAAGGAGGAAAAGAGACAGGGGTTTGCAGGGTGTGCCACCGTGGGGTTGGGCAGCAGCAAGCTCTGCTTGCAAGCAAGTGACGCAGCTGTCGCGAGTGCTCGGCGCTACGTCGGCAGCCCCGCCGGGGGCAGAGGGCGCGAGACGGTAGGGGGCCTCGATCGAAAGGCAGGAGGTCGTGAAATGTGCCAGCAGGAATCCAGCTGTAGTTCGACAGCCCCGCCGCGGACGGAGGGAGCGAGCCGATAAGGGGCAGGATAGGGCTTTTGAGGGGTGTGCCCCAGCAGGCCCAACAGGGGACGCATGGTACCCAGGCGGCTTCCTGCCTGCAAGAGGCTGCAGCAGCGCCTGCCGGCATGCCAACCAGCACCCATAAGGCTTGCTGCCTCAACAGGCTGCAGCCTCGCTACCCTCCCCCTCTGCCCTGCAAGCAAACCGCACCCAGGCGGCTCACCGCTTTGTGATGCATGCGACCGGCTGTGCAGGGCTGTCCTGCGCCCGGCTGTGCAGCCTTTGCGGTGGTGTGCTGGGAACTGAATCGACTGGCCAATGCTGTGCCCTGAAGGCCCGCCCCTGGCCGCTGCTGTCATGCCGTGTCGTACACAGTATGCTGCGTGTGCTTGCATGCTGTGCGTGCTGTGCAAGCCCCCGGGCGCCCCCTGTTCTGCGCACGCTCCCCACAAGCGGGCAGTACACGTGGCAGATGGCAGCCTTGCACACCTCATCTGCTTGGGAGAAGGGCAGAGGCAGCGTCTGCGGGATTTGGCCACCACCCAAGGCGCCTAAGCTGCCGTGCCCACACGCAGCCGCACCTGCAGCACCTCTGGGAGGGGCATAGGGCGGCTGCAATCAAGCGTCAGAACTGCGACATGTGCGTTGGCACCACAAGAAACGCCCCCGGAGGCCCCGTCACTGCCTCGCCCGCCACCGTCCGCCCACGCCGCAGGGCGCCGCCCTGCCTGCAAACCCCATTCGTCTTCGGGCCTCAGCGCACCGCTGCTGCCAGCAACATCGCTCCAACCAGGGCTCCCAGCCACGCCAACGAGGCAGGGAGTGGTTGTGGACAATGGCTGTCCGCGAACTCACCTTGTGAGTTCGCGGTGCAAGGGGGCGGCGCACCCGCGCGTGCGAAGCACACCTTCTTGCGATGGATCACTGAAAAAACTCCGAAGGCAACGCAGAGGAGAGGTTGGGAAGATCCACCTACCAGCGGCGCAGCATGCACAACGCAATGGTGCGACTACCATTGGTGCTATCTCAGTGTGAACTTCAGCTGTTCAAGACGTAAGCACAGCAGGCCAACAGAGGAAGCGGGAAACATACGACACAACTCTTGGCAGCACAATCAAGAGAATGCAAACGGGGGCAGGCCAGCAAACGGGTGCCGCCAGTTCTGCCTCGGCTCTAACACACCGCCCATTCCCATGCTAGCCCTGTGTTGCACTGATTCCTGATGCTCAATATCAAGTGCCTTAAAACGTTTACACAGGGCGGGAGGTGGGGCACCCAGGCACGCCGACGTCAAGGAAGGAATGATACAAGGGGGAAGAGGGAGGGTTTGAGGGATAGCCGAACATAATAAAGGGTTTCGAAGTGGTGGGGGGATGAATGGTTGTTCTTCTCGGGGATAACACAGTGACACTGCAAACCGTCCCTGCTTAAAAAATTGGTGGTGGAGGTACTGGGAGGCATGGAACGGCTAACACACCTGCCCCCATTGGGGCCACGCCTGACGGCGAACCAGCACTTCACACCGCTGCTGCTGCAATGGTCTGCCGGTTAACAGCGCTGCAGCACTGCTCAGTCGTCAGACCAAGGTTGAGGTGCGCTTAGACGGAGCGAGAGGAGGGGCTCTGGTAGTCGCGCACGGAAGAGGGGCGGCTGACCAGGAAGCCGGCAATCTGCACCTGGCGCACGGAGTCGAAGCCGCACATGCGGATGTACGCCTCGGGGAACGCGCGGCGGCAGTTCTGCACCTCAGCCAGCACCTGGTTGCCGTCAGTGCAGCCGAACATGGGCAGCTTCCACATGGTCCTGAAGCAGGCAGGGAAGGGGAGCGGCAGGCAAGGCAGGGTGAGCCACGCACAAGCGGGTGCGGGGCAGAGGGCGGGTGCACAGCGCTGGTGTCGAGGGCAGTGCATGGAGCGCCTGCTTTGATGTTGGTGTTCGACGGAAGGCTGCACTGGCGCAAGTTGCGTCCTGCTGGCGCAGGGCGATGCCGCCGCTCCCTGCCACTGGACCGCCCCATGCCGCTGCGCCTGTGCTCACCAGTAGCGGTTGTCGTAGTACAGCACCTTGCCGCTGCCGACCATGCGGGAGCAGCTGTCATTGGAGGCGTAAGCCTCGTTGGCGCCAGCGAACTCCAGGCAGGGGGCTGCAGGAGGAGCGGGAGCGGGGGGAGGAAGAGGGGTAAGTGCACGGCTTTCACATGCATGCGCAAATTCACAGTGCAGGAGTGTGCCCACGCTGCAGTGTTGCACACAAAGAGTGCAACTGTTCCTGCCACTGTATGCAAACGACCTGAGAGCTGCGCCACTGCTGCCTGCTGCCTGGCGGGGGCTGACGCGGACAGGCGGGCGGGCGGCGGTTGGGGTCGCTACTCACTCCAGCCGTTGCGGACAATGTAGTCCACCTGGCGAGAGATCTCAGCATCCGTCAGGGGGGGCAGGAAGGAGAAGGTCTCGAACATCCTGAAGCAAGGAGGGAGAGGGAAAGAGGGGTCAGGGCGGTGCAGGTGCTGGTGCTGGCGCACAGCGGCAGGCAGGCATTATCCACTGCTGGTCGACCACCACGGCAGGCCGCGCGGCTTGCTGCACAGCTGCTGCTGAGGCCGAAGAGCAAGGAGAAGTGGGCAGACAGAGCTGCGCGGGCGAAAAGGCCGCTCGACCAACCCCAGAAAACCGAGCCGGCTGTGCACTCACTTGTTGTTGATGGGGGTCCACACTGCGGTCAGGAGGGGCAGCACAAACGCAGAGCAGGGGTGAGGCGGGGCAGGGAGGGCTGGGAGGGCTAAGCATGGGCCCCAAGGCTGGCTGACCGCCTCGCTCGCTGCTGCCTGGCGCATTGCTCACCCTGCATGGCGGTGGTCTTCTTGATGGAGCCGTTGGACACGGTGCGGGCCGCGAAGGTGTTCTTGGCCTGCTTCAGGGGGGCGGCAACCACGGGCCGGGCGGCCACGGGCGCGATAGCAGCGAGGTGCAGGCCATGGTGACTGCTGTGATTATCTCGAGAGCAACAAACAGGAGAGAATGCGAGAAGGGCTGCCGCGGGCCCACTTTGAACCCTGGATGGGGTGCTGAGGTGGCTCCCCGGGATGACGGGAGCATGCATACAAGACTAAACACCTCAAGTGCCGTCAAGAGTCGGAGACTGATCACAAGACAAGCACAAGAAGCATAGGTTTGGGCTCACGGCAGGTTTAGAGAGCGCGGCGTGTCGATGGGGTGCAAAGGCGTGGCGCAACGCTCTTACAGGCGCCCTTCTAACTCGTGAGCGACTCGAGGGAACATTGGGATCTCGAGGGAAGCGACGACGCCTTGCGCCCGTCGCTGCCAGCCCACCCCACCGCCGCCAGGCCCCGCCGCCCGCCTTGAGCTGCGTTGCGCGGTGCAGTGCCCCACCTCCCCGTGCTACGCAGCCTACCCCATATCCACTCATGTTGCCCACCCATTGTCCACATCCGCCTTCAGGACTGCAGCGAAGCCCTTTAGCCCACCAGCAGCCAGCCCCGGCATGCACTGGGCAGCACAGCAGCAGCAGCAGCAGCAGCAGCAGCAGCCGCAGCTCCCTGGATGTCGTCATCGTGGGTGCTGGCATGGCCGGCTCACCTCTGGCTGCAGCACTGAGTGAGTGTGCAGCGTGTGAGAAAGTGGGTGCTGGCCTGGCTGGCCCTCTCCCTGGTGATGTCAACAGCCCTGACCATGCTCTGTCGAGACGTGCACCGAGCCAGGCGGTGGCACAGTGGCAAGACTGAGGAGGGGCACAGGGGGAAGGTGGGCGGAGGCTGTACCATAGTAGGGGAGTTCTGGCCGAACAAAGGCGGGCACGGCGAAGTAGCGGCCGCCGGAATGAGCTGGAACGGCGTCCGGCCAGCGTCCCCGCACTGGAATTTAGAACGAGAGGGTGGGAAGATCCGCCAAATGGCCGCCAGCAGGCGCAGCGGGCACAACGCAGACGATGGCAAAGCTCGTGTGCGCCTCAGCTGCTCAGGATCAGCACAGCAGGCCATCATAGGGAGCGGGCAAGAGAAGACCCAACCCAAGGCAGCACAAAGACAAACAGAAGGCAGGCTGTATCATGAGCACACAGGGGCAGGCCACAAGGCAGCACAAAGACAACAGAAGGCAGGCTGTATCACGAGCACAGGGGCAGGCCACAAGGCAGCACAAAGACAACAGAAGGCAGGCTGTATCAAGAGCACGCAGGGGCAGGCCAAGGCAAACGGTTGCCGTCAGCTCTGCTGACACAGCCAGCCAGCCATTCCCATGCTGGCCCTGTGCTGCACTGATCCCTGTTGTGAGTGCTCAATATCAGCCTTAAAACGTTTACACAGGGCGGGAGGTGGGGCACCCCGGCACGCCGACGTCAAGGAAGGAATGATACAAGGGGGGAGAGGGAGGGTTTGAGGGATAGCCGAACAAAATTAAGGGTTTGGAAGTGGTGGGGGGGGGGGATGAATAGTTGTTCTTCTCGGGGATAACACAGTGACACTGCAAACCGTCCCTGCTTAAAAAATTGGTGGTGGAGGTACTGGGAGGCATGGAACGGCCAACACACCTGCCCCCATTGGGGCCACGCCTGACGGCGAACCAGCACTTCACACCGCTGCTGCTGCAATGGTCTGCCGGTTAACAGCGCTGCAGCACTGCTCAGTCGTCAGACCAAGGTTAAGGTGCGCTTAGACGGAGCGCTGAGAGGGGCTCTGGTAGTCGCGCACGTTCTTCGGGCGGCTGACCAGGAAGCCGGCAATCTGCACCTGGCGCACGGAGTCGAAGCCGCACATGCGAATGTATGCGTCGGGGAACGCGCGGCGGCAGTTCTGCACCTCAGCCAGCACCTGGTTGCCGTCAGTGCAGCCGAACATGGGCAGCTTCCACATGGTCCTGAAGCAGGCACAGAAGGGGGAGCGGCAGGCAAGGCAGGGTGAGCCAGGAGGCAAGCAGGTGCGGGGCAGAGGGCGGGTGCACAGCTCTGGCGTGACGGCGCACTGCCACTAATGATTGCATGGCCTTGCAAGGAGGGCATGCATTGATGTTAGTTTTGAAGGGCAGGCTGGACTGACGCAAGGTGCTACCCGCTGCACCGAAGCAAGGCGCTCGCCTCCGCCTGTATGACAATTCCACTCGACTGCCCCATGCCGCTGCGCCCCGTGCTCACCAGTAGCGGTTGTCGTAGTACAGCACCTTGCCGCTGCCGACCATGCGGGAGCAGCTGTCGTTGGAGGCGTAAGCCTCGTTGGCGCCAGCGAACTCCAGGCAGGGGGCTGCAGGAGGAGCGGGAGCGGGGGGAGGAAGAGGGGTAAGTGCACGGCTTTCACATGCATGCGCAAATTCACAGTGCAGGAGTGTGCCCACGCTGCAGTGTTGCACACAAAGAGTGCAACTGTTCCTGCCACTGTATGCAAACGACCTGAGAGCTGCGCCACTGCTGCCTGCTGCCTGGCGGGGGCTGACGCGGACAGGCGGGCGGGCGGCGGTTGGGGTCGCTACTCACTCCAGCCGTTGCGGACAATGTAGTCCACCTGGCGAGAGATCTCAGCATCCGTCAGGGGGGGCAGGAAGGAGAAGGTCTCGAACATCCTGAAGCAAGGAGGGAGAGGGAAAGAGGGGTCAGGGCGGTGCAGGTGCTGGTGCTGGCGCACAGCGGCAGGCAGGCATTATCCACTGCTGGTCGACCACCACGGCAGGCCGCGCGGCTTGCTGCACAGCTGCTGCTGAGGCCGAAGAGCAAGGAGAAGTGGGCAGACAGAGCTGCGCGGGCGAAAAGGCCGCTCGACCAACCCCAGAAAACCGAGCCGGCTGTGCACTCACTTGTTGTTGATGGGGGTCCACACTGCGGTCAGGAGGGGCAGCACAAACGCAGAGCAGGGGTGAGGCGGGGCAGGGAGGGCTGGGAGGGCTAAGCATGGGCCCCAAGGCTGGCTGACCGCCTCGCTCGCTGCTGCCTGGCGCATTGCTCACCCTGCATGGCGGTGGTCTTCTTGATGGAGCCGTTGGACACGGTGCGGGCCGCGAAGGTGTTCTTGGCCTGCTTCAGGGGGGCGGCAACCACGGGCCGGGCGGCCACGGGCGCGATAGCAGCGATGGTGCAGGCCATGGTGACTGCTGTGATTATCTCGAGAGCAACAAACAGGAGAGAATGCGAGAAGGGCTGCCGCGGGCCCACTTTGAACCCTGGATGGGGTGCTGAGGTGGC
>JTEE01000239.1:0-47337 GCA_002896455.3 Chlorella sp. ArM0029B | reverse complement strand
CAGGGTCCCCCCAAGTCCCCCACCCACCTCCACACACTCGATGTTGAGCATTCGGTTGAGGCACTCGGGCCCACAGCCCACGGAGGTGTGATCCGTGGCCCACACCTTCTTGCACTGGCAGATCATGATGTCGTCCTCGTCCTGCTCCTTGCGCTCCCGGTGCGTGTAGTTGTTGCTGGTGATCTGCTGCCAGACGGGCGGGCGGCGGTGGCGCCGTGGCACGCTCGCCAGCGCGGCGGCTGCGCCGCCGCCGCCACCCGCGCCGCCACCATCCCGGCCCTTGTCCTGCAGGCACGAGGCAGAACAGCAGGTCGTGGTGCGGCGGTCTGGCAGGTGTGTAGGCAACACACGGGGGCGGCAGGCAGGGGGACAGTGGAGCGCTGTGTTGCCACAAGTCGAGTGGCGGCGCCTGGAGCGGTGCAGCACCCACGTTCTCGAAGTGCAGGCGGTCAATCTCAGCGTCTGTCAGCTCCTGGGGCGTCTCGCAGGCGTTGTGTGCGGGGTCTGGGTTGTGGGCGCAATACCTGCGGGGTGAAAGGGACGGGCGTTTGTGTTGTGGCGGCAGCGGGCGGGAGTGGCGGCGCCTTGGCGGCGGGGCAGACACGCCTTGTCGTCACGATCACTGGCGCCGCTCCCACCAACCTCCCAATCTGTGCGTGCACCAGATTTTGGCGGCGTCTGGGCTACTTTGGAGGCGCTCACCAGGGGACGTCTTCGGCCAGCGACTCCGCGAGCGCGCAGGGCACTTTCCGCCATTGTGAGCACTTGTCGCACTGCACCCACGTCTGCTGCGCCAGCAGCGCCGTTTCTGCCATGTTAAGGGCCGGTAACCATACTTGCTGTATATGCGCTGTCTGCAGGCTCGTTCTTGACACGGTAGACAGATGCTAGTTTGTGGGAGAGTGAGAGCTCCCTCAACTCCCACTCCTTCAAAAAAACCTGCCAGCTCATTCATTCAGGTTGTAAGCCTCGCCCTTCAGTCATTCAGGATTGATCAGGGCCTGGACTTGATCGCGATCGACCACCCAAGGCCTAGCCAAGGCCCCCGCGCCTGAGCACCCTTTGGGTGACTGCCCTGCCTGGGGCGCGTTGGCCACCGTCCCGAAACAACAGCGCGAGCCGCAGGCAATCATCAGCATGCCCGCCTCGGGAGGAGGCGGCTCGGTGCTAGCGGGGGAGGGTGGCGCGAGCAGTGGCACCGGTGGCGGCGGCGGTGGCGGCAGCGCAAACGGCGACACTCGGGCCTTCACCTCGGCAGCTGTCACGTTGACGCTGGCCATTTTGGGCAGGTGGGTGTTGTCGTGCGAGGCCGGTTGCTGGTGTTCTTATGTGCGGCGTGGCTGTTGTTGCAGGGGGCGTGACCCGCCATCGCCGCCTCGGTGCGCGTTTGCTCGCTATGTCAATCGCACGAAACCTTGCCTTGGACTGCTGACATCATGCCAGCATCTGCACACCTCACCCCCACCCCTCGCACCGCCCTTCACCCTCCCCTTGCCCTCTGCGTTCCATCCCTCCCCGCCCCGCCGCCGCTGCAGCTCCGTGCTGCCGCTGCCATTTGCACTTTCCCGCCTGGGAATTGTGCCGGGCCTTGGCATCATGCTTGCCGTGGCTGCCAGCAATGCTCTAGCAGGCACACTTCTGCTGCGAGCCGCCGGCAGCCTAGACAAGCACAGCTTTGAGGGCCTGGCAGAGGCGGTGGGCGGGCGCCCCTGGCGGGTGGGTGGGTGGGTGCTCACGGGAGGAGTAGTACTGACGGGCAGGTGTCTTGGGCATGCTTGTGAAAAGGGCTTGACTTGCAACGGAATGAGCCTTTCGGGTGGCCTGCTTGCATGCACCCAAGTTGCTGGGCACGCCGTCATGCTGCGACGGGCAGCCACAGCTGCGCCCCGCCCCGCACAGCCCCCTGCTTGTTGCCTCTGCACACCTTCCTTCCTGTTACACCGTGTGCGTCTCAACAGAGGCGACGGTTCCCGGCGCGGCACACATCCGGGTGCCCCACCTGCCCCGCCGCCCACCCGCCGCCCACCCACCCTTCCCATTTCGCACCGGTGCTGCCCCTGCAGCTTTTTGCGGAAGTCTGCCTCATCCTGCTGCTCTTCGGAAACCTGTGTGGAGACCTGTGCTTACTGGCAGACATGGGTGTGATTGCGGCTCAAGAGCTTTTCCCAGGGGGAGCCCCCGCCTGGGTGGTGGCCGGGGACGGACGCCTCGCAATGGTGGCGCTGACCGTGCTCGTGGTGTTCCCCCTCTCCTGCCTGCGGCGCATGCGGGAGGTGGGTGCTGACTGGGTGCCAGGTGGCGGGGGCGCTGGGTGCTGAGTGAATGCCAGGTGGCGGGGGCGCTGCGCTGTCTGGCGCGGGCGTGCGGCAGCGAGGGGGCAGGGGGGCGGGCATGCCGGGGCGCGCGCAGTGGGGGGCAGCGGCAGGAGCGCATTTGGATGCATGCAGCAGGGGCGAGCCTGCCACGCACCAGCCGGGACAGGTGCCAGTGAGTGCCCAGTGCTGACGTTAGTGTTCCTGCAACCCCAGCGTGTGTTGCTGCAACCCCAGCGGCCGCCATCCTGGCCCCGTGCCTGCGTCCCGCTGACCAGCGGTGCATCCTGGCTTCGCTCCCCCACCTCCTCCCGCACCCCCCTGCCTGCGCCACCTGTGGCTTGCTGCCTGCAGCTCGAGCAGGCTGCCATGGCGGGCGTCGTATTTGTTGTGGCACTCGCAGGGGTGTTCATTTACTATGCAGTCGACGCCGGCCTGCCAGCTGTCGCCAGCGGGGAGCTGCCGTTGTGGCGGCCCGCCGTGGCGGCCGACCTCCCCGAGGCTGTTGGGGTGCTCTCATTTGCGTGAGTGCGCCTTGGCAGTGTAGGAAGGGGTGCAGGGAGGCAGGGAGGGAGGGAACGAGGCAGGCAGGGAGGCAGGCAGGGAGGCAGGCAGGGAGCAGGGGGAGAGGCAAGGCAAGGAGGCAGGGAGGCACGGTTGCCTGCCAAATCTCCCGAGGCCGTTCTCTCCTGTGCGTGAGTGCAAACCGCCTCGCTGCTGGCACGGGGGGGATGGTGCTGCCCTTTTCGGTGGCTGGCGGCCAGCCTTCCATGGCCTATCGGTGTGCCCTCCCGTGCCCGGTGCGGCTAGCCTTGTGCCCTTGCTGCTGGGAATGGGAGGCAGCGTGCTGCGGCGTTGGGGTGCCAAGGCATGCCAGCTCACCCTGCCTGCGGTTGAGGGGCGTTTCATGCCCATGGCACGCGGCACCTGCGCTTCACTTGGCCAATTGCCAGGCAGCCGTGACCCTGTTCATCGCGGCACCCCTGTGACTCTGCCCTGCTCCTACATTCTCCCTCGCCCCTGACTGATAGGGTTCGGATGTAGGGTTCCACCCTCTGACCCAATCCTGATTAGCCCCTGCCCTGCAGGTTCTATTTGACGCCCCTGCTGCTCCCGCTGCTGCGTGAGATGCCACCTGGCAAGCTGGGAGTGGAGCTGACCTGTCGGGCAGTACAGGTGGTGACCATCGGTGAGCTGACCTGTCGGGCAGTACAGGTTGTGACCCTTGGTGAGCTGACCTGACCTGTCGGGCAGTACAGGTAGTGACCATCGGTGAGCTGATACCAGCAGGCTGTGCCTGGTGCCGATGTGCAGAGATATCAACACGCAGGCTCCTGCAGAGCTCTCAGGACTTGGATCGTCCTACTGCTGAATCCTCTTTCAGGGGATGCGAAAAGCTGTGACGACTAGACTAGACTAGCTGCTGCAGAGGCACCCGGGTGCCTGGGCATGCCGGCCCTGAATCGTGCACCCCGCAAGCACGTGCAATCCCCTACTCCTTCTCCCCTCCTCCCTGGCATCCCTCTCTACACCCAGGCGTCGCCTATGTCACCTATGCTGTCATCGGCTTCTTTGCTGCCGCCCGCTACGGGCTGGCCACAGAGGGCGACGTCCTGGTCAACTACTGGCTGCCGGGGCGCTGGGACGGGGCGCTGTCCACCTGCATGCTCGTCTACCTAGCGGTCAGGTGCGGGGCAGGCAGTTGATGCAAGTGGCAGTGGTTGGCAGTATTTCTGTGGTTGGCAGTGGTTGGCAGTGATTCTGTGGTTGGCAGTGGTTGGCAGTGTTTCACAGGCGGGGCGAGTGCTGGCTGGACCCCGTGAGGGGGCCGCTTCTCCACATGCATGCTCATGCACTTGGCGGTCAGGTGGGGGCGCGGGGCAGGCAGTTGGGAGGGCAGGGGCGGGGATGCTTGCTGACCACCCAGTGACATGCTGATCTGCCTGGCGATCAGGTCAGGTTGGGGCTGGGCAGGGTGTGGTGTGGTTGAGGTGGTGCAACACACAGTCAGAGGGGGAGTGCCTGCTGGGGCTGAAAGAAGGTATTCAAGCATTGTTTATTCATCTTTTGTGTATGTGTTTATGGACATTCAATATGCTTGCATTGCATTATTTTTATGTGGGATACATAGATCAATCAATAAATTACATTTCATGTCGAGGGGGAGCCAGCAAAGGTCTCATGGGACAGATGGTAGAGCGAATATGCACACAGTACCACGAACCAAGTATATTAAAAGCTGAAAGGGGGCGCTTTGTGGCCAAGCGGAGGCACAACTTTCCGATGGGCCAGCAAGCCAGCCAGAGGCCCGCACCTTTTTGCCATCTTAACCAACAGCAGCCAGCCAGCAGACGCCTGCGCTGGGCCCTTGCCTGTAAGGCACCCTCGTGCCTGGCACGGCTGCAGGCAGGCACGCCTCTCCTTGGCCCACCTCTTCCTGTCCCTTCCCCGCCTGTCTTTGGTGCAGCATGGCGCCAATGGCAATGACGCTGCGCATGCAGCTGGTCAAGTGAGCTCCTCTCAATGCTGCCGCTGCCGCTGGTGCTGGTGCTGATGTTCCGCCTCATGCTGGTGTCACGGGAAGTGGTGCTGCTGCCGCTGGTGCTGCTGCGGGTGCTTTGCCGCTGGTGCTGGGCCACTGCGGCCGGTGCTGCCGCGGCTGCTGCTGCTGCTGCCACGCCCGCTCCTGCTACCACCTACAGTCTGCTCCTGCTCCTGCTGCTGCTGCTACCGCTGCTGCTGTCACCGATGCTGGTGCCAGCACTGCTACTTCTTCTGCTGTTGTTAACTCCGCGACGCTGTCTCTGCCGCCGCCGCCGCTGATTGTTGCGGTTGCAGCCGCCTGGCTACTGCAAGCGCACACTGCTGCTGCCACTTCCTGGCTTCCCGGCGCGCCCTTCTGCCTGCCCGATCCCCTGCCCCTGTGCTGCGCTTGGCTGCCCTGCAGCCTTCTGCTGGGGGAGGATGCCCAGCCGGCCCGGCAGCAGGAGGTGGCGCTGACCGCGGCCTGCCTGCTGGGCCCGCTGCTGGTCGCGCTGCCCTTCCCCACCGCGGCAGAAAAGGTATTGGGGCGGGTGGTGCGCCGGCGCCTGCACCTGCCATGCATGCTTTGCTTTTTCGGGCTTACAGTCTGTTTATGCGCAAAGGAACTCGTATCACAGACCCAGTGCCAGTCCCAGGCACAGTGGGCTTGCCAGCACCATCTCATCATCCTTCCAGGCACGGCATGTGGTGCTCAATCGGCTGTGCCTGAGCTCCCTTCCGTCCTCACCCAGCGCAGCCTGCCATTTCCACACGTGTCCCCTGCTGCCGCCCCCTACCCCTCCATTACTTGCTTGCTTGATTGATTGGCCCGCCCTGCCCCCCGCCTGCACTTCCCACCCCACCCCATCCGTAGATGTTTGCCGTCACCGGCGCCACCGCTGTGTGCGCTGTGTGCTACCTCCTTCCGGTGGCCATCCACCTCCGCCTCTACCTGCGCAGCACGGCGGGCAGCTACAGCTTGCCAGACCTGGGCGCCCGCCGGCGCAGGCACGGGCGTGGGGCCAGCAGAGGCGCCCGGGGGAGCTTCAGTTTCGACCCCCGCCAAGGCCCCATGCGTCACAGCGGCGAAGGCGGGCCGGACATGCGCTGGCTGCTGGCTTCAGACCACCTTGCAGATCCGGCAGTGCTTGGCCAAGCGCCGGCGCCGGCGCAGTCTTCGGCAGCCGCTGCTCTGGCGGTCCTGCAGCAGCAGCAGCAGCAGCGGCAGCAGCAGCAGGAGGGGGAGGCGGCGGGGGGCGCGGATTGGGAGGAGGATGCGGAGGTGGGTGCGGGGGGAGAACGGCTGGGAGGCCATCGATTCACAGACCTCTCGCTCAGTCGCTGGCTGACGGGGAGGTCGTTTGACAGCTTGGGCGGCGGCTCCCTGCCAGGCACCCCTCGGTCCCCAACCAGCCGGTACCGGGACAGCCACGCTTTCGACAGCTTCCGAGAGGGAGGCAGCATGGACAGCAGGCTGCACGCCTGGGGCAGCGGCGGTGCCGGCGGCGGCATGGCAGCAGAGCAGGGGCAGCAGCATATGGCGGCGGCAGGTGGAGCGGCGACCTGTTGGGAGGAGGGCCCGCCGGCGCAGCGGGGCGGCATCACCGGCGGCGGCAGCAGTCCCGAGCTGGGCGGGGGATTGGAAGCTGTGCCCGAGTCTGCTGCTGTTGTGCCTGGTGCAGGGCCGTTTGTGGCGGCAGCAGGGGCAGCAGCGGGGGCAGTTTGGCCCGGGGCGGCGGCGCAGCATGGCAGCAGCTGCGCTGGCGTCTACCCGTGTTGGGCGCACGCCGGCAGCGGGCGGGGCGGCGCTCCCCTGCAGCTGCTGTGGCACGTGGTTGTGCCCAGCACAGTGGCCGTGCTGGGAGTGGGCTCAAGCATCAGCGCCCTCTGGCTTGCCATTGCCGCCTTGCATTGACCTTGTGCTGTGCTCACCGCATCTCTCAGCATTCATCTGCCCTCTGCTTGCCATAAAGCATGCTCCAGTCAACCCATGCTGGTTTGAAATCTGGTTTGAAGTCTGAAGCGCTTGTGATTGCGCGCACACGTATCGCACGCCGACCAGGCGGGGGTGTGTCACAGGGAGCTGAGAGACTGGAGGCAGCTCAAGGGTGTAGGGTGCCATGTGCCCGCCCGCCCGCAGACTGGCATTGGGGTTTCTGCCCCAGTGCTACCTCTCCCTGCCCAGATGCCGCACTCCTCTCCGCGTCCTGGGAAGCTCTGCACCATAACCTGGGAACTTGCAGCAGCAGCAGCTACTAGGGTGCTGCCCCAAATTGCCCTGGTGGCCCCCGGCTTGGTGACCCCCAAAACCTCAGGACACCTCAAACCTCAAGACACCTCTTTGCCAAAAGCACCCTCAGATTCAGCCACAGCATGCGTCATCACAAACTGCCTGCCTTGCTGCCTCTGCTGGCTCGGCCCTTGCCTGTCCCCGCCTCTAGGGCCTGCCGGGCCTGCCAACACAGCCTGGACCAACCCGTTGCCCGGGCCGGCTGTGCAATCGTGGCGACCGAGTCTCGAAAGAGTGGAACCTGCCAGCTGTCCAGTCGTGGCTCGTGTCGAGGAAGGTTTGTTACAGCAGCTGCAGGGGGAGGCGCCTCGCACGGAGGGTGCGCCCCGTCACACGACAAGCCGCCGCCGCTGCTGCTGCCGCTGCTGCCAGCTCAGCGCCAGCTCAACGCCGACTCATCACGCCTGCTGGCCAATCTCAGCCCGCTTCTTGATCCACAGGTGGTCCAGAGCGCTGTCGCCCTCGCCCTGCACCAACCAGCAAGAGGGAGCAGCAACACAATGAGGGACCGAAAGCAGAGGGCCGGTGGGCAACTTGGCAGCGGTTATCAAAGGAGGGACCGCAAGCAGAGGGGCAGGTGGGACGGGACAGCGGCTCCCAGTGCACACCCTCCAGGGAAGCGGCAGGCAGTGGCTGCACTGAGCGGCTGCGCTTGGCTTGGCAACATTGTCCGTGTGCCTCGCCCGCGGTTGAGCTGAGTTTGCGGCTGCTACTACCATGGTCCAGTGGTGTGCAGCATGCATTCTGCAGGCAGGCTACCACCCGCCCCCGCTGCCGCTGCGCAGGCGCCCAGTCCCGCAGCTGGCCACAAAGTTTGTACCCACGGTGGAGGCACGCACCAGCAAACACTGAAAAAAGGCAAACTCACACATGTTCGTAGATACACGGATGCACATACACAATGCTGACCAAGGAGGGCAGTGCCCCGCACCTTGCCGCGGATCTGCCCGGCAAGCGCAAAGTTGAGAAGGGAGCCCAGGAAACCGCCCAGCTCTCACCTTACTCACACCTACGCAGCTTCATTATAACCCTACAGAGCATCATTGTCACCCAGCAGCGCACCTTGCTGCGGATCTGCCCGGCCAGCGCAAAGGTTGAGAAGGAGCCGTTGAAGACGCCGCTCTCGTCCAGGTGCCCCACGTTGATCTGCACCGCCCCGTGGTCCTTGGCAGTGATCAGCTTGTTGGTCCAAGAGCTGCACATCCGAGAAAAGCGGGAAGGCAGAGAAAAGTGGGAAGGAGGGATGGACGGGAGGTGTGGTGGGCAGAGGTGTTGAGGGCACCATTGCGGGCGACGGCGAGCGGGGACAGAGCAGCAAGAGTGGGGCGCTGGCACAGCCATGTGCCGTTGCACTGTGGCTGCACAGATGCTGCCCTCCTGCATCCTGCTGCTGCTGCTGGTGATAGGCACGCTTGCAAGCGAGACGAGTGCCGCCGCATCGACTGGCCACCCCACGCCGCCACCCGGCTGCGCGAGCTGGCTGCGCCTGAGGCTGCAATTGCACGCACCACTTGCGGGGGATGTACAGATCGACAATCTCGCCCTGCAGATAAAAGGAGGAAGTACGCACGCACGCTGCTTCTCAGTGCGCCGCCTGCGGGGCTGCGTCCCGCCCCGCCGCCAGCCCATGCCCGATGGCGAGCCGGCGCTACGGGGCCGTGTCTGACGCTCATCCTTTACTGTCACCCGGCTAGCTCTGCAGCTGGCCAGCCGGCTGCTCGTGCCGCGCATGGCCGCGCCGCATGATGCCGTGCTGCACGCGCTCTGGCTGCTGTCTTTGTGACCCTACAGCGCTCCAGTGGCTGCCAGATGTTGCACAGCACCCAAGCTCTCCGCCTCCCGCAACGCGAGCGAGCGAGGCGGCTGCTTGCCTCGTCGTTCTTCATGGTGAAAGAGTCCTCCGCGAGTCTGAGGGCGAGAGCGAAGAGAGAGGGCGCAGCGGGCGGGCTCCGGGCTCTTCTGGCTGGGCGACAAAGTGCCAGCTGGACGACCCAGGGCAGATTGTCCCGTTTCTGGGAGTTTCAGGTGCCAATTCGTGCGCGCATGGACTGTCCTGGTGATATGAACACGTCCTGAAGCCCCGCCGGGGCGCTGGGGCCTCCCTCTACATGCCGCACCAAAGTTTGCCGAGCACAAGCTGCCTGTCCGTCGGGGCTGCTCGGGAGTTGGGCAGGCGGTCGTTGTGGCATGTCGTGCTGCATGTCTGACCCAACGGCGGCCTCTGCACACACTTTGGCAGCAAGCAAGCTAGCAGCACTCTGCCGCCGCCGCCGCCACCGCCACCGCCGTCCCTGCTCTTCCAGCGCATTCTACTTGCTGTGACAGCCAAGCCTCCGATCAACGCACCGTCTGACTTGACGACGTTGCACTCTGCAACTTGCGTTTGAAAGCCTGGGCATCGTCAGCAAGCTGCTTGCTTTCACGCTGCCGCTCGGCAGCAGGCCGAGCGGTCACAGCCGCGGCGGCGTCGCTTGGACGCGTGACTCCAGACTTGTTTTACTCGGGACACTCTCGGAATCCCAATTTATTGTGGACAGGGAATGCCGTGCGCAGCCCAGGCAGGGAGATAGATGTTGAGAAGCCGCTGGCACCTCATTAATGAGGCAGTGTCAGGTGCGGTAGCAGTGCCAGCCTGTAGCCACAGCGGCAGGCAGCGACAGTGAGGAGGCAGCTTTTCCACCCATCCCTCGAAGCACCAGTTATGCGTGCTGGAATGGGTGTCACCAAGCTAGTTTGCACCACGATCGAAGCCTCGGTTGCAAAGCTCATTGCTTGGCCGGACGCAATGCATGCACATGCCCGCCTCACTGGCAGTGGTGCAGCATGAGCACAAGGGCTTGCGGGCGGCACGTCGCGTCTTCTCTTGTCTACATATCTTGTTCGTCCATCGCAACCTCTCTGCCAACCCTCGGCTCCAGCACTCACCTCCTCTGCGCATGCATCGACGCTGTCTGCGGGCATGACGCTGCTGGCGGGCTCCTATGAGCGCTTCCTCTTTGGCCTGAAGGTCGCGGCGAGCTCTCAGGTGCGCTGAAGAGGCGGCCCGCTTTGGCGGGCAGGGCACTCCCCTGCCGCCGTCGCCGGCCCGCCCCGCGGCCGCTGCCGCCGCTGCCGCTTCCTGCGCTCTTGCTCTGCAGCACACCCGTCCTTGCCCTGACAACCACACCATCGCGCTGACTGCCACTCTGGACTGCCTGCCACCCCCTGCAGAACGAGGATCCTGAGCAACTCTCCCGTTCCTTCACACACGCCGCTCACAAGGGAGTGGTGAAGTGTGTGACGGCGGCGGGGCAGTGGGCCGCCACCGGCGGTGCCGATGACCTGATCCATCTGTATGACTTGAAGGTGCTTGGGGTGGGAGATCTAGGAGAGGCACTGGCTTGAGGGGCGGTGGGTGTCGGGCTGGCTGATGCGCCAAACCGGCCGGTCAGCGGCTGCACAAGCGGGACAGGCGGGCTCACCGCATGTCCCGCCCCTTTCTGCCCGGCACACTGCCTTGCCTCGCGCCCGGTCTATATAACTCAGCACCGCGCATCTGGACATGTTGCAATGGCCATCACACCCGTACGCAACTGCGCCTTGTCTTGGCACCTTCACCCAACCAGACTTGTTTGTGATGACATTGTCTGCGCCCTTGCAGAGCGGCAAGGACCTCGCTTTATGATAAGCCCGGGACATAGTGCAGTGGTCCTTTGACCTATAAGAAAACGTATCACACATCAGTACTCTTACTCACACTCACTCATGTTCTGTGTCTTCCCCCCGTGCAGAGCGGCAAGGACCTGGGCTTCCTGATGAGCCCCGGCGAAGGCGCGGTGACGGCGCTGGCCTTCTTCGCCCCCTCCGCCGCCTACAACCCCACCCACCTCCTCAGCGGCAGCGCCGACGGCAGCCTCAGCGTGTGGGTGGCGGGCGGGGGTTGGGAGAATATGAAGACGATGCGGGGGCACAGGAAGGAGGTCAGCGCCATCAGCGTGCACCCCTCGGGACTGCTGGCGCTCACCGTCTCCAGGTGTGTACTTGCTTTTTCGGGCTTACAGTCTGTTTATCCACAAAGAAACTCGCGACACAGACCCCCAAGAGACAGGCCCAAGAGTACGCCTGTGTTGTTGGAGGCTCTTAGAGCAGTCCTTAATGACGTGCTGTACATGTGCTCCACCCAGGGGTGGGCATGCTTTTGGGGGCTTTGATGGCAGGTGGCAAGCCAGGGGGGCAACTGATCGTGCCAGGCACCAGCCGCTGGCGGGGGCTGGAGCTGCAGCAGCGGTGCGCTTGTGTGTTTGCGGGGACTCAGTGCGTCAACGGCTCTGTCACTGTTATGTTGAACCTTTTGTATGGCACCGCCTGCAGGGACTGCTGCCTGCGCCCTGGTCAAGGGACCCAATGAAACGGCGGTGCTTTATTCTGGCACTGCTGCCTGTGACCCTCGTTCTGAGCCAATGTGGAACTGCCCCCCCGCAGCCCACTTTTGTGTTGCTGCGGCGCTGTACACGAATGAATGAATGATTGATTGATTGAGTGTGTACCTGCCCCCCTGCAGGGACTGCTGCCTGCGCATGTGGGACCTGGTGAAAGGGCGGTGCACCTACACCACCAAGCTGGAAGCTGAGGCGGAAGCTGTTGCCTTCAGCCAGGAGGACGGAGGCCTGCGCTACGCCATGCTGTGCGGCAGCCAGCTGACGGTGCACAGCGTGCAGGGCGGCACGGGTGCGTGGGCTGCGGGCGGTGGGGCTGGCAGGGCGGAGGCGGCGGGGGAGGTGCCGGGGCAAGGGCCGCGTGCTTGTGTGCAAGTCTGGGCGTTGTTCATATGTGGCCACGAGATGATGCGGATCAGGATGGGCGTGTGTGCTGGCAGGCGCTTGCTTATAGAAGGTGATGGCAAGCAGTACAAGCAGTACCACACGTCTTCCCCCAGGCCCCGCCTGCCCCCACACCTTCCTCACCCTCTTGCCTCTGCTCCTGTGTGTGTGCCTGCTGCCCTCCCCGCAGGCGTGCTGGCCACGCTGAGCCACCCCCGCCGCGTGCTGTGCATGGCATGGGCGCCGGGCAACCGCATCGTGACGGGCAGCGAGGACGGAAGCCTCAGGCTGTGGGACGCACAGGTGAGCAGGCGCCCTCTCCTTCCCTTTCTTTCCGTGGGCGGTTGGGTAGCAGTACCTCTTTTTGTGGGTTTGTTAACGCACAGGTGGGGCTTCTTTTTTTCCTTCCTCGGGTGGTTGGCTACCTCCTTTTGTGGTTTCGTTACTTGCCACTAGATACGGGCATGTGGTGGGAAAGGGGGCCGGGCTGGGGCTGGTCTGTGCGGCGTGGCGTGGCGGGCAAGCATGGGCCCTCAGCCATGCGTTTTGGGACTCCGCCTTTTCACCTGCCCCTGTGCATCGCCCTCCCGTCATCCCGACTTGCACGCTGTGCACATCGCCTTCCCCCATCTTGTTTCGTTTGCCTGCCTGCCTGCCTGCCTGCCTGCCTGCCTGCCTCTGCGCAATCTTGCGGGTGCCCGCATGCCTGCCTGCCTGCTGGCCCACGCTGCCCCAATGATAGAAACAACTATCACATTCAACACTTGAGCTGACTGTTCAGTGACGACAACCTTTCTGCAATTTTGAGGGGCCCTCTGCTGCACCCTGCACCCGCTTGCACCGCTTTGCCTTTTGAAGTGACACCAGGCTGCTGCATGCCACAGTGCTACACATTTGCTGCCACCTGCCCGCTGGGCCGCCTGCATCGTGCCGCCACACGCTGCCCCAGTGAAAGATACATACTATTCAACACTTGACCTGAATGTTCAGTGACGACAACCTTTCTGCTTTGTTGAGGGGAACACAGCCCGCCTGCGCCCGCTTGCACTGCTTTCATTCACCTGCCTTGTGTTGCGGCACCGCTCCTTCTGCAAGCCTCGCCACGCCAGCCTGCATATCCCCCTGCCTGCTGGCCCACGCTGCCCCAATGAAATAAACAGCTATCACATTCAACACTTGAGCTGATTGTTCAGTGACGACAACCTTTCTGCAATTTTGAGGGGCCCTCAGCTGCACCGTGCGCCCGCTTGCACCGCTCTGCCTCGTGAAGTGACACCAGGCTGCTGCATGCCACGCTGCCGCCTGCCCGCTGGGCCGCCTACATGCGTGCTGCCACACGCTGCCCCAATGAAAGTTAAAACTTTATTCAACACTTGACCTGAATGTTCAGTGACGACAACCTTTCTGCTTTGTTGAGGGGAACACAGCTCGCCTGCGCCCGCTTGCACTGCTTTTGAGGCAGGCAAACCTTCATGCGAAATGACACCGCTCCTTCTGCACGCCATACTGCTGCACATGTGCTTGCCCCCTGCCCGCTGCCGCACTTGCCTGTGTGCTGGCACACGTTCCCCCGATGCATGCTGGCACACAATCCCCAATGAAATAAACAACTATCACATTCAACACTTGAGCTGACTGTTCAGTGACGACAACCTTTCTGCAATTTTGAGGGGACCACCGCTTGCCTGCATCCCTGCACCATCCCATTCGGCTTTTTTTGCACACACACTCTCTCTTTGCTAGTTCCTCTCGAGCTCCTCCGCTTGGCTGCTCACCCAGCACAGCACAGCACAGCACAGCACAGCACAGCACAGCACACAGCATGCCCCTCGGTCACCCCTGCCCTGCCGCCAACATTCCCACCCCTGTCCCCCGCTTGCGCCCTCCCCCTCCCCTCTGCGCAGGCTGGCGTGGAGCTTTTGTGCATCAGCCGGGCACACGCCAGCCGTGTGCGAGCGCTCACTCTAGTGGTGGACGCCAGCAGCAGCGACGGCGACGGCGGCGGCGGCGGCGGCGGCAGCGCACAAGGCAGCGGCGAGGGGCAGCAGCAGGATGCTCGGCTCTTGGTTGCAACCTGCTCCACCGATGGCAGCGTGAAGCTGTGGGATCTGTCCAAAGCAGCAGCTGCTGGGGTGCCCACCGGTGCCAGCGGCGGCGCATGCCTGGCAGAGACGCAAACGCGCGCGCGGCTGACGTGTCTTGCGGCCGCAGATTCTGCTCCTGTGATGCAGCAGCGCATGGCGGCAGCAGCGGCGGCGCGGCAGAAGCAGGCGCGGGCGGCGGCGGCGGCAGCAGCGCAGCAGCAGGAGCAGGAGGCAGCGGCGGGAGGGAAGAAGCGCAAGGGCGGCGAAGCGGCAGCGGCGGTAGCGGGAGAAGGCAGCCAGCAGCAGCAGCAGCAGCACAAGAAGAAGCTGAAGCCAACCGGTGCAGTACCAGAGCAGCAGCAGCAGCAGCAGGCTGGCGGCAAAGGCAAAGGCAAAGGAAAGCCTGGCAAGGGTAAGTCGGGCCAACCTGGCAAGCTTGACAAGGCAGCAGCAGCAGCGGCGGCAGCGGCGCGGCGTGAGGCGCGGGTGATGGTACATGATGGGGTGGTCGAATTTCTGGACTCACCGGAGCAAGCAGCGCGGCAGCTGAAGAAGCAGGCAGCTGTGCAGCAGAAGCTGCGGCACTCTGCGCAGCACGGCAAGAAGTTCCGCTCGGTGCCGGGAGAGAAGCCGCAGGCGGGGCAGGGCGGGCGGCCGCGGACGGGTGGGGCGTCCAAGCAGCGGCGCTGAGGCGGGTGGCTGGCCGCTGCCTGCCCTCTTGGCCCTGCCTGTACATACATGATACTTCCCCTGCTGTACTCCTCATTAGCATGGCCCCCTCTGTAATGAAATCCGCCTGAAACACCTGAGACTGGGGCTGGAATGCGTGGCGCGCCGGCTGACTCAGAACTAGGTTGACAGCCCCGCCAGAGACGGAGGCAGCGAGTTGGGGGTGTTGTCAGACTCGAAGCACTTGATTGTTCGCTGTGCGTGGTTGAGCCCTGGGGGCACACAAGACATGCAGTCACACCGCTGATCCTGTGCAAGCAGCAACATTCAGCTGTGCACTGTGCTGGCGAGGCATTGAGGATGCTTGTCCGGTGGCACCTGATCGGTGCTGCCAGCGGCTCTGTGCTGAGAATGCTGTGCCACCTTCGTCCATTCAAGCCGGCACGTTGGGCGCCTGCCCGTCTCCCGAGAACCCCTTAACAGAACAGCGCCTCACAGCAGCCCGGCTCTTTGTGCTTGTGTGCTTGGGGCGGCCTGGAGCGGCCGCCTCAATCCCGACAAAGTGTCCTCTGCAGGCTGCGCCGACCTGGGCTATTGAGACAACCCGCATGCTGACAGAAACCACATTCGTCAACCCCCGTCAGTCACAGGTCACGCATTGCATTGGGCTTGCATGCATTGCAAGCAAGCAGTATGGCTGAGCAGGCAGCTAGGCAACCCGACACCGCCGTGGGCGGGTGGCGGCAGGCGCTCGCTGAGTTGGCGCTTCTTTTATCATGATTTCAACGGCTGCGTATCTGTGGCACCTCCGTCCGAGCAATCTTTCCTGGGAGACAGGGCGAGATCATAAGAGACAGGGCAAGATATTGGGTTACTCTCAAGCTCTTGTCGTGGAGCCAGCTCGTTTCCTTCCGAGCGGTTGCCTAGTGCAGTGGCACGATACAGTTCCCCGCGCAACAGGCCTGGGCGACAAGCAGCCCACTGGGCCCCGTGCAACAGGCCTGTGCTACACAGCGCACTGCGCTTGTGCTTAGAAGTGTGCCAAGAGCGGCATGGCAGCGAACGCAGGCTTGCCAGCTCGCGAGGCGCCTCCAGCACCAGAAGCTAGCTTGCCGGCGCAGGACGCAGCGGCAGACACTACTGTCCAGTGCCAGAAGCAGGCCGGAGGAGGAGGAGGAGATTCTGCGGGCCTGATGCAGCAGCTGCGCCGTCGCAAGGCGCAGCGGCAGACACTACTGTCCAGTTCCAGAAGCAGGCAGGAGGAGGAGGCAGAGGTTATGCTGGTCCCCAGGCCGTCACGGATGGCTAAGGTGAGATCATGGGAAGCACTGGTGAGATCATGGGAAGCATTCCTGTGCTTGCGGCAAGCCTTCTCATCACGCAATCATCGACACAAGTGCCACACACAGGGGTGGCCTGGCAAAGACACCACCACCCAGGCTTCAATTAAGCATCAGTTTCCCACGTTACATCCATAGTGACCCTCTCCAACTTCCCACATTGCTGCTGCAGGCGCAGCAGAACGCGCAGGCTGCCCAGGCAGCCCAGGCAGCCGTGCCAAGATTGAACCCCAGCGGCGAGCAAGATCGTCTCGTGTGTGCCATACCCGGTGCACCCATTGCCAGCAGAGAGACAACTGCAGGCGTGGTGGCAAAAATGATTGCGGAAATTTTTAAGGGGCATGGCTGTGCTGCCCATATGACGCTCGAGGCATCGGCGGGAGCCTCACATGATCAGGCTGCTGGCACGCCGGCAGAGGCAGAGGTGAGGTATAGCCACCTGTCGAACCGTGTGTGGCTTGTGTGCTGAACATGACGTGTAACCCACACTCAGTCAGTCAGTCAGTGTGTGGCTTACACAGCCTGCGTGGCGGCCTTTGCGTGCAAACACTCACACCGCCTGGCCTGCGAAGTGGGTGGCTGTTTGTGTAGAGCAGGTCAGGGTGTGGTGTGGCCACCCGTCCAGCCGTTCCGAGCACGGTCTGCCCTCCTAGAAGCCCCACGGATCTAGCAAGCGGCTTGGACTAAGCAGCCAAGGCGTCAAACGCCCCCACACACGCAACAAGCACAACATCGAGTTGAATTCAATGTGTTCACCTCGATGCCCTGGCGCCCCCCTGCCTGCTGCAATGCAGGCGGAGCAGGATGACGGCCTGGTACGTGCGGGCAAGCGGCAGCGCACTGGGAAGACAAAGCAGCAGCAGGAGCAGCAGGAGCAGCCGCAGCGGCAGCAGGAGCAGCTGCAGCAGCAGCAGGAGCAGCCGTCGCCGCAGCAGCAGCAACTACGCCAACAGCAGCCGCGCGAGAAGCAGCAGCAGCAGCCGCAGCGCCAGCAGCAGCCACAGAACTTTCCGTCCAAAGGCGAGCACCTGCTGAAACTTGCACAGCAGCAGCAGCAGCAGCTGCACGAGCAGCAGCAGAAGCAGCAGCTTGCTGAGCCGAAGCAGTCTGCAGTGCTGCCTGCCACTCGCGTCGCCGAGCGGCTGAACGATGCATGGCAGGGTGCAATGGCGGCGCTTCAGCAAGCCGATGAAGAGAGAGATGATCTGCGGGAGCAGCTGCGGCACGCTGAAGCCATGCAAGCAGCAGAGGAAACAGTGCGGGAGCGGCTGCATCAGCACCTGAGACAGCGTGACGCCTCGCTGGCAGCGGCGCAGAAGGAGCTGGAGCGGCAGCAGCAGCAGCTGCAGCAGCTGCACGCCAGGCTGGCAGCAAAGGAAGCTGAGCGGGCGTAGCAGGAGCAGGAGGTGCAGGAGGCTTCAGCCGCGCTTCAGAGGAAGCTGCAGCAGCTGCAGCAAGTGACCAACAGCCTGGCTGCTGCCCAAGAGGAGGCAGAACGCCTGCGGCAGGGCATACTTGTGCTAGATGGGCACTCGGCAGCTTGCAAGTGAGTGGGTCTTCTTGCTGCTGCATGCACATCTGGCTGTAGCTGTGGGCGGTGCAGGGTGACCGGCCTGCTGCCGCTTCATGCCCCCTGGGTGTGTGTCAGCCCTGCCGGCCTTGTTAGGAGGAGTGGGCATCAAGCTTGGGTTGGGGTCCTGTGCTCGTCTCTGCCTGCATGCCTGCCTGCCCTGCCGGGGCCCCTCTGAAACATGTGCACACTGCCCATGCCAATAGTCTCACCGGCACAGCTCTTCCCTGCACCCTGCAGTGGCCTGTCGGCTGCTCAGCTGGATGTGCTGGTTGCAGAGAGCGAAGCACGGACGGCACGCGTGCGGCGGCTGCAGCTGGAGCGGCATGTGCGTGAGGCCAGGGCGGAGGGGCAGGAGCGGGGGCGGGACGAGGCCACTGAGTGCGGCGTGTGCCTCGCAACACAAAAGAACACGCGGCTCAGCTGCGGGCACATGCTGTGCCAGCAGTGCAGCCTGGGGGTGGGTGCCTGCCCGGAATGCCGGCAGCCGGTGACAGCCCGCGACCGCACATATCTGTAGCCAATCGTTCCGAAAGCATGTCTTCCACTGCTATACCTTCAGACTCTGGATGTTGAAACCAAGTTATGTGGACGCATAAGACAGTTGGACTGAGAGGTGCAGTGGTGCCGGGAAAGGTTCTTTCCCACACTGGTGTTAAACAAACGTGCGTGACCTGTGACGTGTGCCTGCCCAGGCTAGACGAGCACGCGGGGCACGCCGGCCGGGCAAGACAGCCGCGCGAGGGCCAGCAGCATCATGCCATCATGATGATCATCAATGATCAACGGGTGTGTTTCACACGCTGTTGGTCATAGAGCACCGCTGCAAGCTGACATGTGCATGTTGATCAAGCTTGGGAGCAATGCCCATGCCGTCCGCGGAACTGGGAACAAGTTGTTCTGCTAATGGCAGCGGCCGGCAGGCGCTGGGAGCGGCGGCTGGACTGTCGGTGCCGCCACCAGGCTGCGGGTCCTTGCGGCATACTTCCGAGGGCTCCCTACAACCTTCCCGACGAGGGCCAGAGTACCGCAACTGGCTCGCGTGCCGTGCACGGCCCGAGGGCGCTGTTTCAAAGCGCTGCCCTGTTGCTGCTGGCCATGCAGCCTGCACAGCACCGCGAGAGTGCACATATGCCGTATACATCAACCCGCAGGCACAGTGGGGCGCATACCATGAACCCTATCAGGCGCAGCAAGCGCGTCTCTGAATCGCTCAGCGCTCAAACGCAGCACATCACACGCACTAGAGTGGGCTGTTACACAAAGCGCGAGAAGAGCGGCAGTCCGTAGTGGCATGTCCCTGTGACGTCCTTGTGACGCCGGGCGGAGCAGCGGCGAGGAGGTGCAAATGTAGGGCAAAGGGGCTAGTGATCGAGCTCAGTGATCGCATTAACGCCCTCCCTTGTTACCTGGTGGCTGGAGACGAGACTGTATGTTGGCATTGAAAGATGGTATTCAGTTTGGCGTGATCGGGAAGCTAGGCGCGTCGCCGGCGGTTTGGGGCCCAAAGAAAGAACAGCGCGTGCCGCTGTAGGCATGCCGGGTGGGCCTACCATCCTCCGGCCCTCCAGACTCTCTGGCCAGAGGATGGACATGTTCCCATGTCTTGGGCTGAACACAGAGGGTGTGTTCTCTGCCTCATGAAAGACTCCCCGCCAAGCGGGACCGCCGTCGCGGGTGCGTTGCATTTCGCTTGGTGCATTGGTGTGCACCAAACGGTGCCGCAAGCTGCGCCCAAGGGCTGCCCATATGATCCACCACGCATGCCCAGTCTCTATAGTTGCCCCGGGAGCATGCAAGCTGCAGAAGGAAGGGTGGCAAAGCGTTACGCCACAGCAGGGGCGTCAGCCTCGCCGGGAACCGGAAGGCTACCCTGCAGGCTTTCAGCCGTCCCATGTCTCTCACGGCCCCCTGGTGCGCGTGAGGTACCCCCCTGTGAAGCACAGCGAAGGCACCTCCGCATGAGCAGCAAGAAGGAGCAGTTGTTCGCTGAAGCGGAGTTCGTGGACAGGTCTCGCTTCAACGTGCCGAGGCACTTCTGCGAGGGCCTTGCGACGATAGGTGCGCGTTCGGACGATGCCCCGCGCGCGCAGTCAATCTGCCCCCCAGCTCAATTGGGCCGCCCGGCGCCGGCGGCGCCGCTGCCCCCGCGCGCTCAGCCGCCCCGCTGCCTGCCCGCAGAGGTGCGCTACCCGGCAAAGAACTTGAAACTCACCGCCACCATCCCGGCCCATGCACGCATCAAGGGCCCAGCGCTCAGTGCGCGCATCCGCATCAACCTTGGGGCCCTGTATCAACACTTCCCCAGCGGCACACCGTTCACCATGCACTGCCTTGGCGGCGGAGCCACTCGCTATCTAGAGGTCTACCCCAGCACCAGCAGCAGCAGCAAGGGCACCGCTAAGGCAGCGGCGCCGGCAGTGCAGCCGCCGGCAACAGCGGCGCCTGCAAAGACAGCAGTGGCGCCCGCGGCACCCGCCACCGCTGGCGAGGCCGGCGGCTCATCCAAGCGTCAGGTAAGCGGGTTGGCAGTGCACGCATGTTATGGAAGGTGCAGCAGGCAGGCAAGCGTGGCAGGGGCCGTGCTGTGTGTTTGTGTCCTGGCACTTGCACGTGCACTGGCTCCTCTTCTGCCGACCCCTTGCCCCTGACCTGTCCTACCCTGGACACTGGCTGGGCAGCAGAGGCAGTCCGGTCACCACACACATGAACTAAACAGCACCATACTATGATATGTCCAGGCAGGGTTTCAGCTACAACAGCGCCTGGCGGTGGCCTGCAGGGGGAGGAAGCAGGGGGCAGCTCAGCACATCCCCCCTCCACATTCATTTTCATGGCTGCACAACCCGGTACGCTTTGCTTGTTTGACCCCCGGCACCCCCTGCTGGCTGCTGGCGTGCAGGTGGACCAAGAGGGAGGGCCGAGCAAGTGGCAGCGCAAAGCGAAGTCCAAACAACAGCCTCTGGGGCAGCAGCAGCAGACGCAGCAGGCGCAGCAGACACAGCAGACGCAGCAGGCAGCATTGCCTGTCAGTTCCGGTGCAGAGAAGCTGGGCAAAGCGGTGCAATTGGTCATTGGGGAGCTGCAGCAAGCACACGCAGCGCGGCAGGAGCACAGGCAGGAGGCAGAGGGGCTGCGGGAGCAGCTGCGCCAATGTGAAGCCAAGATAGCAGCAGAGCAAGCTCAGCGGGAGGCGCTGCAGCAGCGGCTGCAGCAGCGTGAAGCCTCGCTGGCAGCAGAGGAAGGAGAAGAAGAAGCTGCACACCTCGCTGTCTGCAGCGCTGAAGGAGCGGGTTTAGGTGCAGCAGCAGCTGTGGCAGCGGGACGCCTCGCTGACAGCAGCGCAGAAGGAGGGGGAGCGGCAGCAACAGCTGCTGCAGCAACAAGTGCGGCTGCGTGACTCCTCGCTGGCAGCAGCGCAGAGGGAGCTGCAGCAGCTGCAGCAGTAGCTGCAACAGCGTGACGCCTCGCTGGCAGCAGCGCAGAATGAGCTGCATCAGGTGCAGCAGACGCAGCTGCTGCATCTGCTGCAGCTGCAGCAGCGCGACATCTCGCTGACAGCTGTGCAGAACGAGCTGCAGCAGCGTGACATCTCGCTGGCAGCTGTGCAGAATGAGATGCAGCAGCGGCAGCAGCAGCACGATGCCAGGCTGGCCGAACTAGAAGCGGAGCGGGAGGAGATGCAGCAAGCATCAGCAGCGCTTCAACAGCATCTGCAGGAGATGGAGCGGGTGACCCACAGCCTGGCTGCTGCCCAGGAGGAGGTTGCCACCCTGCAGCAGCGCATCCTTGTGATGGACGGCGATGCGGAGGCATGCGGGTGGGTGGGTGGTTTTGCTGCTGCACGCATGCTGTGCTGTGCCTGTGAGCGATGCCGTGTGCCGCGGCGGTGTGCCGGCCCTGCCAGCCTGGTTTGTGAGCCTTGTTTGGGACATGTGGCCGGCACCAGTCCGAACATTCGGTGTGAAGGGGGGGATGGTGCTTGCGGGAAGGGGCAGAAGGAGACAAGGCCATGCAGGCTGTCAGGAGCATTGGTCTTTACAAATGACTCGAAAGGACCTCGTCCATCATTGTTTCTTGTTCGTCTCTCCGAGAGTCTCAATTGTGTGGCCATGGGGCCCTGGCTGTGTGCCTACGTGCCCGCCTTCTTGCCTGCCTGCCTGCCATTGCACATGTGCACACTGCCCATGTGATGGTCTTGACATCTCCCCATTTCCCTGTGTCCTGCAGGGGCCTGTCTGCTGCTGAGCTGGATGCGCTTGTTGAGGAGAGCGGGGCACGGACGGCACGCGTGCGGCAGTTGCAGCTCGAGCGGCATGTGCGGGATGCGGCGGCAGAGGCACAGGAGCGTGGGCGGGACGAGGCTACTGAGTGCGTGGTGTGCCTCTCAGCACCCAAGGACACGTGGCTCGGCTGCGGCCACATGCTGTGCCAGCCGTGCAGCCTGAGGGTGGCAATTTGCCCGCTGTGCCAGCAAGCAGTGACAGCCCGCGACCGAGCCTATTTGTAGGGTGCCGCCTGCTGACAATGCTCTGATGTTAGGTGGGTGAGGAGGATGGTGTGCATCTTCTGCCACAGCTGGCGCACCAACCCGGTAAGCTCAGGCCCGCACATCACAACTGTCACGGCGGGGCGGGGTTGTCCTCGCCGCCATCGCGTTGCTGCCTTGCCCAGCCTCCCCGCCCTTCTCTTCTGTCGGCGTAACTGCTGCAGCATGCCGCGGCCCTCTCATCGCCATGCTGTGTGTAAGGCTGCACATGTGGCGTCAACGTTGCTTTGCCAATCGGTTGCAGGAGGCAGTTGGGCGGGTGGGTTTGGCAGGGAGGCAGGAGGTCACATAGGATGTAATCCTATGTGCACCCTGGGGTAGGCAGGTGCCAGTGCGTCAGAAGCACAGCAGGTGGAGGTCACTTTTTAGCCAAGAAGCAGAGGTGTGGAAGTGGTGGGCACCTGTTGGGGGTCTGCGGCTGTGTGCTGTGCCACCGCTAGCCCGCATAGCAACTTCAGTCTGCCAGCCGCCGCTGCAGGCGGCACAGACGGCAGCGGCAACTGCAGCAGCTGAGCCAGGGCGCCGCAGCATCTCACTTCAACCTCTGCATTCCTGACCACATCAAATACGACACATGCCTTCCAGGGCAACATCGCGACAGAGCCTCCCTTTTCGTGTTCGCTGTGGGCGCTGTGGCCGGGGCTTGCCCGGACTAGATAATGGGCAGGGAGGTGGCGGGACACCCTTCGCTCCCGCTCGACCTGGCCTCGGAGCATTGTGAATCGGCACGATGGCTGAAGCTACGAGGGCGAACCAGCACCACAAACACTACCGCTCGCTGCTGCACCCCGACCCTGCCGCTCCGCCAGGCCCGCCCATCCGCGCTTATGCTCTGCCTAGCGGTGCAGCGATCGCATCATCTAGACGCACCCAGGCGCTGCAGGCGCACTGCGCGGCGCAGCTGGTGCTGCAGGCGGCAGGCAGCAGCGGCAGCGGCGGCGGCAGCTTTCATGCCCACTTGATGATGCTCAAAGCGGCCCAGGCACCTGCCAACATAATGCCGCTGCCCCTAAAGCAAGAACCTGGAGGACTTGGTCTTTCAACAGGACTCTGGATACTCGTGCAAGCCCGCCAGCTCCTCCCTGGGTAGGTTGTGCCTGCCGAGGTGCTGCCTGTAGGCTGCCTACCGTATCACAACCCTGCTTTGCTTTGCTTGCTTTTTCGGGCTTACAGTCTGCACGCTCCATGCTGATCTCTGGCTGACCCATATGCACGGTAGCTGTGCGCCCCTTGACTGTGCGCAGGTGACCCAGCATATGATGACATAACGCAGCCCAAAACAGCTCGCGGCAGCGCGGCAGCTGGCAAATTCCGGTTCCCCTTCACCTCTGCTCAGGTGCGGCTGCCGGCCTCTGCAGCTGCCTGCTCAACCGCCACACAGCATGGAGCACGAACAACCTGTGTTGCATCTGTATTGCAACTGCCACCGCGCAACTTAAGAGCTACACTGTGCCTGCATGCAGGCCGGCGCATGCGAGGCAGTGGTGTCATACGACTGGGCAGAGGCCTGCCCTGTGCAAGACCGGGAGTGCGGCGTCGCCATTACCAGCCTCATGCAGCAGCCCGGCGCCGCCACGGCTACAATTACTACTGGTTAGTGGGTGTTGAGTTCAAGGCCAGCAGGAACGACAGAAAGCGCCGTCCCGTGCCGGCGTGGCAGCCACCCGACCCACTGACAGCATAGCCATGCCCGCTTGCTTAAACCTAGCCGTCTGCCACCACCCGTGCCTGCTGCCTCGCTGCCTGCAGCGGCGCCGCTGCAGCTGCGGGGTGCCCGGCGGCTGCTGGAGATCAGCGGCACTGGGACGCTGCTGGATGGCAGGCGGCAGACCTCCAAGGCCGAGGAGGAAGCCTGTTCGTACAGTGTGCCAGCTGTCAAGGGCAGCCTGACCCGTACGTACCCTGCAGGCACCGCTGCCAAGGTGTCCCGCTGCTTCCTCTTGGATCGCAGCAAGGCTGTGTACGATGTGCAGCTGTCGGCGATTCAAGTCAAGCAGCAGGGGCAGCCCGAGAGCCAGCTGGCAACAGCTGGCGCTGCTGACGTGGCAGCCATGGTGCAGGTGCTGCACACCATGCTGCCAGCACAGCCAGCGCAGCCAGAGCAGCCACTGCAGGCACTGCTGCCAGCACTGCAAGAGCTGCCGCCTGGCGCCGTGGCAGCCGCTGCAGCGGCGGCACCCGGGCCGTGGGAGGATCAGGTGCGAGGGGGAGGGGTGTGGCATGACCCCCAGTGCAGTCCAACACTGCGTGTCTCCGCCCTGCTGAACGAAGAACAACCCATCGTAGCAGGGCCTCCAGAGGCAGGGGGGCGACCGTTGCGCCCTTCCTTGGCATGCTGCCCGCCCCCTCACTCAAGGAAATTTCGCGGCAATTTCACTCCGCGGGCCCTCCTTTCTGTGCTGCCTGCCCGCCCAAGCAGTGTTTGGCAGAGGCCTTGCAGCGGCTGCGAATTCTGGAGGAGCAGCAGGAGGTTGTGGTTGATGCCATTCAGGGCAGCGAGCAGCAGCATGAAGTCACGGACACACGCATGGGAGGCTACGAGGCACGGCTCGCCGCGGTGGAGATGAATTTGCAGGCAGCCACGGAGGCGGCTGTGGCGGGCGGCGCCAGCGGCAGCAAGCGCAGCCGCCAGGAGCAGCAGGCTCCGACTGGCCTGATGGACTGGGACGGGGCAGAGATGCCAGGGATGCTAGCAAGCCTGGCAGCAGCAGGCACCTGGGAGGGCCCACTGGCGCTCCTGCAGGACGAGGCGGAGCAGGAGCGGCAGCGTGAGGCACAGCGCACACAGCGGCAAGGGGAGCTGCGGGATGCGGTGCGCCAGCTAGCACAGCAGTCCCATACCGCAACCATCCTCGAAAAGAAGCGTGCGGCGGCGGCGGTGGTCCGTGCTGCGCTGGCGGTGGGGCTGCTGGCGCGGCCGGCACAGGGGTCGCAGGCACTGGACAGCAATCCGGAATTGCTAGAGGCCCTGCTGCACGGCTATGTGCTGCAGAGCGAGCCGGGGCTTGGCCTGGATAAGGTACAGCTGGCATATGTGCTGGCGGAGTGGCTGGGCCTGCCAAGCATCACAGGGGCTGTCGGCCTCACAAGCCGGGTGAGGGTGGTGACGGGAAGAGTGGGAGGGGCGGCAGCTTGGCCGCAGCTGCCAATGCCTGTGTTGAGGGACCCTTGCCCTGGCCCCGGGGGTGCCACTCGTTAGAGGCAGGCGCAGGCGCTGGCAGCAGCGCTGGCAGCAGCGCTGGCCTGGATCACCCCGCATGCGGCATCAGCGCGCCCAAGGGTGGCAGCTGCCTGCCTGCCCGGCTGGCCGGCCGCCGGCCCGCACCGAGCATGCCTGCCTCCCTGCTCTTTGGCCCTGACCCTCCCTCTGCCTTGCCTGCCGGCCTGCCCAACCCTCCAGCCTGCCAACCGGCCAGCCGACATTCCTTTGCATTCCTCCCGACCACCCCCCTGCCTGCCTGCCTCCCCGCAGGTCAACAGGGAGCTGTACCGCCTGAAGGAGGTGGGCAAGGCAAAGGCAAGGCAAAGGCAAAGGCCCAGGCAAAGGCAAAGCCAAAGGCCCAAAGGCCTGGGCAAAGGCAAAGCCAAAGGCCCAAAGGCCCAGGCACCCAGCAGGCAAAGCGCGGGACGTGTGGCTCAAGGTGTGAGCCGAGGAGCAAGGAGCGAGCTGAGCAGGCAGTAGACGGGAGCTGCGGTGCCAGGCTGCTCCATGGAGGGATGCCACCAGCAGCTCTACCTGTTGATTTGTGCCCAGCCTCTTTCTTCTGCGTGCATGCGCTGCCTGACCTGGTGCCTGCATCATAAGCTTGCAATCGCCTGCCTGTCTCGCGGCAGAATGGCGGCACCCCATGCCAGAGTCTCATTTGTATGCACGCAGCCAAAGAGATATAAGAAGCACGGATACAAAATAAGAAGGGCTCTCTAGTTGCAAGGTGCAAGAGGGTCGTGTACACAGCATGATACATACTATGTCTCACAGATGTCATGCATGTGTTGCATGCTGCGCCGCAGCGGGCGGAGCCGCCACCTTGTTCTTCGACTCGTCATTGCTCCGCGGCTCTGCGATGCTGTACCGTACCATCCCACACCTTGCCACAAGTCACTTGCTTGTTAACACCGTAACTATCGGGATACGAAATCCTTGGGAGGGGCGTGGGAAGATATGTTGTTGCACTGATGCTGCCCCTACCGCCTGCCGCAGGGCGGCGCTGGCCAGCCCAGCACGCCGAGCACGCCGACTCCTCGCATCTCTGGTCTCTTCGCATCCTGTCCCCGTAATTGACGCGTCCATTGTTCTTGGTAGTTGCGGGGCGCTGGGCGCAAACTTCCGAGGAGCGGGTGAGGGGCAAGGTCCGAGGCGCCGGCCGGCGACGCCCATCGGAGCGAGACAGACCCTGCAGGATCATGTAAACCAATGCTGCGCATGCCTGACCTGCCTGCGGGACCATTAGCGAGCCGTTGACTGCCGCCATGTTGACTGCCGCCATGCCGCCCGCTCGCCTCCACTTCCCCTGCAGCACCAAGGGCAGAAGCCATGCAGGGATCGTCCCCCCACGACAAGCTGCGAAAAATGGCCGACGCCCTAGATTGGGATGCAGAACAATTGTGGCAGCAGTCACAAGCCCATACCCGGCGGGCTGCCGCCCTGCGGTGGCAGGCGGCAGCAAACGAGATTTTCGAGGCGCTGCCGCCGGCCGGCCGCAGTGCCCTGCCCTTCCGCCTGCTGGAGCATAACATGCTGATGCCTGTGCTTGCCATACTGGATTCAGTGTCCGACAGGTGAGGTGCTTCTTTCTGGCCTCCCAAGTTGCACGTCTTGAAAGCCCTTTGAAGTGGCAGCGCAACAAGTGGGGTCGCCAGAGCGCCGCTGCTGCCGAGGCCATTGCAGCACAGACGTCGCATGTGCATGTAAATTGTTAAACACGTGCGTTAAACTGCTGATCTAGCACCTTGCTAACGCCAAGTGAAGCCAAATTACAACCTGTGCAACCATCTGCATGTGCGTGCAGGCTGGCCCTGGCGTCCACCTGCCGGCTGCTGCACGCCTACCGGCGCCATGTAGCGGGCAAGTGGCTGGGCTGTGGCGGGAGCCTGTCCCTCACCCGCACCGTGCACTCTGCCGAGGGCGCCTCCGCCCTTGCCGACGCCTTTCGAGGGGACAACTACACTAGGCTGTCGCTCTTCACGCAGGCAACTGTGCACCTGCGCGGACTGCCGTGGGAGGAGGGGGAGGGGCACCAACGTGACGACCTGTTCCACTGCCTGGCCATGATGGACTACCTGTCTTCCCTCACGATTGAGGTCAATGAAGGAAGGGGGTTGCAAGGCATGAACGTGCTGCCGAGTAACGACGGCAAACATCTGACACACCTGGCGCTGCGTTTTGCTGGCGAGCCAGCTCGCTTTGCCAGCGTATTCGGCTGCCTGCCGCAGTTGCAGTGGGTGCAGCTGTCGGGGGTTGTGCTTGAGCCGTCAATCACGGGAAGCACCACAAGCTTCATGGAGCAAGTGTGCGCTGGAGGGCACCTGGAATGCCTGGAAATTGAGCACTCCGACCTGAGTGCGCTCCCGCCCGACTTCCTGCGGCAAGGTGGGTCTGTTGTTGACATCATGACTTCTGTTGAATACCACATATCCCTGTTCGCGGTTGTGTGGCATGCACACCGCGAGGGTTGCTGCAGGCCAACCAGCCGGCGTGACAATGTGTGTGCATGGTGTTCCCTACCTACCTGCCTGCCAACCTGCCCATCACCTCAGCCCCTGCCCTGCCCTGCCCTGCCCGCCTGCCTTCCAACCTCCCCATCACCTCACCCCCTGCCCTGCCCTGCCCGCCCCTCCCCCCTTTCCCCGTGTGGTGCAGCCACTCAGCTGGAGAACCTGCGCTTGAGGAACACCATCCTGCCTTCGGGGTTCCGGAGCGGCCACTTGGCTGAGCTGACTTCGCTGACAACTCTGCGCCTGCAAGAGCCTCCCCCGGCCAGTGAGCCCCTGGCTTCGCTGGCACCGCTCACTGCTCTGCAACGCCTGAAGCTGGGCGGGGCGGACTGCACCCCCATGCCGGACCTGCCACCGTCGGTGAATGCTCTGTGGTTGGGTTGCAGCGGTTCCACGGTTCCTCTGCGGCAGCTGCGGGGGCTGACCACCCTTCAGGAGCTCACCGTCACCGGCGCCTCTGCCCGGGACCAGCGCAAACTGGAGCGCCTGGCCTTCCTCTCCTGGCTGACCCTGAAGTAGGGGGAGGCCAAGTGTGATAGTCCTGTGCCCTGTGCGTTACACCCCTTATACCTACATTCGAGCTGTGCTGGAAGTCATTGGTGGTGGCGCCGCAGCGTCGTCCCTCTGCCATCAATGCGCAGCCCCACTGTTTTGCATGCCGCTACCCAGCAATTCCTGCATTCCCACCCTGCGCATCATGCTTGTTTAGGATAAATAAAGATCCCATTGAGTTTATAACACGCAGCATACGGGGCCAGTTGATCACAAGCAGGCAGATGGGCCGCAAATTCCGTTGCCACCGCCCGGCCGCTGCCGCCCCCTCGCCAGCCCAGCACGCAGTTTGCTTGCGAGGGCAGCCCTCCCTTCCCTCTTTGGCGCTACCGGTCTGCTCACCAGCTGCGAATCACAGCAAACGGCCGGCGTGTTCCTGGGTCCTCTGGATACGATAAAAGCGCTGCGCCGGCGCGGCGGGTTCTTTTGGTCAGAAGCACCGCCAGCGCCGCTGAAGCGGAACACGGATATCAGGCGGCGGTGAGCTGCGCCGCGCCGCGCCGTGCCCTGCCTGGCTTGCCCACCTGCTCGTGGTCGCGAGCGCCGCCAGCGGCGGCACGCCCGTGCCTTGCCCAGCCGCAGGCTCTCCGGCATGTCCCTCCCATGCAGTGCCTGAGGTCCCATGGCGGCAACCGATATAGCCCATCTCGACCGTTTAGCTGAAGAGCTCAATCGGGAGGCGGATGCTCTGTATGAGCGGGCCGACGGCGAGCGGAGGCCTTGCCGTTGCAGGGTTTAATGGCCTCGAGCGACAGCCGCCTGCCGCCCGGAGCTCCCTGCTCTTCCAACTGCTGCAAGCGGACCTGCTGCTGTGCRTGGTGGAGTATTTGTATGCGGTCTCCGACAGGTGCGGGGTGGCACTTTCTGAGCGGGCGCGTTGGGTGCCTGCCTGGCTGCTCATGCCCGTGCTAGCACTGTGTGGTTGGCTGGTGCGATGCACGGGTCTGAAAAAGTGCACGCGCCCCCGGTGCCCGCTCGCCTCCCAGGGACGCCGCCGCTTCTGTGCGCCTTGCGACGTGCTCCCATGCCTTGCAACACGCTCCCTTGCCTTGCAACACGCACGCGTCCCCCGCCGCCCTGCAGGCTGGCCCTGGCATCCGTCCACCCCTTGCTGCGCGCATACCGCATGCGCAGCGGGGAGGCGTGGCTGTGCTGCGGGCCGCACTTGACCCTCACACGCCACTTGGACTCTGTGGCAGCTGCCGAGCAGCTGGCGAGTGGGCTGGGCCAGTGTGTGGAGTGTACCGAGGTGCACCTGCGGTACAGCGGAGTGTACTGGGGCGAGGTTCAGCTCATATTGTTGGCACCTCTCAACTCCCAGCTCGGCGACATGCCCCACCTCGTCATTCTGACAATCGAGGCCAACTCGGCGCCTCTGCTGCTCGCCCACGAACTACTACCGTATCGGCAGCTGGATCAGCTTGTCACCCTGCGGCTGAGCTTCTTGGGCAACCCTGTGCTATTCTACAACGCCTTCATCAGCCTGCCTCAGCTGCAGCGGGCGGAGCTGCAGGGCATTCACTTTAAGCCGCCGAGGCCGATGCAGCTCACCCGCACAAGCAGCATGCTGGACGAGGTGTGCGCCGGCGGGCAGCTCACAAGCCTCACAATTCACGACTCAAACCTGACGGAAGCACCCGCCCACTTCCTGCGGCAAGGTGGGTGCTGCTGTGTGCAGCAGTGCTGGTGCATGCGGACTGGGGCTCACAGTGTGCGTCCCCGCAACGCAATGCGCAGCAGCACAGGCGTGGCAGTTGCTGTGGCGGGTTTAGCGCTGGGCTGGCTGTGTGCTGAATGAGGGCAGCTGTGGGTAGGTGGCCGGGGGCGGTGCAAATCATGGCGCACAATGGCCAAACCCCGCACAGAGCCCGCTGCCTGCCTGCCCGCTCACCTCACCCCTGCCGCCCCCCTCGTGCTGCAGCCACCCAGCTGCGCCACCTCAACCTGCGCTACTCCACTCTGCCCCGGGCTTCTGGGCCAGCTGCCTCACCGAGCTGACGTCGCTGTACAAGCTGCGCCTGCCAGAGCCACAAGAAAACGACCAGCCACTGCCCTCGCTGGTACCGCTGACCGCCCTGCAGGGCCTGGACCTCTCTGTACGACTGCGCCTGCCTGCCGCAGCTGCCCCGCACGCTGACCTGGCTGCGCCTGCGGTGCGACGGCTGCCCCGCGCCGCTGCAGCAGCTGCGGCGGCTGACCTGCCTGCGGGAGCTGGAAGTGTGGGATGCACCCCTCAGCGCCCGGCCGGAGCTTCAGGCCCTCACCTTCCTCACCGCACTGACCCTGGGTTAGCACCCCCTCTACGTATGCCCTCTAACTATGCCTATGCATAAACTCATTGCGTCCCTGCTTCAATGCTGCACCGCGGCATGGCAAGCCAAGTGACTGCACTGCTCTCTTGCTCCCTTGACTGTTTCCAGCCCATGCTGCCTGACATGCCCACCGCCCCAGCATCATCCCTCTCAGCTCGTGTCATATACAGCATTCTGCTGCACAGTTACACACCCAAAGGAGAGGCTCAGAAGGGGAGGGTGTGGGGGGCACGCAAGACAGGGCGGTGCGGGCAAAAGGGCGGGGAGCCGCACAAGCAGCAGCAGCAGCAGCAGCAACAGCAGCAGCCTTAGAGCAGCACCTGCTGCACAGACTGGTCCCAGCCGCCACGGAACAGCCGCGCCTGCCGCGGCTGCTGCGCCTGCCCTGCCGCGCTGCCGCCGCTGCTCCAGGCCAGGCAGCGCACATAGCATGCCGCCTCGCCCTCCTGCCGCGCTGGCGCCAGCTGGCGAGAAGCCTCCAGCCTGGCGCAGTCCAGCAGCAGAATACTGCCGTCGTCACCGCCCGAAGCCACCAGGCTGCCAGCACTGCTAGCCCCGCTGCTAGCACCGCTGCCGCTGCTGCTGCCGGCTGCTGCCAGCGCATGCACTGCGTCGCCGTGCAGCTGGCGCTGCTGCAGCGCCTGGCTGCAGTTGCGTGCATCAAAGACGGTCAGCCGCCCCAGCTGGTCGCCCACAACAAGCAGCTGCTGCGGTCCGCTGCCCGCTGTGCCCGCTGCCGCCACAGACAGAGCGGCGGCGCCCACTGCGGCGGCGGCTGCCGGCGTGCCGCCTAGCTGGCGTGCGTCCCACAGGCACAGCCGGCCATCGGCAGAGGCAGAGGCCAGCACTTGAGGCTCCGCTGTCCACGCCACAGCATTGACGCTGGGCCCGCCCGCGCTGCCCAGATGTGCGGTGCTGGTCAGAAGCTGGGAGCAGTCCCACAGCCGCACAGTGCCGTCGGCTGAGGCAGAGGCCAGGCGGTTGCCGCCGGGGCTGCCGTCTGCCGCTGCCAGGGACAGCACCGAGGCATCATGCATCACCTTGGCTTGTGCATGCTCCAACTGGGGGGGCGCTCCGCTGCTGCTGCTGCTGCTGCCGCCGCCGGTTGAGAGGTACCAGAGGTCGACTGAGCCGTCGTCTGCGCCGCTGGCCACCACCCGCCGCCCTGCACAGGGGGGGAGCGACACGGTGGCGGTGAGGGAGGCGGCAGCAGCAGGTGTGGGGTGTCCGGGCGGTGGATGGCGGCAGTGGTGGCGGCAGCCAGTGGCGGCGGCATGCTGCATGGCGGACATGCTGCCTGCGATCGCGCGCTGAGGGGCTCTTAACCGCAAGCACCTGTGAACTCGTCCGCTAGTGGGAGGCAGGCCACCGAGGGCAGCCCTGCCCTCACAGGGAGCAGCGCCCGCGTCTGCAAGCCGCCATCGCCGATCACAGCAATATGACCGTCCCAATAGCGCCCTGTGAAAGAGCTCAGACCAGCAACCAGCAAGTCGGCGCCATGCACTGAAGCCAGAGAGTCGACGTTGCAGCCCAGCGGCAATGGTGCGGCAGTCATGATTGCAGCAATGCCGATCTGGGTCATGCACGGTGCCGGCTCGGGCGGCAAGGGGGCATCGCCGTCCGCCAGGTCAGCCCTCAGGCAGGTGGGACTTTGTAGTTTTCATGTGGGCTCTACGGTGCTTTCTGGGACTTTCGGGCGGCCACCCACTTCCGGAAACACCTCTAAGAAGGTTTCTTTGGTGGCAGATTTGGCAAGTAGGCGTAGCACAGTGCTGAGCGGGCGCCACAGCTCTCGGCGGTCGCCCGCGGATGCCCGCCCCGTGTAAGGCAACTGCCTTGTTCAAGCTCGCAGCGGCCACGCCATGATGCGGCTGTAGCAGCTGAGAAGGCTCAGCCACGCAAGTGTCAGCAAGGTCTGGCGTTTGCGGTCCACGCCGCTGCCTCGCATCCCGGCGAACCGGCGCAGCAAGGCGCCTGCCAGGCGTCACTAGAGTGACCACCGGGACAGTGCTCTGAGCATCCCGCACTTATTTGAATGTCAGCCAGAAAGTGACATGGTTGACAGAGGCGCAAGGTAGCGAGGCCGCCGCTCCACCAGGGCTGAAATCGGTTGCAAGCTGTACCAGCCGTGCACCGTTGATGCCCGCAGGTACGGACAGCCACAGAGCAGGGCATGTGCCGGCTGCTGCTATCTCTCCATCGCCGCTCTGTTGCCTCTGCGATTGCCCCGAGCATGCTGTCTTAGAGATGTTGCAATGGCAGCAGTGGGATGAGGGGTTCACCACTTACTAGGTTGCTGCCAGCGGCATGTCGCACAGCGTGCTCGCCATGAGTTTGGATCAGGCCTCTGATGGTGCCACCGTCGCTTTCAGCCGACCAATTAGACATTCCCAACGATCATTCCCACCGGTTTCAATCGCGGCTGTGCCGTTTGACAGCCGAGGCTGAGCCCCGTCGGTCTCACAGGACAGGCAGCAATGATGCGGAGTGCGTGGGCTGTCTTGGCTCTGGGGTGCCTATTCGGCTACGGTGAGACCCGCATTAGGCCTTGTAATTGTCGCAGGCAGCACGTTGGGCCGTGCTGGTACAAGGCTGCTCAAGGTGCCGGGTTCCTGGACTGTTCCTGGCTGATCGCAATGCAGCCACAGCCTGGAAAGCTGCGCTTATGCACTGGTGTACTAGATCGAATCGCCAACGGCACAATCGGGAGCCAGCCGGCGGGGGACGCCCCCAAACCGGAGTGCCCACCGTGCAACGACCGCTCTTTGTTCCAATCCGTGCACATATTCCTATCCCGTGATATGCATGCAGCCCACACGACCGCTGCGGAATTCCCGCCGCCGCCATCTTCCACCGACGCTGCGCCGCCCCCGCCCTCCCCCTGCCCAATGCACGGCTGCGGTGAGTGCTGGCTTCGGTAGCCGCACAAGAGATGCGTGTTCTGTGTCCTGTGATGCAAAGCGTAGAAAGCAGCCTGTCGGGGGCCAATGCGGCTGCACCAACCAGGCTGCCCGCCTCCCTTGTCCTCTGCTGCTGCAGGTGGCGGCGGCAGCGGCACCATCCAGCCCAGCATCAACATGACCCACGCCTGCTGTGAGTGCTGCCAGCTGCACGCAGCTGCCTGCCGAACAGCATGCCCCTGCTCAGGCGCGTGGTGTCCCCGTTGATCTAGAGGTTTGTATGCATGGGCACACCTTGCGTGAGCAGCAAGTCGGCCTGCCATGCAAAACTGAAGCGGCTGTGTGCCCCTGTGTGCCTCCCCCTGCCTGCAGATGCCAACCCCTCTCTGCCCGAATGCCCGGACTTCCGTCGCGCCCACTCGGGTGCGCCTGCTGCTGCGGGGAACGATGTGCCCTTTGACACTACCCACACTCCCTGCGGCCTGCCCACCTGCCTGCCTGCCTGCCTACCCGCCCGCCTGCCTTCCACAGATCTCTCTGCTGCCCGCCCTCCTCGCTCACCCTGCCTTCCCTCCCTCTTCCCCTCCTCCGTCAGAGTGGATGAGCGACATTGGAAGCCTGTGCGCCGCCATGCCTTTCATGGTCGGCTGCACCCTGTGGGAGGAGTGCAAGCCGCTACTCAACTCCATCAACCCAGCCACCAACCGCAGCGCAGCGTTTGGCACCTACTGCGGTGCGAGGGCGCCAAGTGGGGTGGCAGGGCAGGGGACAGCAAGGGGTAGCGAGGAGCACGTGAGGAGGGGAGGAGGCACGGGGGCACGCAAGGCCTAATGCAATGCGGCAAGCGGCATGCAGGCCCAGCTTTTGGCCCGGCTGTGATGCACCACAGTGCGTGCCCCCTCCCCTCCGTCTTCATCCCTACCCTGCACCCCACTCTCACTCTCCCGCTCCACCCTTCCCCGGCCCCACCCTGCCACCTCCCCCATGCAATGCAAGCAGGCATGGTGTCCCTGGTGGGCGACATTTGCGTGGAGATGCCCCGCATGAAGGGCTGCGAGGCCTACAACGCCATCTGCAATGCAAACACCACAGTGGTGGCTGCCTGCACCCAGCCGGGCCCCATCCCAGGGGTGCTGTGGACCTATGCCACAAAGGAAGGGGTGGACGAGGTGTGTGCTGCCCAAGCTGGGGCGCCCCCCTGCGCCAACTGCACCAGCCCCGGGCGCATGGCATTCTCCGCCTGCCCCGACCCCGCCAGGACGCTCGCCCGGCTGTGCTACGGTGCGGTGCTTGGGCTGAGGCAGCATGTGGGGGGTCTGTGCTGTGACAGGGCTTGGGCCTGGGGTGGTGAGGCAGCAGGTGGATGTGTGCGTGTGTGGAAAAAAGGCCCAGGCAGCCATGAGAGGAAGCTGGGCGGGCTGTGCCGCCTGTCGCTGTCGGTGTTGGAGCACATGAGCGTTGGGCGGTGATGGGGTGAGCGCGCGTGTCGGGTATGCCGTTTGCGGTGCAAGGGAGGGGGTGCGAGCATGCGTGGCGTGGCAACGGCCGTGCATAGCGCACGCAGCGGCGCAGCCGGTACCCCGCTTGGCAGCATCAGCTTCCTCCCTGCATCCCCACGCCCCTGCCCCCCAGTGCCTTGCTCTGCCGGCTCCCAACTGTCATTCATGCCACCCCCTGCCCCGCTGGCCGCCTCCCTCCCCGCAGACATGCCCTCCCTGCCACAATGCGCCAACCTGCGCGCCATGTGCTCTCAGCCCAACGTGACGACGGTGCTTCCCCAGACCTGTGCTGTGCCACCGCCCGCGCTGCCACCCTCACCGTCAGAAGTGCTTTCCAGCCCTCCCCCGCCCGCCAGCAACACAGCCACTCCCTCTTCGCCGCCCGCCAAGGCCAGTCCCCCGCCTCCCCCCAAGCGCAGCCCCCCGCCGCCTCCCCCCAAGCGCAGCCCCCCGCCGCCTGCCCTGCCGGTATGCCCCCCAGCCAAGCCCATCCTAGTACCAAACAGCCGCAAGAACGGCTGGGTGTGCAGCACTTGCGCCCTGGCTGGCCTGGGCTGCACCACACCCTGCACCCGCGCCGGCTGTGCCACATGTAAGCCTGAGACTGAGCAACACATTCTGATACACTCACACCCCACCCTGTCCCAAGAAACCGTTGCTGGCTCCCCGCTTGACATGCAATGCATGTGATTGATCGAGTACCAGTTCATTGCCCAGCTTCCCAGTGCCGACCGTCTGCACAGTTGACTGCCAGTGGCCAGCGTCCTGCTGCCGCTTGCCACCGCACCCTGGCTTCGCCCCAAGAGCTGTACTACTGCCAACGCTCTGTCCCGCTCGTGCGCACTCCCGCAGAGGCAGATGCTGGCCACCCACCTCCCAGATATTGCTAGCAATCCTCTCATATCAAACTTTCTGCTGCCAATCGCACCTCGCCCACTGACAGCATGTCGAATGCTGCTGCCCCGCCCATCTGAGCTCTGCAGGCCCCAAGGCGTCCTTCCTGGCCGCAGCAGGCACAGCGCATGCCGCCCGCTTTGGCGTGGGGTCCGTTAAGAGGGCCTACCCGGCCTGCAAGAGATGCTCCCTGGCGGGCACTTTCGGAGCCAACTGCCTGGCGTGCTCCTCTGCCAGATGCACATCTTGCAAGTGAGTGAGGAGGCCTGGCGGGTGGCGGTAGCTGTTGCGTGATGATCCCCGCTCCGCCCCCTGCCCTGCTCTGGCGCCCCGCTCACTGTCCCCAGCGCTCCCGCGCTCCCGCGGCCACGCCCCTTGCCCCCTGCGCGGGCGCCCCGCTGACTGCCCCCTGAGCTCCCCCGCCCCCGCCCCCCGCCCCTTGCTTTCTGTTCAGGCCCGGCTCCTCACTGGGCGGCCCCAAAGGCACCTGCATCAAGTGCAGCGACAGGATGTGCACCGCCTGCCGCTCCAGCCCCGAAACCTGCACCCGCTGCGTCCAGGGCTGGAAGCCGGTCCGTGGCGCGTGCGTGCGTGCGTGATAAGGTTGTGCACATGTGGGGAACCCCACCTCGGATTGCTGCCATCCCTGATCGGCCCCCCCACACCTGGCATGTGCTATCAGCTCACGGGCAGCTGCGGTACTTCGTTGGGACGTAGGCACATGGTGGCATTCTGCAGGGAGCGGGCACTGTGCACCCACTGCCCACCGCTGCACCAACCTGGCATGCTCACAGCGCCTGCCCAGCGGTGCCGCTTCTACTCGTGATTTACCTTCTTGAGATCTCGTCGATGTGTGCCCAATATTGACCGTCGCTCCCCATGCGCCCCGTTGTCGTGCATCATATTGTTACTTGCACAATCAGTTGCCTCGTGTTGATGTCAACAGCATGATGAAACTGGGCCTGGCAGTGCCGCACAAGAAAAGCGGGCAAGGGGGGACCAGCGTGCATTTCAAGCAGAAGCCACCAGGAGGGCCTAATTACACAGCGGTGGGCAGTGGGAGTAGGAAGTGGGCGAGGTACAAGAGGAAGATAAAAGGTGTGAAATGGGAACAAGAAAATGAGCGCCGGTGACGATTGCATGCCTGCTGCGCATGCCGGGCGGTGACTAGGATGGGCGGGTCACCCATCACCGGCCCATTACATTGTGCTCGCCATAAGCGCCTGACGCGATTGCATGGTCTATCAGTGGGAGGACACCCGGCGCCGAGTCAGCCTGCCGTGCAAAGTCGCGATGCGTCCGGGGCCGGCGGCGCTGCTCCTGATCTGCGCGCTCAGCGGCCACCTACAGGCGGCGGCAAACCCCAAGGGTGCGTTAACACGCACCGGGTTGGAGGCCAGAGCTGGATTGGCCCGTGCTGGTACAGACCAGCGGCAGCGTGGTCTGTACCCGCCACAATGCCCGCCCGCACGATCACTTCCCTCCTGGCTGCAGGCGCAGCATCACACGCCACTACCGCGGCAAGCACCAACATGGGCAGCGCCTGTTATGCCGACCCCTCCGCTGCCGCCTGCGCTGACTTAAAGCGCGCCGATGCCGGTGAGGAAGGGTGGTGCCGGCCAGAGTTGCCGCCTGCATACTTGCCACCTCCTCACTGAGTCAACTCTCCGTTAGATTAGGGCAATGAGAGCGCATACCCTGCATCCCCAAACACACGCAGCGTGCATGTCAGCCGGCCAGCCTGGAGCCATGTGTAACAGCCTTCCCGGATGGGCCGCACCCTCTCAATAAATCAATCAATTATTTACATTTCAAGTCCAGGGGGAGCCAGCAAAGGTCTCATGGGACAGGGTGGGTGGTGAGTGTATCGGAGTGTAGTTTGTAGCAAAGAAAAAGGAAACGTCTCTGTGACACGCCCCTTCGGCCCCTCTGCAGACTGGGGGGCTGACATGGCACAGGTGTGCAGCGAGGCTCCTTTCCTAGTGGCCTGCACCCTCTGGCGCCACTGCAAGGTGCGACTTTTGACCCAATCCCTCAGCTGCCGATCGGCCTTGCAAGGCCTCCGAAGTGTGCAGGGCGGCAGCTCGGCCGCCAACATGTGCAGGCCACCTGGCCACATCACGCATGATGCCCACATGCCCACGGGGCCACCACCAAGGCGCATGAAAGTCCCCTCTGGTTGCTTTCTGCACCCCACAACCTGCTGCCTCCTTCTTTGCGAGCTCATTTGCCGGCCCCTCCCTCCCGACCGCCTGCATCCCCCTCCCTGCCTGCAGAGCGGCGCAGCCTCGGGCCGCTATTGTGCGGCGTCCTCGCTTGTGGCGGGGGCCTGTGGGGACCAGCCACAGGTGAGGCAGTGGTTGTCGGCTCTCCGGAGGCAGTGGTTGGCGGCTCTCCAGTTTTTGTAAAGAGCAGGTGTGGTGGGACGCTGGCAGCAGCATGCTGTTTCATGAGACCGTTGCTGGCGTCCCGTGGACTCGGACTTGAAAGGCAACGGATGGGACAAAGGATCAAGCACCAAGCTGCCAACATGCCTGGCTCGCTCTAGTGCAGGACTGCCTTGGCACAGCAGCGCAATATGTCCGGCCACTTGCTGCGCGGGTGGGACCGGGAAATGCAGCTCTCTGAACTGCCTCTGTGTGTCCCATTTGTCTTGTTCGCCAGCAGGCGGGAGGCTGCCAGGCCCACGCTGCTCTGTGTGGCACGGGCAGCGTGGTGGGGCAGTGCAGCGCCCCAGGCCCCATCCCTCGGCTGCCGCCCACAAGCCTGATCAAAGATGGCATAGATGTGAGCGGTTGGCCGGGGGCCAAGAGGGCTGCCAGAGCGAGTTGATCTGGAAAGTCTGGGATGCAGTGCAGAGGGGGGAGGGGTTGGGAGCCGTTTGGGTGCACTGCTCAGCAAAAGTTTGCTGAAAACTACATTGCGACACAGTCAGCCCCCACCCTGTACCATGAGACCTTGCTGGCCCCCCCCTGGACTTGAAATGTAATTGGTGGATTGCACGGGATGGGGTGCCTGGAGGTGAGGAGGCACAGGGAGAGTAGCGGGCAGTGCCCAGGTTGTCCTTTGCATCCGCCTGCCTGACAGGTGGCACTACCTCCGTGTTCACTTAGTGCACATGCCGGGCCGCCTCTGCTGTTGGCAGCTGACTGGTGCCGTTGGCTTGATTTTCCGTCGGCTTCCTCAATCCCACGCCCTCGTGCTACACTCTTCTTCAGCCTGCCAGATGCCTCAGTCCTGCCCCTGCCCCGCCCCCACCTGCAGAGCCTGTGCTACACGCATTGCATGGAGGGCTGCCTCACATGCTACTGCACCGGAGAGGGGCATACCTACCACACCTGCACGGACCCACTCACCACCTTCGCCTGGCAGTGCTACAGTGCGATCGGCGGCCCCGCCCTGCCTGCACCGCCGCACTTGCTGCGTTTGCGTCGTGTGCCACGCCCGTATGCTGCCTTTCAGCAGCTGTCCCGCGCGCATTTGCTTTCTCGCCGCTCCAAGCTAGCATGGGAGTGGAAGGATTGCAGGAGACACGACACCATGATCCATTCATCATCTGTAACACGGACTCGCCCCGCCCCCTTTCCTCCCTCACCTTTTGCACACTTGCAGACATGCGCGGCATGCCCGAGTGCACAGCCGCCGGGCTGTGGCCTCTGTGCAGCAACGCTGACGTCAGCGCCACATTTCCAAAGCTGTGCGGCAAGCAGGACCGCCCAGCTGGCATCAGCGACTGCCCAGACAGTTACTACCAGACATGCGCCCTGGGGGCTTGGCCCCCCTCCCCCCCGCCGTTCTTGGCCCGCCCGCCGCCTCCTCCGCCGTCTGCCCGCCCGCCCCCCACTCCGCCGCTTCGCTCCCCCAGAGCCACCCCTCCGCCGCCACGGACCGCCGCCTCTCCACCGCCGGCGCTGCCAAAGTGCACAAATCGTGCCCGGCCCCTGCTGCTGCCCAACGCACAGCGCACCGCTTGGAGCTGCGGCACCTGTGCCCAGGCCAGGCTTGGGTGCAGCGCGGCCTCTTGTGGCGCTGCCGGCTGTGCTCTGAACACTCTGTGTGAGTGCTCCCTTCAATCATGCATGCATGCATGCACTTGCAGCGCAGCAGCACACAGAACAGTGTGCCGCAGAGTGCTCCCTCCTGCCTCCCCACCATGGATGATCCCGCTGCCTGGATGAGGCAAGGCCAGTTTGGCTCCGCTGGGAGGCTGCTGTCTGTTGTTGGTGCTATTTACAGGGGCTGCTAGCACTTCCCCGGGCTGGGGGGTGTGATTCTCGGTGCCAGGTTGCCCGTGGCCACTCCCCCGCCATCCTTTGTGGTCTCGCACATGGTGCATGGTGCCCTCCCACCTACCTCCACTTGCAGGCCCCGCTGGGTTTGGGGATGGGGCTTGTCTTGCCAGGGTGGCCGTGTTCATCTTAACGCTTCATTCGTTAATTGATTGATTGGCTGCTTGAACCTCCATGGTGCCACACATGGTGCCCCTCACTTGCAGGCCCCGCCGGATCCTTCCTGGCCCCTGCCGCCACCGCCCACGCCGCCGGCTTTGTTGTGCGGGGCATCAAGCGCAACTACACGACGTGCAGGCGCTGCTCGCTGTCGGGCACATTCGGCGCCGCCTGCCTGGCCTGCAACTCCAGGGGCTGCTCCAAATGCAGGTGAGGAAGGGAGGGATCATGGGGCAGGGGGACGTGGGACAGCACATGGTCCATGAGACCGCTGTTGGCTCCCGCATTTTTTTTGTTTGTTTTATTGGTCGAGTGGTTGAGTGATTGGGGAATGGACAGCAACCCAGTTCCTGACCAACCTCAGCTGGAGCTTGTGCTCCAGCCATCGGTGGAGGGTTTGTTATAGCGCCAGCCAGGCTGCAGGCATCAGACGGTCAACCCGACCCTCTTTCACAGGGCCTTTACGAAAGACAGACAGATAAAGAAAAGGCCACCCTTGCCTGCAGGATTGGCTTCTCCCCAGGCAGCCCCGCGGGCACCTGCCTCAGGTGCAACGACCCACGGTGCACCGACTGCCGCGGGAGCGCGGCGGCGTGCAAAGCATGCACAGCAGGGTACCGTCCCGGCCAGAGCGGCGCAGCGCGCGGCAAGTGTGTTAGGAAGTGAGAGTCAACAAGAAAAACGGCATGCGAGTCATGCATGTCGTGCGTGCATGTCAAACGTGTCGTGTGTGTGCCCCCACTGCCAATGCCTTTGGTCGCCTGTTGCTTGGACGGCACAGTCACACTGGAGACGGCATGCCCGCTTGCTCACACTGCCCCCTTTGATACTGCCATCTTGCTTACACTCCTCAATCCTACAATATTTCCAAGTCCTGCTGTACACATGTTACACACTTGATGGCACACTCAAAGCAGCATCACAGATGCCGTTGCTCGTGCTGCTGCGTCGCCGGCTGATGGTGCAGATGCGCCTGTGCCTGCTGCTGCTGCTGCTGTGCCTGCTGCGGCCGCTGCGCCTGCTGCGGGGGCAGCAGCGCTGGCAGGCCCAGAAGGTCTAGGTGCTGCTGTGCTACTGCTGCACTGATGGGCGTGGCGTGGTGCTCGTAGAATGACAGCATCTCTGCCGATACCTCGTGCACCTGCCAGGCAAGACGACGAGGGGATGGGGGGGGGCAGGGAGGATTCATCAGCACAATGGGGGCACAGCGGGGGCAGCGCGGTGCTCAAACAAGCGCCCACGTTTCTGCAGACACCATGTACGCGATGCAGGCAGGAAGAGGGAAGACATGCGGGGGAAGGGTGCCGTGAACAGTGGGAGATAGGAGGAGAGCATGCCGGCGTGCCCCTCGCCGCCGAAACGTCCACTTGAATCCAGCCCCGGACTCTCTCTCTCTTTCGGGTTGCATGATGACCCCCCGCCAGGCATAGCGCATGCTGCCCCCTCCCAACCCCGCACAGCCTCCGCTAGTCTAGTCTAGTCTAGTSTTTACAGCTTTACGCAAGCACCCTTTGTTAGAGGGGCCTTCAACAGCCTTTGCTGGTCCCTCGCACCTGTGCCAATCCGACAGGAATTCACTTCAGGCAAAAGGCAAACCTGCAACTCAGACCTCAACCCTGACCCCCCTGCCCACCTGCGCAAAATCCGCATCCAAGCCCTGCAGCCATGCCCTGAGATCCAGCTGGGTAATGACCCCTGCCAGGCTCAGCGCACCCAGCGCCAGCACATGCGGCGGGTGCAGCAGGTGCAGCGGTGTGCGGTAGGAGTCGCTCAGAATGGACCTGCAGGGGAAGGGGAGTGGGCAAGGGCGGTTGACTCAAGGAGGCGATTTCAGAGGAGGCAATGCTGGCCGAGGCACAGGTGCAATTAGGCTCGGCACTGCCTGGCAACACGGCGGACACAATGATCGAACCAGGCAAAGCAGCCTGCAGTTGGGCAGGCGGCAGTGGGAGCGAGGCTGCGGGCTGCCCCACAGAAGGCAACCTGAGGGCAACAGCAAGCTAGCAAGCTGTGTGTGTGTGCTCTCACCAGGCTGCTTCGCTGGTCTTCTGGCTGGCGGACAGCTTGGAGTCCAGAAGAAACCTGGCGAGAGGAACGAGTTCGGCGTGGGAGACAGATGTGGGCAAAGGAAGGCGTGTGTGTGGAGGAGGACGGGAGAGGGAACGCAAGTGGATGTACGGCAAGCAGAGCAGAGCGCCCCTCCTCTGCCTCGTGCAGCCTGCCTAGCCTGCCAATGGCGTCCCAAACCGGGCCCAAGCCCAGCCCTGCTGTCACCTACAGGCCACCTGCCCGTCCTGATTAGCCAGCCAAACACCAGTTGCAACTGATCTGGATGCCTTTGTGAAAGCTTACTGCGATAGGGAGGGGTAGGGGCTGAACACCAGGAGGTCCCCCTCTAACTGCTCCTGCACAATTCAGGGAGGAACAGATAGAAAGCTTGCACGTCTGGTCAATGCCGGCGGCAGCTTTGAAAGGCATTGCTTGGGTTGTTGACGGGGCGGTCATACATAGGGGCCAAGGGGACTGGAAGGAGAGGGAGCCGGGGCTGGCTGGCTGGCAGAGCTATGAGCTTCGCGGCGTGAGGTGACACGGCACGGCACAGCACGGCGCGGCACAGCATGGAAGGCGCACCAGTGGTTGCGCCTCGATGTCACTCACATCACAGCATGATGTGGCACAGCACAGCACAGCACAGCACGGCATGCAAAGCGCACCAGTAGCTGCGCCTCTGAGGTCACCAACTGCTGCAGGTCTGGCGGCGGCAGCGCCCCCTGCTTGGTGCACAGCCGGCGTGCGTAGTGCAGCAGCAGCTTGGAGTGTATAGGGGTCTCCTCTGCGGGCGTGGGGGCCAAAGGGAGCGAGGCGGGGATGTGCGATGTGGAAAGGCAGGGGGAGAGGGGGAGCCCGGGGGGCACGGCGGCGCCTCATCTGTATGATGCAAGGTCAAGATGAGAATAACTGGCAAGCGAAGAAGTTTTCAGGAACTGCTGACGCCCCCCACCCTGCCCTTGCTGCCCACCGCTGCGCAGTCCCCCACACCCCATCCTGGCCAACCATCCACTGAGCTGCCCCACTCTTTCACGATGCTTGCCACTCCGCCTCGCCACTCCTGCCCACCCCACCCCCACCACCGGGCCCCTGATCAGTCTGCCATGCCAGGAAGAGGCAGGCGTGCGCAGCAACGCCTCCCTGCGTCTCCGTGCCGCTGTCCCACAGCCAACCCGGCCTCCCTGCTGCACTGAGCCCCCTCCGCCCCTGGCCAGTGTTGGGAGCGCTGACGCCCGCCACCCAACCTGCCCTCCTCTTCCACCCCTCCCCGCCCACACAAAACCTCACGCGGTGGCCCCTCACACCCTTCACCCGTCTTGGACGCCAGGAAGAGGCAGGCGGGGGCAGCGACGCCTCCTGCGTGCCCATGCTGCTGCCCTGCCACCAACTCCGTGCCATCCCCGCCCCTGAGGCATGTCGAGTCCAGGAAACGGTGGATTGTGGGGAAACCAGCCTCCATCAACCTCACTCACCCCACTATCCACACAACCATTCACGGCCCTCACCCGTCTTTGAGGCCAGGAAGAGGCAGGCGGGGGCAATGAGGCGCGGGTCAACGGCTCCAAAGTCGCAGCGCAGGTAGAACTTTCGAAAGTAGATGGCAGCGGTGCCCACCACCCGCTGGCGCAGCAGCGGCTCCGACTCAGCAGCCATGCTGCGCGCCAGCTGCTGCATGTCTGCGGGTGCGTGTGTGTTTGGGGGGATTGAAAGCGGGGATGATAGGTGGGGGTGAGTATGCTGCATATCTGCGGGAGCGTTTCGGGGCGGTGTAAGGGCAGGGGTGGGAGAGAGAGTTGAGTAAAGTTCACTCTCCAGCTGCTGCATGTCTGCAGTGTGTTTGGGGGCATGTGAAGGAAGGGATGTGGGATGAAGGCAGGGATGAGTACGGAGTGCAAGCTGCTGCATGTCTGCAAAGTGAGGGGGTAGGGGGAAAGAAGAAGGCAACGTGAGCATGCGATGCCTGCAGCCGCCAGCTGCAGCTGTGCGCTAGCTGCTGATGTCTGTAGACAAGTGTGCTTGTTGGGTCAAGAGGGACGGAACAAGCCAGGGTTTACATGCAATGCCGGCAGACGTCAGCTGCTGCATCTCTGCAGGTAAGTGTGTTCGGATGGCATGAAAGGGCGTGAATGAGCAGGGGTGGGGGAGCCGGGCTAAGTAGGCGTGCACGTGCCAGCAGCTGCATGCCTGGCACAGGGTGTTGGCAAAGGATGTGGGGCTGTGCGGGAGGCTGGGAGAGCAGGTTCTTGGCCACTCACAAGCCACAAAGTATGCGTGCAGGTCGGCTATCTGCCGCTCGCTGAGCCCCGCCTGCCGGTCGCCGGCGTGCGCCTGCCGCAGCTGCTCCCGCCCGACCAGCAACTTGCTGCGGGGCAGGATGGGGGTGGTGGGGCACAGTCGGGGGGCAGGCATTGGGGGCAGGAGGGGCACACACATCACACGGGATTGGGGGGCAGCGGGCACTGCCCAGGCATTGGAGCAGGAGTCTGGAGGATCCCGACGGGTTCATAACTCATAACAGCCACCACTCACGCTTGTGGTGATGTCCAGAAGTTGGCAGCCATGATGCCTGGGGCGCCCCTGGGCAGACGAAGCAACTGGGCGCTGCTGCCGGCCGTTGCCGCTGCCGCTGGCGGCGGGCGCTGCCACACAGGCCGGCGAGCCTTGCCGGGCGCTTGCGCCAACCTCTAAGGATGCACAATAGACAAGGGCGAGACTGGGTGCGGCGCTGTCCGGTAGGGGGCTCCCTAGACAGGGCAGAGGGCAGAGGCGCGGGAACAGCAGCGGAGCTCGAGCGGGGCCTTTGGAGGTCCGGTGGATCAACAAACCGCGGTAAGGAGTATGCGGATGTTTGAACCGCCTCAACCTGCGCCCGCTCCACCTCTTCGCCGCCGCTGCCGCCAGTCGGGCGCCGTGTTCGGCGCCGTGCAATTTGGGCTGCCGTGCGATGCGCTTTATCAAGGTGGCTGCATCATCCCGCGTGACACCATGCAGGGGCATGTGGGTTTCTTATCAATAATTGACAGAACCTCGCCCCAAAGAAGAAGCTCCGCTTCGCCCCCGTCCTGCATGAGCAGTGGCGCTGGCTGCCGCCGTGCCGTGGACCCAAGTACGCGTGCCATAAGTCCCTGTCTTGTTGCGAGTATCGTAGGCTGCTGTGCCCTTTCAAGATGGCCGAACGGCGCACGCCCGACTGGCCGAGCCTCCTGCGGGGCAAGGTGCTGGACCAGAGTCGGCTGTCAGGTTTGTGGGTATCCAAGGCAAAGTTCTCTAACAAGCCATCGTGGAGGCCCGGCGGAGGCGGGCGCCAACCCGCAACAGTGCCCGCTGGGCGCCGCTGCCAACTTTCGTCCGGCGCTCGCGAGCGGGCGGCAGCCGTTGGGCGGCTCAGGCAGCGCACCGAGACGGCCCCTGACCACCCTTGGCACCCTGCCCTGCACCTCTCCTTCCCTGGCTTTGTGCCCCACCACACTGCAGAGCTGCTGGCAGCAGTGGCGCGCATCTACACCTCACCCCGGCAACGGGTCCTGGGACTACGGCAGCCTCAGCACTGCCATAGATGCACCGGGACTGGCTGCTGTGCTGGCAGACAGCGACCCCTCCAAGCCGAGGATTGACGAGCGCCTGCAGTGCCTGCTGACCCTGATGAAGGCCTGTGAGCACCTGGCGCCGGCGCTTGTGGTGGGAGGAGTGCACCGATCGCTGGTACAGCTGGCGGAGCGGTACGTCAGCTGGGCAGGGAGCGGAGATGGGCTGGCCAAGGCTTGAAACCGCGTTGTGTTGTTGTTGCTTGCAGGCGCACAGCTTCAAAACAGCTAGCTGGAAAGCAGCGTCGCGCTGCCAGCGCTCCTGCGTGCACGCACTCTGCTCTGGCTACCTGGCGGTGCAATCGAGCCTCGCATGGCTGCTGCACTGGTTTCTGCTTTGGAGTTTGTTTTACTTGGAAGAATGCTGCCTGCTCTTTCTTGCAATTTGTACAACAGGTTATTCAGGCTGGCCAGTGCCCGACCCCCCACCTCCCCGCCGCCTCGTGTGCAGGTCGCACTCGCGGCCGGCGGTGCACGAAAACGTGCTGAACACTCTGGCCGCGCTGGTCGAGCGCTGCGCCTACACACCCGCCACAGTGGACCCTTTCCAGCCTGCTGAGCTTGCTGACGTGGCAGCCACCTTTCCGAGGTGAGGTGGGTGGAGGGTGCGGCCCGCATTGAGGGAACACGTAGATCAATCATTCCCTCGATCACATTTGAGTGCAGGGGGGAGCCAGCAACGGTCTCGTGGGACAGGGTGGGGGGCAAGTGTATCAGAGTGTAGTTCGTAGCATAAGCGAACAGAGGGGCGGGTGTCCCCAGTTTGGTGGCAGGGCACCAGCAGCCGGCCCCTTGAATTCGGTCCGCCCTGCTGAGCTGGCGGCCGCCTTGCGGCCCCACTTTGGTGGGGTAGGGCCCCTGCAGCTAGAGGCAGGGCATTACCACAGCCAGCAACGAACATGCCTGTTCAGTGAATATTTAAACGCTTCATGCGTGGGGGGCCATCAGGCTGTGTCGAATTCGACTGATCCTCAGGTCGCAGGTTCGAACCTTGGTGGTTCCGGGCGTCGTCCTGGGGGCGGTGTGACTGACTGCCTGACTGACTGAGAGGGGGTTACACGTCATGTCCAGCACAAACCTGTGCTGCTCATTGAATCATTCAAGCACAGAATGAATGAATGAATGAATGAAACACTGAGATGCAAGCGCAAAGCATCGCAGGACGGGATGCGAGCATGCTTACCCAAGGCATGCTCAGTTGGGAGACGGGCAGGCACTGCGAAAGAAGGGCCTGAAAACACTGGGAGG
>JTEE01000238.1:141012-157821 GCA_002896455.3 Chlorella sp. ArM0029B | reverse complement strand
GGCAGGTAGGCGGGCGGGCGGGCAGGGCACCTGGGCGTTCCAGGCGCTCAGCCACCAGCTTGTACCGCCCGGCCAGCTTCTCATCCTGGACAAACACCTGTGTGAGGGGAGGGGGCAGGGAGGGCAGGGGGCAAGAAGGGGGCTTAGGAAACAGTCAGGTGTGCGCAACCCACCACAGCGCCCGGTTGTGACTGCGGCACAGCCGGCCGCACAAAGGACCGCACATCACTACGGGCAGGCAGCGGCAGGCGGAGAACCAGGGAGGCAGCCCACCTGCCACATGCCCGTACCCCGCCTCTCAATTGCATTGCACTCGGCTCAATCAAGGGCCTCTGGGAACTTGGCCAACACATCACATACTATGAGGCCTTCGCAAACACCCTGTATGAAACCACAGAGCCTGAGGAGGCAGCCCACCTGCCACATGCCGGGGTAGCGGCGGAAGACGGAGCCCACGTCGGCGATGGGGCGCAGTGAGTAGGTTGTCATGAAGCGGCTGAGGAAGTTGTCGCGCATGCGGCGGATGGCCAGCCCCACGCCCACGTCGCCGCTGGCCAGGCGGGGGTTGAACATCACCAGGCACTGGCCCTCCACCAGGCCTGCAGGGGGCATACGGGGTGGCGGGCAGGGGGGAAATGGTGGGGTGGGTTTGACCTGACAAAACCCACAAACACAAACACACACGCTACAACACCCACATGTTGCCCCCACCCCACTGTGAGCAACTCTTGCCAGCACTCTGCAGCCCACCTCCCCCCCACCCACTCACTCTGGGTGATGCGGATGGCGTCGTTGGCACCCATGGGGTCGGGTGCCGCCAGCACAATGATGTCATCCGTGGCTTCCACGGGCGAGCGGTCGTTGAGGGAGGCAAAGCCAAAGGCGGCATCCGTCCACTGGTTCTGGAGCATGGCGGAGACGCCCACGTCGGGGTACACCTGCGTGCGCACAAGGGGGGCAGCTGTCCCATGAGACCATTGCTGGCTCCCCCTGGACTTGAACTGTGACTGATTGATTGATTGGTTGAGCACAGGGAGGGGGCGGGGCTGCGGCGTGAGGCTCCAGGTGGCCAGGGAGAGCACTGACGGCTGTGCCTCTCAATGCGACTGCCACCCTGTCGGCCTGCACACCAAACACACGCTCCAGGCGCTGCATGCACCACACTTGACGCGCTTCCCAGGCCGCAGCGCTGGCGCCCTGCCCCCCAAAGCCAAGCTTTCCAAGCACGTTGCCGCCCACTTACAGGCAGCACGAATGCGCTTGTCCCGCTGCCTTGCCGCCAGGGCGCCCAAAACATCTGCACACACACCCTCCAGCCCCAACGGAGAGCCCCACTTTCCAGCCCAAACACTCACCCCCCTGACCCATTGCCACTTGGCCCCCCCTGGCCCTTGCCAGCTCCCTACAACATGCCAGCGCCCAAATGCCGCCCACGCACCGCTCGGATGCGCTTGTCTGGCTGCAGCGCCGCCAGGTTGTCCAGGAAGCGTCGGGTGAGCTTCCAGAAGCGCTGCTGGTCGCCCTCCTCGGCGTACACAGGGCCGCTGAGGGGGTCCCACAGCTCGGGCAGCAGAATTTCCACCTGGGGGCGGGGGGCGGGAGGAGAGAAAGGCCAGTGACCAGGTTGAGGAATGGACAGCCCAGGTTGGACCACCGCTCGGGCAGCAGAAGGGCAGGGGCCGGGTTGAGGCAGGGGCCGCAGGGCAGATGGGCGGGGTATCCACAGAGAGTAGCGCGGCACAGAAAACGGGATCACCGAGGCCGCTGCCCAGGATAAGGAAGCCAAGTGTGGGTGCGGTGGGGAGAGGGGCAGGAGGCAGAGCAGGGAGGCCGGGGACCGCAGTGAGCGCAGCAGGGTGGGATGCCGCGTGGTTGCAGCGTCCCTCAAAAGAGAGGCATGGGACCCAGCAGAGCAGCAGCAGCAGGAAGATCAGTGACCCAACTTGTCATACCCATGCCCACATCCCCTCGCCATGGCCAGCCCCGACCCCAAAGGACAGCCCTGCCAGCACCGCCAGCCCCAACACCGAATCCTCAACAATGCACCACCCCTGTGCCTGCTTGCTCACAATGCAGCGATCCACCCCTCGCTCCAGTGCCTCCACAGTGGCGTTGCTGGCATCCTCCAGGGCACCGGTCAGGCTGTCGGGCAGGATGTCGTCGTCACGCGGGGCCCGCGGGGCAGCACCCTGCTGCTGCGGTGCCGCCGCACCCGCCAGCGCCTCGTCGCCCTCGCTGCTGCTGGCTCGCACTGCCACCTGCCGCGGCCCCTGCTGCTGCTGCCGCCACGTGCCTGCTGCGCTGCTGCTGTTGCGAGCAGAGCTGCTGGCAAAAGGCGCGAGGTGGCGGCGGTGGCAGCGGTGGCGTGGCGCCGCCGTCACCGCCGCGGCAGTGGCGGCCTGTGCTGCGGCGAGGGGTGCCATCTCAGGGCTGTATTCGATACCTTGAGCGCGAAAGCACCAATGTGTGGGCTCTGGCAAGGAAGCACGAGAGCAGGAGCAACCCCAACAACAAGGCAGAGGGCGCACAAGGAGAGCTGGGACCGGGTGCACAATGTTCTACACACTGCAGGGATTGTGAGAAACTGGGTTGGGGCCCGATAGAGGCAAAAGTCCTGGCCTGGTATACGTGGCAAATTGCCCAGTGCCCTGCCCGCGCCCGGCGAATGGATGGATTTGCAACGCTGGGGACGGCAGCAGCGCAGACAACAGTTCTCGGAAGTCTCGGCGCAAGGCAGCAGTGGCCCACAGCCGTGCTGACAGGCCCAAAGAGGCACCAAACCACTGCCCGAGTGTCGAGAGCAGCCATGCAGGCATCTGTGCTCCTGGCGAGCCGCCCCGTGCTGGCGCCCGTGCCCGCCTGCAGGGCACCCTCGGGAGCAGCCTTTGGGCGTCGGCTGGCCCGCGGCGGCATTGGAGCAGGTAAAGCTTGCAGCTTTGTGGCTGGGCGGCACGAGGAAGGCGCCCCAACCTCCAACCCCTCGCGTCCAGCCGCCTCTCACATGCCGGCGCCGCCTCGTGGCTGCGGTTGCCCTGCACGAGAGCCTTGGACCACGCTGTGGCCCTGCATGCAGCCCACATGGCACACCACCGAGGCACCTTGCTCACTGCGTGCACCCTGCTCTGCTCCCACTGTCTCCCCGCCCTTGCACCTGCCAGGCGGCGCCGCCCCGCGGGACTATGCCGAGCGCCGCCTGCTGCGTGCCTCTGGTCGGGCCTCTGCCTTCCACCTGGACGACCCCGCACTCACCTCCCTCACCAATGAGCGCTCCATGCTCATCAACAAAGAGGTGCGCCTGCTCTGCAGCGGCACCGCAGCGCTGTCCTGGGGCCTACGCGGTTTCTGGCGGCCGCTGGCTTCGCTGCCGTTGCTGCCCGCACAGATCCTGACGCACCAGCAGCTAGCAGCTGGAGATGTGGAACCCACACCTCGAACCCCAACCCATCCCCACGCATTACAGTTGTTCACTGTGCTGGGTTAATACTGCTTCTGATCGTCCAGGCCTCGTTTCCAGCTGCCGCCAATCCGGCAACTCCCCGACTTTGCTGCCCTCCCCACGGGTGCTGCTCCCCCTCGCCTGCCGAAACCGGCCTCCCCACCACGTCCCCATCACACCCAATACTCAACCCGTTCCCGCTGTGTCGTTCACCCACCCACACCGCAGGTGGTCCTGTTTCTGTTTCAGCTGGAGATGGACTCCCAGCTGCAGCGGGCCCTCACCTATGAGCAGTTTGACATGGCCCAGGAAGTGCGGGCGCGGCGGCAGCAGGTGGGCGGGGCGCCGCCAGCAGGGGCAGGGCAATCAGCCAAGGCTGCGGCGGGTGGGGCTGGGCCTGGTTGGGGCCCTGTTGCGCTACTATGCATCACATCATTCACATCCGCAAAGTGGCCGCGCTGCTGCTCACTTTATCGACGCCGTTGATGTGGGAGAGGCAGAGCACAAGAGAGACTCGTCACCTTCTCTCCCGTCGCCTCGCCCCCTCCGCGTCATCCTCACCTGACCTCGCCTCACCCTCTGCCTGCCTGCCCTCCTCCCCGGCTCCATGCCCGCCCGCCTGCCTGCCTGCCTGTTGCAGATCGACTCGGCTCTGGCAGAGCTGCAACAGCTCAAGGGGCCAGGGTGCGGCGCGCGTGTGGCGGGACGCCGTGACCAAATGGAGTATGCCCCACAGATCATGACCCTCAAGGCGCAGGTGGGTTTGCTGTTTAAGTCGGGAGCCTGGGCGAGCGGATGCCAGGGTGGCTACAGGGTGCGTGCAGTCTGGCACGGGCGGGCGGTGACGCGCCTGCGGGCGGGGGGCACTGTCAAAGAGCCTGCCTGCCCTTCTCCCAGCCCCCCGGCGCCCCAACACCGCCATCTGCGCCCTTGCCCTGCACCTCTGCCCTGTGGTCGCGCCGACGCTGGGGCAGCAGAGAGGTCAGGCAGCACACCAAGGGGGCTGCGGCGCTCCAATCGCGCCTGTCAAATCCGTGTTTTAACAACCCCGGCTGAGTTCCCATTGTTTGTGTGTGCAGCTGGCTGAGGCGGTGGAGGGTGAGCAGTACACCGAGGCAGCTGCGCTGCGTGACCGGCTGCGGGTAGTTGAGGAGAAGGCGGCCGAGGCGGCTGAGCTGGCGGCGCAGTACCTCTGCCCTGGTAAGTGCGTTGCGGTCGGCTGCTGGGGTGGAGGCGTGGGGCATTGGCTGGTTGGGGACAACAGAGGGCAGGGCCAGCCGGCGAGAGCCGAGTGCAAACAGGCACGACTGGGCCATGCTGGGGCGCGCTGCCGCAGCCACACTGCTGCCGCCCTTGCAGCGCCCCGCCCTGCATGCCTGATCCGCCAGTGCGGACCCGTGCATCCACCTCCTGGCGCCGCCCCTCGCCGCCCGCACCGTAACGCCCTGCCCCGCTGCTACTCTGAAGCTGCTTGGCAGCCACCCTGGCCCGACCCCCGAGTCTTCTCTCACGTGTTTTCACCCTGCACACCTCCTGCCCTCCCTCCCTGCAGTGGAGGAGCCCCGTTTTTCTTTGGGGGAGATGGTGGTGCACAGCAGCAAGGGCTACCGGGGCGTGGTGTGCGGCTGGGACCTGGCATGCTGTGAGGGCACCGACTGGCAGGCGGCCGCCGGTGTGAAGTGAGTACCGCTGCCGGCTGCTGGCTGTGCACAGGTTTCTACCGTGCGTTCTACCCTGCGTTCTCCAATAGCCCTCCATGGATGACTGCCTGCTGCCTCGGCAGCCCACTTGCTGCCTGGCCGCTTCATCCTTTTGCCACGCGTCGCTGCCCGCGCCGGGGCCCCTCACCCTGTCATGCACCTCTTTCTGCTCCCGCCTGCCGGCACCGACCAGCCAATTTCCTTGAAAGTTACCACCCACCTTGCCCCCCCGATTCTGCTCCTCTCCCCTGCCTCCCGCCCTGCAGCGAGCTGTCTGCCGGCACCGAGCAGGTGTTTTATCACGTGCTGGTGGACTCGCGCGACTGGCCCACGGTGGGCGACCAGCCCCCGGTCGCCTACGTGGCGGAAGAGCTGCTCACCGCGGGCTCCTCGGCAGACTTCTCATCCGACCAGCCCCTCGTGGTGAGCCGAGGCTTGTTTGTCTGCAGATGACCAGCTGCTAGCAGGGCAGTGTTGTGCAGCTGACCAGCCGCTTTCGGTGAGCGGCACTGTTCTGTGCAGCCAAGCGTGCGCTTGTGGTGGGCAGCGCGTTTTTCTGCAGCTGGCCAGCCCCTTGTGATGATTGGCGCCCGTTCTGTGCAGCCGACACGTCCGGCCACTTGCCCGGATGGGGCACCTGTGTTGCAGAGGCTGTGGGCGGGGTGGGGCAGCGTGGCTTCCACCCCCCGCCCACTCTCAGGCATCTCGCCTTTAAGCACCACCTCCCACCCCTGCACACCCGCTACCCGTCTCCCCACCTCCCTCTGTGCCAGGCCTACCTTAAAGCGTGGCTTGCCACCCCCCGCCCACTCTCAGGCATCTCGCCTTTAAGCACCACCTCCCACCCCTGCACACCCGCTACCCGTCTCCCCACCTCCCTCTGTGCCAGGCCTACCTTAAAGCGTGGCTTGCCACCCCCCGCCCACTCTCAGGCATCTCGCCTTTAAGCACCACCTCCCACCCCTGCACACCCGCTACCCGTCTCCCCACCTCCCTCTGTGCCAGGCCTACCCTAACCCCTGCCCAGTCCCTCCCCCCAGCCACTCCCCGACAACCTGTCTATAACCCCTCCCCACCCGGTGCAGGACGGCTCGTTTGAGCACCCCTACTCCTACCTGCTGTTCCTGGGAGCCGATGGCCAGGGCAACATGGTGCCTGCCCGCCAGCTGCGCGACAAGTGAGTGGGCGGGGCGCACCCCTGCTGCCGCTTGGCACTGCGCGCTGCTCGTTGCACCGCCTCTGCTCCCGGTGTGCGCCGCTCCCTGCGCTGCGCAAACACATGCATCGTGGCCATTGCATGGCCGTGCAAACCAACCAACAAAGCGTCCCTCTTGTTGTTGACCAAAGCCGGTGTGGGCACGTGTCGGGTCCATCGTCCCGCTTCTGCTGTGCACCCCTCCCACCGCACATGCTGCTATCATCAATCAATCAGTATCATTTCAAGTCCGTGCGGGAGCCAGCCATGGTCTCATGGGACACACTTTGCACATTCTTATATGCGGCGCGCATTCCTTCCTCATCCCCCCTCCAGGTATTGCGTGGAGCGGAGGGATGTGTACCAGCCGGGGGAGAGCCGGTGGGAGGAGGAGGAGGAGGAGGAGGAGGGGGAGGATAATGAGGGCCCCAGCGGCAGCGGCGGGCTCGAGGGAGGTGACGCGCATCACGACGCTGCTGGCCGCCGGATCATCCCTGGCATTGACATGAGCAGCCTGGACTAAGCCAGGCCCGATTCTGAGCCTGTGCTGAGCGTGTGGGGACGCATGCATGTCTGTGCGCACGCAGGCTGCCATCTCAGGCCCTCGCGTGTGCACCTGCTTTCCCCCCTCGAACCTGTATTGACTGCCCCCCCACCTACCCGAATTCAAGCCCTGCCCCAGCCCACGCCTCCCTGAGGCCTCGGCCGATTGCTGCCTGCCGGCCGGGCCTTGCCTCGCCCCGCTTGGCAGCCAGCACAGCGTGCTGGGCGCCCCCGCATGAGAAGACCTCCGATCAGCAAACTACGGCAATCCGACGTAGAAAACGCCGTGCCCCGCAGCCTCCCTCTTTCCCTCAGAATGTTTCCCCGCTGCCCTGCCGAGCGCGCCCCCCCCCTGCCGCCCGCCCTGTTTGCACGCACCCCTTCCGTTTGCACCCCTCGTCTGCACCCCACACCACACCACCCCACACCACCTCTGCCATACAAAGGACCCTCCTCTTTCATCTGCCGCATCCCTTAACTAAACCCCCGCCCGCCCGCCCGCTGCCGGTGCGCATCAGCAGGCAGGCGCCGCGCCCTCTTTGCCCTTCCCATCCCTTTGCCTACGTACGTATCATGTCATTTCCTGCGCCCTCCCCGCCCCCGTGTGCTCGGCTGCGCCCAGCACTGTAGCCTCCCACCCCACTTCCACCCCACCCCTGCCGGCCGGACGACAGCAGACGCGTACCGCTGCCTGCCCGCCTGGCCCCCCAGTTGGGGGGAGACCGATTTTGCCCCTCATCTTCTTTCATTTCAACAGAGGGCGTGCCATCCTCTTTGGCCCCCCTGCCATCAGTACTGCTTGCCGCCGCCCTCCGCCCCGCGTGTCTGATTTGCCAACCCCCTTTGCTTCACCCTACCCTGCCTCCACCCAGTGCCCTTTCCGTTACCCTACCCTGCCCTTGTGTGGTGGTGGCAGCGTGTGGCAGCGCCACCCCAGGTGTGTGTCGCCTGCTTCCGAAGTTGTTGTTCTGCTGCCGTTTGATGCGCACAGCGGTGAAGATGTGTAACGCTCGCGCCCAGCATTTGACGCGAGGTGCCAAAAAGCCTCGAGACCGCAGCAGTGGATGCGCTCGCAGCCTGTACCGCTGCCAGCAGTGCGCAACACAGAACTGCTAGGTGAGTAGGGCAGTTGCCTCCATTCCCTACAGCACATGCACTCGCCTGCTAGGCGCAGGCGCCCATTCCCCCACATCCACCGCCAACATCTGCACCCCACACTGGCCCGGCTGTCAGCGCTGCCGCCCGGTGGATGCCTCACTCCAATTGCTACAAACGTGGTTGGTGCAGCAAGCATTGCAGGGACAGCGGCTCCAATAGGAATAGGCTTCCACAGGGCGGGCGGGGCTGGTGCTGAAAAAAAAAGGTCAGGCGCGCCACATTGAGGGGGGCCGCAAAATTGGGCAGGAGCAGGGGGGGGTGCACAGTGAGTATTGCAGGACACAGGAGCAAAGGTAAACAGGCGCAGGTGGGAGGGAGGGAGGGAGGGTGGGTGTCTCTTCTCGCGCCGCGCGCACTCGCACGCGCGGCTCTGGCTGGCAGTACTTCTGGCCGGGGTGGGTGCGGCAGCACTGCGCCGCCACTAACGGCAGCCCCCGCCGGCACGGTATGCTGCGGTGACCACGCCGCGCCACCTCATCAGCTCAGCTTGGGGGTGGTATGGCAGTCCATGGAATTAGCGCTGGCGGGACAGGAAGCGCTCAGCGTCGTCAAGCTCCTGCGATCGAACAAGTTCCAATCAAGGGAAGGGTAGCGCAGGGTATGCGAGTGTGAAAAAGTGCAGCAAGTGCGCCAGGCTTGGGTGTGCGCTGCGCTGGGTAGAGCTGGGCTCGATGAACAGCAGAGGAGGAAGAACCCTTGGGCAGGGAGGGTCCACTGAGGCCGCACACTGGTCAGCCGGTTGGACACGCACCAGCTCCCACCCCGTCCCCTTCTTCGTCTGCCCTCCACTCGTGCACCCTGCTCGTGCACCCTGCCAAGACCCCACCTGTGCACCGCACCCCACGCGTGCACTCTGCAAGTGCACCCACTCAGCCTTCTGCCAAGGAACCCCCAGCTGAATCCTGAAGTCCTGAAGTTGAATCCCCTTTCAGGGGATGTGAAAAGCTGTAAGACTAGACTAGACTAGAACCCCCAGCTGGCTCTCGCGCCCACCCACCTTGAGCATGCGCTCCAGGCGCTTCTTGGGCACGGGAGCGGTGGGGCCAAAGGAGTTGAGGTGGCCCGCCATGGCGTTGACGGCGGTGTACGTGTTGCCGTAGGAGGGGCGACCGCTGAAGGTGGTGTCACGGCGGTACCGCGACACCCACTCGTTGATCTCCTTGCGCACCTGGAAGGCAGACGGGGCAGGGCATAGCGGGGGGGATGGTGTCAGATGACTTTGTAACTGATAGTCTGCTGTAATAACTGTTAATTAACTTGCGCACCTGACAGGCGCAAGGCAGGAAGAGAGGCAGGGCAAACGGGGGGGATGGTGTCAGGTGAGTTCATAACAGAGGGTTTGCAGCAGAGAGCGCCGCGAGTTTTTTTGGAAGTGCAGCTGCGTGTGAAAGCAGATTGAGATAGGGGGCACTGGGGTCAGTGGGGGTGTGGGGTGTGGGGTGCGTGGGAGGCTCACGCGGTGGGCCAGGCCAAGAGTGGGCACAGGCCGGCAGGTGCGCAGATGCGCACGCTGCTTTGAGCTGAGGCACCTTCCTGCCTGAAGGGCCTCGATCTAAGAGCGGCCCCAGAACAGCTGGGCAGGCAGCCCCTTTGGTCGACAGCCGGCTCCCAACCCAGGCCACCCAGGCCCAGCTGCCCAGACCGAGGCGCACCGAGGTCATCGTCTCCTCGCGGCCGGGGGCATCACGCGCCAGGGTGGCAGCAGAGCGCACGTTGTTGATCACCTTGGCCTGCATGAAACGGCAACAGGCATTGGCAGGGTGGGTGGGGAGGCAGCAGGATGCGGCACGCCAGACGGAGAGGCAGCAGCGGGGCGGGGCGTGCGAGCGTGCGGCATGGCGGCGGTGGCGCGGCCAGAAGTGGTGCTGGCCGATGATGATGCCGCATGCATCATGTCTTATTCCCAAACCACTGCACGCGTGCTTCACCCACCGTCTCGGCCTCGTAGCGCTCAGCAGCCTCCTTCTCGCCAATGCCAAAGAGGGCATAGGCGGGGCGGGGGGCGGCGAACGCTGCCAGCACCGCCAGCGCCGCCACGCCCGCCTCGCGCCGGCTCACGCCAGCCTGCTGCTGCTGGTGCTGCGCGCGCACCACCACCGAGTTGCGGCTCTGGCGACGGACCAGCCTGCAGGACGAGCGGGGTGGCGGAAAGTGGGCCACTTCCCGTGAGAGATGGCGTGTGAGCGTGTGCCCACAACCGTTGCGCCGGCAGTGTTGCGCGCCAGCCAGCGCATCTGATGCGAGCACAGCTGCAGGGTGCGCCCCATACGCACGTCGCCTGCTGGAAGGTCTGCGTGAGAGTGGCCTGCATGGCTAGGTGCAGTCTACTGCCCGTGAAGAGGATGGGCGGAAGTGGATCTCGTTAGGGGTAGGCTGGCAATGCGCGATGGGGAGCAGGACGGGCCACCATCGAGCCACATCTTTTTTCCGCCCTGCTGTCCCTGCTGCGCCCTGTTGCTCTTGCAGTTACACTTTGCTGGCCTGTCTGTGTTCACAGGCTTACGCACGTTTGCTCGTCACCTGATCACCGCTTAGGCTGCCCCAACTTCCACCAGCTCAAACTTGCAAGCAGCCGGCTGCAGCCCCCAACAGCCCGGGTTTCGCAGCCCCCCTCACCCCTCCAAAGCTGCAACACGGCCCCGTACCCTCCAAGCATTCGATTGTGGCCCAACCGGCCAGCGGAGGTGCAGTATGGGCGATGAAGTGGGCGGCAAGGGCGGCTCCAAGGCCAACCGGCAGCTGCGCGAGCTGCAGAGATTGATGGCATGGTCGTGGGACAGCAGGTGAGCGCGGAGGGGCCGGACTGACAGTGCGACGGACCGCGGGGGCTGCTAACAACGGCGGGCGGCGCTCTGTGCACCCGCCGCTGCCCACCTCGTTCTTCCTCTCCTGTCGCCTCACCCCTCTTCGACAGGGTGGATGAGCACCCTCCCAGCGACAAGGCGATGGAGGACTTTGAAAATGTGCTCAATTTTCACCTGGACACGCGCCGGCGGCGGTGCACCCTCACACCCGCCTCTGCCGTCAAGGGCAGCGGCAGCGGCGCTGCCTCAGCGGCAGGCACCCCTGCAGGCGGTGGCAGCGGTGCCAAGCAGCAGCGCAAGGGATCCGCGGAGTGCGGCAGCGGCGTGAAGCGCTCCTCCCCGGCGATGCCTGGCTCGGCAGAGGCGGCCAAGGCGGGGCGCAAGGGCGGCAAGGCGGCGCGGTGAGTCCGCCCAGAGGCGCGCATGTTGCTGTGCTGCTGACAAACTCTGCATGCCTGCATGTGCTTTCATAGCACAACCCAATCACGGTGCACAATTACTTGCTCAGGCAACAGCGTGCTCGCCTCTGCGCTGCCAGCCAGCCTGCCTGCTTGCTTGCTAACACATCTGCCCTGCTGCACGTCAGAGCTGCCAGATAACACTGCCGCCTGCCTTTTGTGTCCCCTGCCTGCCCTTCAGGTTGGGCGCCTCCCCCGCTGGGCCAGCATCGGCGGTGGCAGCAACGCCCCTGGAGCAGCAGCAGCAGCAGCAGGCCAGCCCCATGCTTGCCGCCCCTGTGCCAGCATCCCCAGCAGCAGCAGCGGCAGGCGAGGGCCTTGCTGCAGCGGCATCTCTGCCAGCAGCCAGCCCTGCGGTGGGGGCAGAACTGACAGTAGAGGCGACACCCATGGTGCGTCAGCAGCGTCAGCAGGAGCGGGCGGCACAGAGCCCGTCGGTCCTGCCGCTCACCTGCATTGCAGAGGTCACCCCAGCTGTGCGACTGGGCGGCGTGGCACAGACCCCCTCCTCAGCAGCATCTGAGCAGCTCACAGGGTAAGCTGGCATGTGCAATTAACCCTGCACTCGTGCCAGGCCACTGTGCCAGTTCAGCGTTCACTTCGCCAGTTTTGCTAAGCCAATCATGTCTCAATCTGCAAGTCACCCTGCACGCATGCCAGATCACTTTGCCAGCTCACGAGCGCTCACCCGCCAGTGCTTGGCCACGTCTGGTCAATCACGTCTCACGCTATCACACTGCCTCTGCTCCAACCCTCCTCTACTTGCAGCCCCGCCACCGCCGGCCCTGCCAGCACTGCCACGGCAGCAGCACTGGCGGACGCCCAGTTCCTGCCCACCCCTGCGCCGCTGCCGCTCCCCCTGGCTGCCTCTGCCGGCCGCCAGCCCAGCTGCGATGCGCCGGCCATGGCGGATGACGTTGCGCCGCCGCCGCAGTTCCGCGCACCGGCGCCTCGCAGCGTCATGACAACCTTGAAGCGCAAGGCTGAGGCACCGGCAGAGGAGGCAGCGCCAGCAGAGGGGGCAGCAGAGGCGGCGGCGGTGCCACCCCGCCAGGTGCGCGCGGCGGCGGCTGGGACGGCTGCTGCTGCCGGCTCTGGACCAGCTGGCTCAGCTGGCAGCGCTGAGGCTGCCCTAGCTCTGGACCTGCTGGCAGCGGGCAAGGGAGACGAGGAGTCACAGACCTCCCGGGCAGCAGGCGGCCCACTGGCCGCTCTGGCCGTGGCGGCAGCCGGCACAGATGTCAGTGCTCCTGCTCCCATGGAACTGGACACACCAGCAGCTGCACCTGCAGAGGCGGCCGCGACCATGCCGGCAGTGGCCACGCCGGCTGCTGGGTCGGCGCCGGCTGCCACGGCTGCACTGGGGGCAGGCACACCGGCAGGCGTGCCCAGCCAGGTGATGCAGGCCTTTGCTGCCGCCGACCAGATGGCATCCTTCCGCCAACCCCGTCCCTCCACCTGCCCCCCGCTCTTCAAGCAGCCGCCCGCTGGCAGGTGAGCAGCAGCCAGGGTGGGCGCCCAGTGTGGTGCGCCTGGGAGGGCGGGCCCTTGACCAGTGCTGCACTTACCTCTCTCCGTGCATGCTCTACCAGTCAGGTGTGCCAACCTTCTTTTCTGGCCCGTGCCACGTCATCGTCCGACCACTACTCCTGCCTTTTCCACTCCCTGCCTACAGGGCGCCCGCCAAGTCGCCGCTGGGCAAGAAGGGGCGCTCGCCAGCTGGCAGCAGCGCCGGCAAGGAGAACGCCGGCCTGAACGGAAGCAGCGCTGGAGGTGCCACCACAGGCCTCACCCCGCGCACCGCTGAGCCCGCCGCCCCGCCGCAAGTGGTGCTGTCTGCCTGGAAGCAGCAGCAGCTGGCGGCCCTCTCCGCAGGCTTCCACTCCCGCCAGCGACGCCTGCTAGAGCTGCTGTCAGCCTGCAACCGCGTGGCAGCACAGGCGCCGCCCGCTGTCGCCGCTGCTGTGGCGGCACCCGCTGCCTCCAAGCCGCCGCTGGGCCCGCGGGCTGCCGCCGTAGCAGCCTCCAGCTGCTGGGCAGCTGCTGCCGCTGCTGGCGGTGCCAACGAAGGGCGCGGCAGCGGTCGGGCCGGCATGGGCCGCGCACTGGGCCGGCTGAAGGACCAGCAGGCGGTGTGAGGCTGGCCCCGCATGGTGCCAGGAGCACACCAGGCCCTGCTTGCTGGCAGGACCTGTCCAGAACTGGCGCAACGGTGTGCCCTCCCGCTTGCAATGCCCTGGTGTGCCCGCTCACAACGCTCAGCTCCTAGGTCGCCCTCGCAGCCTTCCCTCTGCTCTGCATCGACCTTCGCCTCACCCATTCATGCCTACTCAACCATCTTCCTGTCTGCCTGTTGGGCTTTCCTTGTGGCAGCCCTGCCCTGTGAAGAACCCGCCCTGCCCCACATCTGCGCCCCAGCGCCAGCCCCCCGGCTCCTCCCTGCATCCTGGCTGCATCAGCACTGCACATTAGCACTTCTCCCTTCTTTGCCTCTGTATTTCGTGTGATCATGTCCACCCCCTGCTCTTATGTCGTCCCCGCTGTAAAGCCTCACGCACCCAGTTGCTGGGACGGAAAGCGGCACATGCAGCGCCTGCCAAGGGGCCGTGTTGAGCATTGAAGGCATTACCAAAACACCACGGCCGAACGTGCGTGCGCTTGCCTTGACACCATTGGGGCATGCCTGCTGTCCTGGCATGATGCATCACTATGAACGCCACGCACCAGCACTGTACGACCCGCCGCTTGCACATTGAGGTTGTGTTGACATCATGTCTTTCGATGCGATTTTTAAAGCACTTGTGGTGCATGCTACAGCCACAAGCCTGAGTTACAGAGGCTGCATTGCTCATGCCGCATGCCTGCCGCATGGCGATGCGGCCGCCATGCGGCCGCCAATGGCGGCGGGTGATCTGGCGCATGCCCTCAGGCCACCTACCGCCTCGTGTTTTTAAATGCTCTGCTGCCATCCGCGAGTCAGGGAGCAGACAGTCGGGAGCTGCCAAAGGCGCTCCTTTTCAATCGAAAACCCGTTCCGGCCGGCCGCTGGCCACAGCGACGGCCTTCAACTGACCGGCAAACACACCGCTTGGACCAGCTGAGGCAGCGTCTGAGCTCCCGCTAGGCAGGGCAGCGGCTTGACTGTCGGCGCCCCTCCTCCGCCCCCCCCCTGTGCGTACGAGGGGCACAGCTGGCCGAGTGGGCGCGTTTGAGCGCCAGGCAGCTAGCCGCCAGTGCGGCAGCAGGTGGCGGTGAGTGAGCGGCGATGGCGCCCGGCTCCGTCGGCAGCGGCGCCCCTCCTCGGAGGGCGCCACCAGCGAGGCRAGCCATGAGTCGATGGGAGTGCTGGGGCGCGAGGACGGCGACACCACCGACCTGCTGCGCGGAAGCAGCTCCAGCACCAAGGTGGGTGCCCGCTAGGGGGGCTGCTGCGCTTGTTGGGTGCTGCGTGTTCGGGCCGCCCGTGGCTGTCGCTGCCTGCCGTATTCCCGCTTGTGCCTCAAAACCTCTTCTCCTGGCCGGCTCTGAATGCAGGAGACCTTCTTTGGAGTGCTCTTCTACATCTACACCAACCGCTGGCTGCCCACTGGTGAGGTGCTTTTGGAGAGGTTTTCGGGGAGGAGTTGCGCGCGCTGGCTACGCGGGACGCTGGGCAGCTGGCTCTCCCGCCCCAGCCCCCGCCTTGCACCCGCCTGCGCGGATCGACGAATTGCCCCAAACTGCCTGCCCGCTGATTACTGTTGCACAAGAACGGAAATCACCATGCCCCGGTTCTAGGCGAGCAACCACCTCATACCACATGAATCCGGCCAGCACCCATCTCGCCAGCACCCACCTCCCTCTGTCGCCCCCGCCGCCCTGCCCCTCCGCAGACTGGCGCTACGTGCTGCTGGCCACGGTGCTGCAGTGGGTGCAGCTGCTCATCCTCTTCTTCGGCCCCAGCTTTGCCTGGGACGTCGACTGGCAGGGCAACAAGTGAGGCGGGGATGTGTGGGAGCTGGGTGCAGCGGTATCCCACCGAGCCAGGGAGCTGTCGGTGCAGGGCTTGCCTGGTGGGAGTGCTGCCCGCACGGGACGGCGTCGCCCCGCCTCTCTACACCACGGCTTTGAAAGGCAGCTGCTTTGGCAGCGCCCCGCGCCTCTTGCTGCACAGCCAGCCAGCCTGCCCAAGACTGCACACTCACCCAAACCTTCCTGCCCACGCCTTCCCCTGCCTCAGCTTCTGGCGCTTCTATGTGAAGCTGCAGCTGCAGTACGCCATCACGCAGCGCGGGTACAAGACGTACCAGGGCACCCTGTTTGGCGGCGCTGCCCTGGTGCTGGCTCTGCTGGCSGTCGTGCTCTGGCTGCACTTCAAGCTGCGCCACAAGACCAAGTTCCTCTGGCAGTGGTRAGTGGGCACAGCTGGGAAGGTGTGTGGCTGGGCGTGGGCAGGGGAGGGAGGGAGGCTTGGGGTGACCCGCTGCGGTCTGGGGCAGGCTAGCCGCAGGCAGGCCAGCACGCGCCGCTGCAGGCGCTGATCTCTTCATCCCAGGGCTGCCAAGCTTCACCTGTGCACGCTGCCAGCCGAAGGCCCACCACGCACTCTCCCTGCCCCKCCCTCTGCCCCCGCGCAGGCCCACCCACCTGCTGCGCATCGTCATCTGTGTCGTCTTCACCACCCTGCACACCTCCTACCTCCTGCTCTTCACCGTGGGCATCAACTGCAACAGCAAGGCAATGGGCTACACCAACCACTACTTCCCAGACAGATGTGGGTGGGCCTGGGGACAAGGGTTGTGTGCCGCTGCGGGGACGCTGGTGTTGGGGCCTGCAACAACGTGCTCTGCCCGACGCAGCTCTGAAACGTGCTTCCTGTTTGTTTCCCGCCTGCCTGCGCACTGGACTGCCTGCCTACCTGCCTGCCTGGCTGGGCATGCCTGTCCCAGGACCGCAGCCCACCGGTGTTCCTTTCCCCTGCTCCTTCACACGCTGCAGCCTGCTTCGAGATGCCCCAGGGCGCCATGTTTGGGCTGTCCATTGTCATGGCCATCCTGTTCGAGGCGCTGAGCGTGCTGTTTGCCCTAATCGAGACGGGCGCCTCGGAGCCGCTCTCCCCCAACCTGCTCTCCCTGTCGGGTGGGTGGGTGCTGCACCTGTGCTGCTGTGCTGAGCAGCGCTAGTGAGCCAGGCAGGGTGTGGCCAGCTGCGATTGAAGGCCATACAAGGCTTGTGTCCCAGTAGGCTTCTTGCCCCATTCTGCTCCTCCCTCCCTGCACCCCCCCTACCGTGTTTACGTGCTGCAGCCGGCAACCACTTCTTCCTGCGCCGCTGCATCAAGTTTGTCCTGCCCCTGGTGCCGCTGGCGCTGAAGACGGTGCCCCGCTGGGAGGTGAGGGTGTGGGGGTGGTCGCACACTGTGGGTGCTGTGTGAAGAAGGGGGGACGGATGGTGCTGGTTGTAAGTGTGCAGCGCTTGCATCGGGGGTGGCCACTTGCAACCCCTGTGCTTGCCCGCCGTGTCCCTCCTGCCCACC